>CAWUFW010018311.1:0-226568 GCA_963921515.1 Calotriton arnoldi
CACCACTAATACCACCCTTACCCAGGGGGCTGGATGCCTACCACTACTATCACCCTAAGCCAGGGGGTGCCAGATGCCTACCACTACTATCACCCTTAGCCAGGGGGCTGGATGCCTACCACTACTATCACCCTAAGCCAGGGGGTGCCAGATGCCTACCACTACTACCACCCTTAGCCAGGGGGTGCCAGATGCCCACCACCATTACCACCCTTACCCAGGGGGGGCTGGATGCCTACCACTACTACCACCCTTACCCAGGGGGGGCTGGATGCCTACCACTACTACCACCCTTAGCCAGGGGGGTGCCAGATGCCCACCACCACTACCACCCTTACCCAGGGGGGCTGGATGCCTACCACTACTACCACCCTTACCCAGGGGGGGCTGGATGCCTACCACTACTACCACCCTTACCCAGGGGGGGGCTGGATGCCTACCACTACTACCACCCTAAGCCAGGGGGGTGCCAGATGCCTACCACTACTGCCACCCTTAGCCAGGGGGTGCCAGATGCCCACCACTACTACCACCCTTACCCAGGGGGCTGGATAACTACCACTACTACCACCCTTACCCAGGGGGTTGGATGCCTACCACTACTACCACCCTTAGCCAGGGGGTGCCAGATGCCCACCACCACTACCACCCTTACCCAGGGGGGCTGGATGCCTACCACTACTACCACCCTAAGCCAGGGGGTGCCAGATGCCTACCACTACTACCACCCTTAGCCAGGGGGTGCCAGATGCCCACCACCACTACCACCCTTAGCCAGGGGGCTGGATGCCTACCACTACTATCACCCTTAGCCAGGGGGCTGGATGCCTACCACTACTACCACCCTTAGCCAGGGGGTGCCAGATGCCCACCACCACTACCACCCTGACCCAGGGGGGGCTGGATGCCTACCACTACTACCACCCTTACCCAGGGGGGGCTGGATGCCTACCACTACTATCACCCTTAGCAAGGGGGGTACCTGATGCCCACCACTACTACCACCCTTACCCAGGGGGGCTGGATAACTACCACTACTACCACCCTTACCCAGGGGGGGCTGGATGCCTACCACTACTATCACCCTAAGCCAGGGGGGCTGGATGCCTCACCACTACTACCACCCTTAGCCAGGGGGGTGCCAGATGCCCACTACTACTACCACCCTTACCCAGGGGGGGCTGGATGCCTACCACTACTCTCACCCTAAGACAGGGGGGTGCCAGATGCCTACCACTACTATCACCCTAAGCCAGGGGGGTGCCAGATGCCCACCACTACTACCACCCTTACCCAGGGGGGCTGGATGCCTACCACTACTACCACCCTTAGCCATGGGGGTGCCAGATGCCCACCACCACTACCACCACAACCTAGGGAATGCAAGAAAAAGACATCCCCCCAACACCATGACAAGCGTGTGTAGACTGTGTCAAATGCCTACAACACTGAACATGACTTTGAACATACAATGTGACCCCCTATCACATGTGCCACACATATATGTGTATGGCCCCCACAATGCAAGCAGGCCATGACCAATGTGGCAATGGGGTCCAAACCCCCATCATCACAGTGACCAAAAGGTAAGTGTGGGATCCATAGCTGAAGCATATTTTGAACATTGTGGCAATGGGGTCCAAACCCCATCATCACAGTGACCAAAAGGTAAGTGTGGGGTCCATATCTGAAGCACATTTTGAACATTGTGGCAATGGGGTCCAAACCCCCATCATCACAGTGACCAAAAGGTAAGTGTGGGGTCCATAGCTGAAGCACATTTTGAACATTGTGGCAATGGGGTCCAAACCCCCATCATCACAGTGACCAAAATGTAAGTGTTGACAAAGAAAAAGCTGCAACTGCCAAACTGCATGGATGATTCCTGGTCACAGAACATAAAACACATCAGTGGCAAAGTAGTGCATGTGTCCCATTGCAACATAGATTGGGGGAGGCAAATACTGCAGTGCAAATAAGACATACCTTTGGCCATGTGCAGACAAACAACACCCATGGGGGCTGACACAGTCAACATTCATCAATGACACAATGACAGAAGTGACCATCAGAATGCAGACCCACATATTTGCACCAATGGGCACACAAATGCAGATACCCTGTGGAGACTGTAGATGTGAGGTGAACAGATACCATACCATGGCAGCAATGGGACACACAAACCATGATCATTGTGCTGACTGATGACCTAGGAGTCCCAGGGACAGCAGGGGAAACCCACCAAACTACATACAGCCAATGGCACACCTAAGATATGCCAATGCAGTGGTGCAGATGCACAAACACAAACAGGCAGACCCACACTGCACATCAAACACAACAGGTGAGGGGGGGGTGCCAGTGTCCCCAGGCAACCACACAACACATGAGGAGGCCTGAATACCAAACATACAGATGTGCATACAGTGCCACACAAAGGTAACTCATGGATCCAAATCCCCTATGTGGGCAATCAGGCATTGTCAGATGAGAGGGAGCACAAATCACACATGTCACACAGGTACTTAGGAACAGCAACTGACACAGCAAGACACAGACACACCACAGCACTACCCCCAGGGCCCCCACAATGTGGTGACCCTGGGCTGCATTACAATCCCACTGTGATGACAAAGCTAAATGTCGTTCACACTGTGAACCACAGTCATGTGTCCTGAGCAACAAACTACCATCACACCTACACAAGCACAAATCAATCCGAACGGCCAGTAAGCCAAGGCCAACATGGAGGCAGGGGTCTAGCCGGGCAACAACTCTCATCTGCACACACTCAACACCACACACACCTCGACCTCCAACAATGTGCAGCAGTGAAGCACACATGCACTGGTGACATTGCACATGCACCCATGACAATTCCAGGGTGGTGGGTGGGAACCAAGGTGCAGAAACACATCACACATGGCCACTCAACAAGACTCCTGAATGTCTGACACACTGCACACTACGCTGTACATGGACATGACGGCAATACCACACCAAGCAATGGGATCCCAGCCACAGTCACACACCAATGAAGAAGCCAAGGTCACCCACAAAGAACACACATAGACAACAACCAACATTGCAGCCCGGACCCTGAGGAGTGCCAGCAGTCACACACACAACGTGTCACAATCACTGAATGATAACACAAACTGGAAATCACATGACAGGTGCAAACAACAAGTGCCAAGGGGAAACCTGACTGTGACCCATCTGCGTCTGCACACAAACTCAGCCCTGACAGCAAACACACCTATGGGTGACACCCTGATGACCAGTAATGTGCCATGCACCCACATCACAGAGAACCCAGGGAGAAGACTTTGGGGGAACATAGGTCAACTCAGCAAGCATCACAAACAGGTACAACACTAGGGATCACAGCATGCACAGCAAAACGGAAGTGAACACACAGACATGCTCATACAACACACACCTTGGGTGCAGGCAATGTCACAGGAGTACACACTGCCATGAGGGGACTCCATTCCTGTGTGAGGAAAGCTGTGCCATATGTTGCCTCAGTAGGGCCCCATCATGTCAGCTGAGCACTTGGTCACACAATCAACAATTAGCACCAAATGAAGGCTCCTGTCACATCAGCCTGGTCATGGAAGTGCCCACGAAATCATCAGCACAGATCCAACACACTTGTATAGCAATGTTGCACTGACAACACAGATGAGTCCTTCCCCATTGATGCCCAAACCTGCATGTCCAGTGGAGATGGCCACACGGTCAGGGAAGTAGACGAATTGAACAATGGAATGGCACAACAGATGTGCAGGGGTGGAAGCCACAGATGTGAAATTGCTAATGTAAGTAGGAAATCCCATTGCCAAATACTGAACACATGACACCCTCAGATGCTGCTATGGATGACATGGATACACCACAGGATAGGACACATTCCCCCTGGACCACATGTGTTCCTGCACAGTAACACTTCATTATCATGAGACCAAATATCACCATCACTGCAGCAAGGGCATGGTTAGCATCATCAACAACATGTACATCAGAAGCATAAGCACTAGAGAACAGAAAGTTGCTTTATTCAGCATATGTGTGTTTAAAAGTGAAAGTCCAGAATAAACACAAAGGCCAATGGCCAGTCCATTGTCAAAGTCCAAACAGGGTGACAGTGGCAGATGTCACCCTACGCATGCCTGCACTGCACAAAACCAGGGACAATCCACTAGGAGGGGCAACCGGGGGCAGGCCAGGCACCGCAGGGACAGGATCAGGGCTCACCAGGAGGAAGCAGGGAAGGGGTGGTGGGTGCTGGAGAGCCACTGACAACTGCAGTGGAGGTGTCTGACATGGTGTGTGCCGGCACAACTGGGGGCATGACTCAGATGTTGTGGGTGCCGGCACGACTGCAGTGGACCCTGCAGATGGAGTGGACAGGTCCGCCACTGCAGTGCCCAAGTCAGACAGGGTGGTAGTGGACTCCACTGCAGTGCCTACCACCAGGGGAGGAGAATGGGGAACAGGCAAGGTGGGCTGGACAGAGGGGGAGGACACCCTCACCACATCAGTGGCACAGACAAGCACAGCGGGGGGTGTGGTGCCGGGAGAGCAAGTGGCAGGGGGAGAAGGCCGGATCCTCTTGGGGATGGTATATCTGTGGGTGGGGGAACCTGGGGCTGGGTGTGGTGGGGGCACCTGTGGAGTGGGGGCCTGAGGGATGGAGGAAGGAGACCTGGTGCCTGAGCTGCAGGGCGGCGGCTGGGTCTTGCGACTCCGGGGGGACTTGCGGGTGGGGGCCTCAGTCTGTCTGCGCCTGGGGGAGGGTGTCCGGGGGCGAGGGGCACTCTGCTCCGTGTGGGTGGGCTTCCTCTTCCCCCTGAATGCTGTATCAGCTGGATCGGAGGGGAAGAGGCCGAGGTCACTGAGGAAGAGCCGCTGGGTCTTTGGGGTTGCAGGTGAGGCAATGGAGGGTGCTTTGGAGGGGGAGGCAACTGAGGACTGCGCAGTGCTCGTGAATGCGTGTGTGTGTTCCAGGGCCCCATCCCCTGTGAGTCTGGTTTCAGTCCCCTGACTGTGCGTGCGTGTGCGTTTTGTTTGTGGCGTGTGTGTCTGTGTGCTAGACGTGTGTGTGCTGGTGTGTGCCTGTGCCGGTGTGTGTGTGCTTGGGACGGGTAAGGTGCTGGGGAGTGTGGATGGAGCAGAGGCAGGAGGGGTGAGGGACTGTCTGAGGAGGGACACTGCTGCCGTCAGGGAGGAGTCCATGGACCTATTGCCCCTCTGTAGGTCAGACATGCCCGATGAGATGCCCTCCATGAACGACACCAGCTGAGTCAACAGAGCGGTGTGCGCATGGAGGACACTCAGCATGGCTGTCTGCCCTACATGTAGCTGGCGAAGGAGGTACACAGACTCCTCACTCAGGGCAGCAGGGGACACAGGGGCAGGGGGTGCGGTGCCTGGCCCAAAGGAGACACGCTCCCGAACATGGGAGCCTCCACGGACCTGGGGAATGGGAGCCGATGGGAGGGCGGTGGTGGTGCTGGTGGTGGCGGGGACAGCAACACTAGCTGGGGTGTGGTGGCTGCTGACACCCGCCTCCATAAGGGAGTCAACCTCCGAGCCGCTGTGGTCCTCAGCTGAGGTGGATGCTGCTGAGGACTCCTCGGTGTGGCTCCCCTCGCCCTCCGTGCCACTGGGTCCCTCCGACCACTCCTCGGCTGTTGACCCAGTCTGGCTCTCCGGCTCCTCCTGGTCCGTGGAGCTGTCCCCTTCCGTGGCCGTGGATGTATCTGCAAACAATGGGGAAACAGACAGACATCAGTCACCTGCACCAAACGCACACACCACTGTGAGCACAGCACATTACAGAGCAAGCCCTGGCATCATTAGTTGAACATTGCTAAAAGTGCCCTAACTGAACAGGAGAAGCCAATTGTCAGTCTGATGCCAACCATGGCACTCACATCCCACATGGCCTTGCACCCATCTGTCTGGTGTCTGTTGGATAGCAACACCCCAGTGTGGACACATGCACCAACTACACAGTAGTTGGACAGTGCAGAGGACACGGTGTAGCATGTGGACATGCACACATCACAACTCTTGCCACTGAGTCAGTACAGGTTTCCGGATGAAAGGGATGCCCAGAGTCAAATAGGAAATGCATGTGATGCATACCAGCGACATACACCATGATGCACCCATGTCCTGATAGCCATCGCCACAATGGTGTGCATGTAGCACATGTCACTCCCTGCAGGATCACCAATAAGTAGACACATGCCATGGCGGAGGAATGACTGCTAAGTCATACATCACTGTCTCAGTGATGTATGACTTGGCAGCCAGACAACAACACTCTGCACTGTGTCACAATAGTAGGTCATGGGGAATGCAAGTCCTGGAGCTGCACAAGTGCACATGTACATCCCCCACACAACACATCATCTTAACCCTCATCTGTCCAGGTCATACCGATTGGACATATGGGAGACCTGTGACACTACCCTCTGAACCTGAGCCCCTCACAATCTGCTGTGAATGGAAAACAGCTGCCTGAACTTCACATTCACATACCCCAGTCTGCACGGGCAGCTGATCAAACACCTATGTGACACACAAGTATCGTCTCCTATGGTCACATCTCCAGTGGCATGCTGAGCCCCTACCGAGAAACACCCCAGCAGTCCTGGCAACAAATCCACAGCACACTGACACAGAGGCAGACACCTGAGGGGTCAAATCACTGCGCACAACGTGTCAGCTGATACCCGGGAGTGGGAGTACAGGTGTATTGGATGGGCTGGAGTAGGCATGACTATCCTGCCCCACATGAATGAGGGATGAGCCCTGGACAGTGGATAGCTGGCTATGTATTTGTGACACACGTAATCTGCACACTCCTGGGGCCCAAACATTGTTCCCACCCACTGCATGGGTGTGTGCCAGATACCCCAGGCACATGTGGTGGCTCAGCTCAGCAAGTGGACCGCATATGAAAGCAACACGCAGATTACATGTCCAAACACAGGCATTGTGTGAACAATGGACCCACCCATGATGCCCACAACAGAGTTAGGGAAACAGATGCTGTCCCCCACCTTGAGTGAAGCAAACTGCAAGGACACAGTCCCAAGTGACACAATTCCCTGAATGTAAGGGCCACAGCTGGGTATCAGATGAGGAGTGGGCAGTGCACAATAGAGGGACATGGCTCCTGGACAACATGACTGCTGTACTGTGGCAGTTTAACCAGGCCAGAGGAGGGCACATAGCATGTAATACAGAGTTCTTAGTGCAGTCTTTGACTCACCCCCTCCTTGCTGCTGTCTGCCCTTCAGCTGCCCATCCAGGTCTGGAAACACCACCGCCAGGATCTGGAGCATGTGGGGGTCAGGGTCCGTGTTCCGCCCCTCCTGCGAGGAGGCGACAGCTTCAGCTGGACCCGTGCAATCCTCCGGGTCCAGCCCCGAAGGTCCTGCCACCTCTTCTGGCAGTTGCGGATCCGGCGCTTGTAGACCCCCACGGACCGGACAGCCCGGACGATGTCCTTCCAGATCTCCTGCTTCCGATGGGCATTAACCTGTGAGGATGACAAAGTGAAAAGGCCATTACTACACATGCAACATATCCATGCATGACACAGTTGTATATACATGTCTCAATCACAGGGGCACATGATGTACACAGGCAGTGCAACGCTGCCCATGGACAGTTTGCCAGAAGTCACTACATGGTATCATTGCATGGGAAGTAAAACCTTGTTCAAATGCACTGTCACCGCACCATACCTATCCAGTGCATGTCACTACAACCTATGGGGGGTGACAACTACTCAGTGAGCCTGCTAGCCAGTGGCGTGCAGACTTTCAGCCTTGCTAGTCAGACAAAATGCACATTCAGAAAGGCAGTGCACAGAACACTCACCTGCTCCCCTGGTGTCCCATACAGCTTGCTGTACTGTGGAAGTAGGCTGTCCAGCAGGGCCTGGTTCTCCTCAAGGCTGAAGGCTGGGGCTCTCTCCACAGTACGTGCCATTGCAGGGTCCAGAGGGGGCAGAGACAGCAGCAGTGCAGTGGCAGATGTCGTCCTGGAGCATGTAGTGCAGGCAAGTGAGCTCCCAGGGGAACAGCCAGCAATATATATGTGCTGCAGAGGCAGATACTGTCCCATGTGTCCAAAGTGATAGGTCCAAGTCGTTTGCATCTTCTGAATCTGGCCAATCCATGGAATAGCAGCACCAATACACGCCCACAGCATCCTTCAAATCTTCAACTTCATGACATACATGATTTTGCAACATTGTTGTGGGTGACCAACTGAATTTCCAGCAACCAACTCGTTCGATTTTCGAAAACGCGTCCATTGCCAGGCTAGGCCATTGACAATGGGTGCGCACCGATCGGTCCATTGCTGTTCAACGCGTACAGGGGTACAACGCGTACCCGCACACATTGAATGCAATGGGCCGGCCGGGCGCACCGATCGGTCCATTGCTGTTCAACGCATACAGGGGTACAACGCGTACCCGCACACATTGAATGCAATGGGCCGGCCGGGTGCACCGATCGGTCCATTGCGGTACAACGCGTACAGGGGTACAACGCGTACCCGCACACATTGAATGCAATGGGCCGGCCGGGTGCACCGATCGGTCCATTGCTGTTCAACGCATCCCTGTACAAGTGACTGGCATATGTCACCATGCCTGTCTCAGATGAACATATGCCAGCCACAGATAGCTCCCAGGGAGTGAGGGGCACACCTACAACACGACAGCCTGTCCAAACTGTATCATAAGGCATGTAAGGCTGCATTTCCTATTGTGTGTATGTTGGTGTACATGTTGTCCTGTGGGTGTCACCTGGGGGCAGCCACCCCCAGGCTGTGCACGTGTTCATGGGGACAGGATCCTGGGTGTTACGTGTACATGACCACTGTGATGTGCAACTGTTCATATCTGTGCATGTGCCATGGTCACATTTCACGGTGGTGTATGTGTATGTCATGTCACATACCCCGTGAGTCCCATGTGGGACGGTATGTTTGAGCCAGGGTGTCCCAGTGGCACAATAGTGATGGTCCTCCACAGTCTGTGTGCATGTAGTGTTTACAATGTCTCTGATTTCATGTGCACAATGGGAGACAGTCTCCACATCCACGTTGTGTGTGCATGGACTTTGATGTTGTGCGTGTGTGTGTCACAGACGTCCATGTCTGTCCTGCAGTGGCAAGTGGGACCACTACCTGTGGGGGTCATGGTTGTTTTGCTGTGGTGTATACATGTTACTCCATGTAATGCCAGTGTCCATGTGGCAATACAGGGTCCCTGGGAATGTACCTGTCGTTGAGCTGTGATGCCTGGGGCACATCTGTCCTCACATGTCACTGTGGGGGGTGATTGTGACATGGCAGCAGGAGATGGGAACTGTGACACGGCCTCATGATGTCCAATGGGCCAACCTGGGACTTATTGATGCCACTTGTTGAACCGTGATGACAGATGTTGGCCATGTATGTACCATACATGTCCTTATGGAACTGCACACTTCATGTAGTTGTGCCTCATAATGATGTATGATGTGATATTGAGTGTGTTCAATTCCGCATATGTGGGGTGACTGACAATCTTGCTTTCTTCTCCTCTGCACTGCAGGGCTCCTGCTGTCCATAGACCATTCCCAGACCTGGCAACGATGGTGGAACGGGACAGCATCCAACGGTACCGCTTCACCAGGCAGCTGATTGAGGATTTGGCAGTGCAGTTGGCCCCACATTTGCAGCCTGGCCGGCCGTATCCTACAGCGCTGACCCCCAAGGTGAAGGTGATGGCAGCCCTACACTTTTTGCCACCGGTACCTTCCAACATACTGTGGCGACTGCTGGTGGGATGTCACAGACCATGTTGAGCCGTGTGCTCCGCGATGTTTTGAGGCAATGTTGCTATACCTGAACCGGTACATCTATTTCCCTAGACTGCAACGACTCACTGACGTGAAGAGTGACTTCTATGCCCTGGGGAGGATGCCGCATGTCATTGGCTCCATTGATGGGACACATGTGGCTTTGGTACCACCACAGGCCCAGGAGCAGGCCTACCGTAACCGCAAGCACTACCACTCGGTCAATGCACTGGTGGTGTGTCTTGCAGATATGACCATCACACACGTGTGTGCCCGTTTCCCTGGTTCAGCACACGATGCCTTTGTGATGAGGAGTAGTCGCATCCCCAGGATGATGGCACAGATGCAGAACCAGCGTGCCTGGCTTGTCGGTGTGTACTGACTTTGTGCCATTGTGTGTGATCTGATCTGTAGTATTCCGCCCACTTTTCCAAGTCAGCTAATGTGCACTTGTCTGTCCGTAGGTGACTCGGGATACCCCAACATGCCGTGGTTGCTGACACCCCTCAGGAACCCTGTGACACCAGCCCAGATGCGCTACAATGAGGCACATGGTCGGACCAGGAGAGTGATTGAGCGGACATTTGGTCTCCTGAAGAGCCGCTTCCGCTGCCTCGACAAGACAGGAGGGTCCCTCCCATATGCCCCAGCGAAGGTGTGCAAGATTATCATCATCGTCTGCTGCATGCTCCACAACCTGGCAGTGCGGAAGGAGTTGCCTCTCATCCAGGATGACAATGACCAACATCCGCCACCTGTGGAGGATCCTGGCCTGGACCATGATGCCAGTGATGATGATGATGATGAGGGTGATGTCCGCACACAGCTCATCACCAACTTCTTTAGCTGAATGTGAGTATCCTGAGGTGTCATGTCAATGATGTGAGTTGGCATGATATGTGTAGGTGGTGCTCTGGTGCTGTTGGAGTGTGTCCATGGGCTACTTGACTGGATGTGTGTAGCGATGTGTGCTTACAGGTGGTCTGTACTCCCCAACAGTGTTGACATGCTAACTTGGTTCTGGGTGGGTATCTTGTAACATGTATTGTGCATGAGTTTTGCTGTTCTGTCCTGTTCTCCATTGCTTTTGACTGTGTGTCATTTCTGTCCTTCACAGGGTACTTTCAGATTCGTTTGGTCAACTGTGTCCACCGACGACGTGATTGTACTTCCAGGGTGGTAGCTGTTGTGTCTCTACAGGTGATGTGCGCCACACCCATGGACTTCCTTCCTTCTACAGTTGTTGACTGTGTGCCCGCTGCCAGGTGGGATTACCTTGCATCTGTAGTGGTTACGACATGTTGCAACTGTGTAATAAACCTGTGCTTCACTTTGTGATGTGCGTTGTCTGTGGTCACACATTTGACTGCCATTTGCTTACTGCACCTGTGGGCTACTTGACTACAACTGGGAATAGGTGTGGTGTCTGTGCATTGCACCGTCTTCCCTGGCAACATCAGTGTAGGCAATGAGTCAGATGGCCTAGGTGTGTATGTGTTGTGTAGCCCTGGCGGTGTGTCTCCCTCATATGTGTCACGTTGCCTTTACTCACATGCCTGTGTTGTACTTGCTGTTGCAGTTCGCATACACAGTGTAATTTTGCAGTTCATCATCCCCATGACAGCACCCACGTTGGAATCACAACAGAGGCAAGTATGGTGTATTAGTGTGTTTATTGTGATACATTTGTGTGAATAGTGCATAGGATGGTTAGTGCTGTACATATATATTGCAATCAGAAGTTCCTAGGTGAATTGAAAGTCCTGGTAGACAAAATCCCCAGTATCGGGGCCACAGTTGTCTGAGACATTGGTCCAACTTGTACTCCCCATGTCATGTGTGGGAGTTGTGTTGCCGTCAACAGGGTGAACAGTTTGTGCACAAAGGTGAACATCCAGAACAGGTTCAGGCTTCCTCGGGTTGCACTTGGCCATCGGCCTCTCACTTGCCCCTCCTCGGACGACCCCTCTTCTTTGGGGGGGCCCCTCAAGTACAGGCTGCTGCGGTGCAGGGGACTCTCCGCCAGAGTCATCCTCCCTCCCTGTGGCAGTTGCAGTTTGTTCAGCACCAGATGTTGTTGGCACACAGGGAGGTGTGGACTGGTTGCTGTTCATCTGGCGGAGGCATTGTAATATGTCCCTGTGCACCGCCGTCATCTCTTGTAGTGCGTCCCACTTGGACTCCACACGGGACATGTGTGAGTCCAAGCGGGCATGATGGGCAGCCTGCTGCTGTTTCATGTCTCTGAGGAGCCCCACTACCTGGCTGAGATCTCCAGTGCTGGACTGGTACGCATCGGCTATGCGTACCAGTTGTGGGTCATCATGCACACCAGCAACCTCTGCAAGCAGCGACATCTGTCTCCCACCCCTCCCACCACCCCTGCCGACATGTGCAGTGCATGCAGTGGCATGCACAGATGACCCTGGTCCCCCTTGGGGGTTGGTGGTGGTGGTGGTGTCCATGGCCCCACGTTGGTCCAGGGTCCCTGTGCTGGTGGTGCTCCTTGTTCTGTCCATGTCGGCAGGGATGGTATTTGTGGTGACAGTCGTTGGAGGGGTGGGTGCAGGGGGTGCAGCTGGTGGTCCTGCTGGTGCTGCAGCTGGTGGTGGTCCTGCTGGTGCTGCATGTTGACTTGCACCGGAGGTGCCAGGTTGGTCTTCTTCATCCGAGGAGGGCAGAGGCTGTACAACACCAGTGAGCTCCGTATCCTCTTGAGCCTGGGACTGGGACTCCTCAGCGTCTGCTGCTGTGTCCCCATCATCACCTGTTTTTGGGAGACACACACAATGTATGTAATGTTTCTGCAGGCATCAATGGTTGACACACCTGACAGTTGTGACTGTGCCTCTGGGTGCGGGCCTGTACATTGCATTGTCCTAAGTTGTCACGGTCAGGGGTTGATATTGGTGTAGCACATTGTCCTGCATTATTTGGGCATTTCTATGTATTTGTTGGGGTGTGAACATGGTCTGCATTGGTTGTATTTGGTTGACAGCCGGCCCTCCTTCCCACCCAGCCAGTCAGTTATCCCACCATGGACTGTGCTTGCATTGCAGGGAGTGAAAGTTGTCTTTCAGGATGTCAGTCAGTGGTGTCCTGCTGTTGGTTGTTGCACAGTTGCCAGCAGGGCCTTGTGCTCCCCACAGCAGTAGCCAGTGTCAGCCATCTTGTCAGTTGTTTTCCACTCCCTGTGATGTGAGCATGGTTCAGGGTGGTGTTGATGGGACAGTTGTGGGGGTGAGCTATGTCTGAGACTATGACTCCCATCATGCTATTGCTTCCATCCCACTTCCCGGCATTCCCATACTTACTTGCTTTTGTGGGGAGTTCAGTGTGTGTGGGTGTGAGAGCAATGGCAAGATGGCTGACAGTGGTGTCCTGCTGTTGGTTGGTGTGCAGTTCCCAGCATGCCCTTGTGCTCCCCACGACACAGCAACAGTGTCAGATATCTTTGATGGGCCTTTCCACTCTCTGTGGGATGTGCATGCGTGAGTGTGAGCTTGCTGGACCATGTGGTGGGGGATGTAGAGCTGTGCCTACGACTCCCATCATGCTATTGCCTCCACCCCCCTTCCCAGCATGCCCATGCTTCCTTCCTTTTGACTCTGCTTCCCTGTGGGGTGGGCTGCCTGTGCTGACAGGATGGCTGGGAGTGTTGTCCTGGCAGTTGTTTGGCTAAAAGTCCAAAGAGTGTCCCTGTGCTTCACACAACATAACCCAGGGTGGAGGTTCTTTGTGGGATCTTGAGTTAGGATGTGAGGCATTGCATTCTCCCAGGTGGGTTATGTGGAGTATGTGTTGAGGGGGTGTGTGAGGGGAGGTGCTTGTGACTATGGTCAGTGCTGCAAGTCCTCCTTCCCACCCAGCCAGATATCCCACCATGGAACGTGCTTGCATTGCAGAGAGTGCAACTTGGCTTTCAGGATGTCAGGCAGTGGTGTTGTGCTGTTTGTTGGTGCACAGTTCCCAGCAGGGCCTTGTGCTCCCCACAGCAGTAGCCAGTGTCAGCCATCTTGTCAGTCCTTATCCACTCCCTGTGATGTGAGCATGGTTCAGGGTGGTGTTGATGGGCCAGTTGTGAGGCTGAGCAATATCTGTGCCTACTACTCCCATCATGTTATTGCCTCCACCCCCTTCCCAGCATGCCCATGCTTCCTTCCTTTTGACTCTGCTTCCCTGTGGGGTGGGCTGCCTGTGCTGACAGGATGGCTGGGAGTGTTGTCCTGGAAGTTGTTTGGCTAAAAGTTCCAAGAGTGTCCCTGTGCTTCACACAACATAACCCAGGGTGGTGGTTCTTTGTGGGATCTTGAGTTAGGATGTGAGGCATTGCATTCTCCCAGGTGGGTTATGTGGAGTATGTGTTGAGGGGGTGTGTGAGGGGAGGTGCTTGTGACTATGGTCAGTGCTGCAAGTCCTCCTTCCCACCCAGCCAGATATCCCACCATGGAACGTGCTTGCATTGCAGAGAGTGCAAGTTGGCTTTCAGGATGTCAGGCAGTGGTGTTGTGCTGTTTGTTGGTGCACAGTTCCCAGCAGGGCCTTGTGCTCCCCACAGCAGTAGCCAGTGTCAGCCATCTTGTCAGTCCTTATCCACTCCCTGTGATGTGAGCATGGTTCAGGGTGGTGTTGATGGGCCAGTTGTGAGGCTGAGCAATATCTGTGCCTACTTCTCCCATCATGCTATTGCCTCCACCCCCTTCCCAGCATGCCCATGCTTCCTTCCTTTTGACTCTGCTTCCCTGTGGGGTGGGCTGCCTGTGCTGACAGGTTGGCTGGGAGTGTTGTCCTGGCAGTTGTTTGGCTAAAAGTCCCAAGAGTGTCCCTGTGCTTCACACAACATAACCCAGGGTGGTGGTTCTTTGTGGGATCTTGAGTTAGGATGTGAGGCATTGCATTCTCCCAGGTGGGTTATGTGGAGTATGTGTTGAGGGGGTATGTGAGGGCAGGTGCTTGTGACTATGGTCAGTGCTGCAAGTCCTCCTTCCCACCCAGCCAGATATCCCACCATGGAACGTGCTTGCATTGCAGAGAGTGCAAGTTGGCTTTCAGGATGTCAGGCAGTGGTGTTGTGCTGTTTGTTGGTGCACAGTTCCCAGCAGGGCCTTGTGCTCCCCACAGCAGTCTTGTCAGTCCTTATCCACTCCCTGTGATGTGAGCATGGTTCAGGGTGGTGTTGATGGGCCAGTTGTGAGGCTGAGCAATATCTGTGCCTACTACTCCCATCATGCTATTGCCTCCACCCCCTTCCCAGCATGCCCATGCTTCCTTCCTTTTGACTCTGCTTCCCTGTGGGGTGGGCTGCCTGTGCTGACAGGATGGCTGGGAGTGTTGTCCTGGCAGTTGTTTGGCTAAAAGTCCCAAGAGTGTCCCTGTGCTTCACACAACATAACCCAGGGTGGTGGTTCTTTGTGGGATCTTGAGTTAGGATGTGAGGCATTGCATTCTCCCAGGTGGGTTATGTGGAGTATGTGTTGAGGGGGTGTGTGAGGGGAGGTGCTTGTGACTATGGTCAGTGCTGCAAGTCCTCCTTCCCACCCAGCCAGATATCCCACCATGGAACGTGCTTGCATTGCAGAGAGTGCAAGTTGGCTTTCAGGATGTCAGGCAGTGGTGTTGTGCTGTTTGTTGGTGCACAGTTCCCAGCAGGGCCTTGTGCTCCCCACAGCAGTAGCCAGTGTCAGCCATCTTGTCAGTCCTTATCCACTCCCTGTGATGTGAGCATGGTTCAGGGTGGTGTTGATGGGCCAGTTGTGAGGCTGAGCAATATCTGTGCCTACTACTCCCATCATGCTATTGCCTCCACCCCCTTCCCAGCATGCCCATGCTTCCTTCCTTTTGACTCTGCTTCCCTGTGGGGTGGGCTGCCTGTGCTGACAGGATGGCTGGGAGTGTTGTCCTGGCAGTTGTTTAGCTAAAAGTCCCAAGAGTGTCCCTGTGCTTCACACAACATAACCCAGGGTGGTGGTTCTTTGTGGGATCTTGAGTTAGGATGTGAGGCATTGCATTCTCCCAGGTGGGTTATGTGGAGTATGTGTTGAGGGGGTGTGTGAGGGGAGGTGCTTGTGACTATGGTCAGTGCTGCAAGTCCTCCTTCCCACCCAGCCAGATATCCCACCATGGAACGTGCTTGCATTGCAGAGAGTGCAAGTTGGCTTTCAGGATGTCAGGCAGTGGTGTTGTGCTGTTTGTTGGTGCACAGTTCCCAGCAGGGCCTTGTGCTCCCCACAGCAGTAGCCAGTGTCAGCCATCTTGTCAGTCCTTATCCACTCCCTGTGATGTGAGCATGGTTCAGGGTGGTGTTGATGGGCCAGTTGTGAGGCTGAGCAATATCTGTGCCTACTACTCCCATCATGCTATTGCCTCCATCCCCCTTCCCAGCATGCCCATGCTTCCTTCCTTTTGACTCTGCTTCCCTGTGGGGTGGGCTGCCTGTGCTGACAGGATGGCTGGGAGTGTTGTCCTGGCAGTTGTTTGGCTAAAAGTCCAAAGAGTGTCCCTGTGCTTCACACAACATAACCCAGGGTGGAGGTTCTTTGTGGGATCTTGAGTTAGGATGTGAGGCATTGCATTCTCCCAGGTGGGTTCTGTGGAGTTTGTGTTGAGGGGGTGTGTGAGGGGAGGTGCTTGTGACTATGGTCAGTGCTGCGAGTCCTCCTTCCCACCCAGCCAGATATCCCACCATGGAACGTGCTTCCATTGCAGGGAGTGGAAGTTGTCTCTCAGGATGTCAGTCAGTGGTGTCCTGCTGTTGGTTGTTGCACAGTTGCCAGCAGGGCCTTGTGCTCCCCACAGCAGTAGCCAGTGTCAGCCATCTTGTGAGTCCTTTTCCACTAACTGTGATGTGCGCATGGTTCATGGTGGTGTTGATGGGACAGTTGTGGGGGTGAGCAATATCTGTGACTACGACTCCCATGATGCTATTGGCTACACTGACTTGCCCAGCATACACAGAATTCCTTTCTTTCAGTGGTCTTCACTGTGTGTTGGTGTTGTAGTGGTGGCTACATGTCTGGATGTGTTTGTTAGTTATATTTGTGCCACTGCCTAGCTGTAGTTGTAGTTGTGTTTGTACATGTGATGACACGGTTAAATGTAACTTTGAGATGGCATGTGTTGTGTTTATCTGACTGACATACACATTTTGGGATGATTCTGTTCTGGTTGCTGTGTAATTGCTATGAGTGCATGGTTTGACTCTCCCCTTGACATGATGTGTGTGTGTATTGTGGCAGAATATTGTGTACAGTTGTTGTGTACTCACCAGGCTCTGGGATGTTCTCTAGTCCATAGACGCTCACTGGCGGAAGGATGGCCCGCACCTTCTCCTCCCAGGGCCTGAGGTAAACTGGCTTGGCAGGAGGGCCACTGCCGGTGTATTGGCTCAGGAGGTAGTCCTTCTTGAGCAGCTCCCGTACCCTCCTGCGCACGTCATACCACCTGTTCTGGATGTCAGTCTTTGTGCGCAGACATGGTGATTGTGCGTTCACCCTGTTGATGATCCTCTCCCACATCTTGGTTTTCTGGGAGATGGGTGTCTGTTGGACCAGTGTGCCAAACAGCTGTGGCTCTACCCTGAGGATCTCGTCTACCAGGACTTCCAATTCACAATCTAGGAACTTGTGATTCTTCTTGGGGGCATGGTGATGGTGAGTGATTTGTGTGTTGGTGTGCAGGTGAGGGTGTGTGAGTGTGTGTTTTGCTGGGAGTATGTGAGGTAGCTATTTGTTGGTGTGCTGATGGTGTGTGGCTTGTGTGAGGGATGAGCTGTGGGTGTGTGGTTGCTGTCTGTTGAGTGCTGGCAGTAGAATAGCATTTGCAAAGGATCATGGTTGGGATTTGTGTCCTTTATATGGGTGGAGTTGTGGGTGTGTCTTTGTTCTCTGTCCCCACCCCCCCAGTATTTATTGGCTTTGTAATTGCTTGTTTGGCCTTTTTTGTGTATTTTTCCTTAGTACTTTCTGTGCATGTTGGAAACGTTCTTGTGACCGAGTCGGACCCTGCAGTTGTCTCGCACGGTCTTCTCCGTTTCGTTCACGCTGTGTTTGTGCAGTTTTCTATGCTGCGTACGCGTCGGTCGTGGTGTTTTGTGTTACTTCGGCTCGGTTTTGTATGCGTGTCGGTCGTACGGCTTGTCCTCCGTACGACTCGGCCGTGGTTTTCGCGCCTTGCATCGTACTTTGCGGTTTGGAGTTCGCGTGTACGTTTCGGTTGGATTTGTTCCGGGTGCGTGTCGGTCGGTTCGATTCGCGTGTTTTTCCGGCCGGATTGCTGTTTTCCGTGCGGCTCGGTCGTTCGGCTTGGGTTCAGTATGTGTCGGTCGGATTTTGCATGCCTTGCATCGTACTTGGCGTGTCGGGCACCACAGGTACGTGTCGGTCGGAATTAATTCCGGCTCCGAGTCGGTCGGTGCTTTTTCCGGCCCGAATCGGAATCGACCCCATAGTTGTTTGTGACATTGCATCAGATACTGCAACCCTGTCTGGAATTATCTTGTGGCCACTAAATGGAGTACTGCTATGATTTAGAATATTGGTGTTACTGATGTGGGATTACTATTGGGAGCCAGGAGATCTTGCTCTAGATGATGACATAAATCAATAATAGTTAGCCTATTTAATCTGATGTATTTGATTATATTCCGTAATTCGATTTTGGCAAGGTCTGGAACTGTAAATGAGAAAAAGGAACTAAGTATTTGGGTTATGCATGGTGTGTAATGTTTAAGAAAAAATAGCAAACATTTGTTTCTTTCAGTTTAACAAAGCACTAGTAAATTATCTGTGGTTTTTGTTATGTTTGCTCATTTTTTTAAAATGTGGGGCACATTACCTACAAGGAAATTAGTTATGACTAAACAATCATTTTAATGTTTACATTTTAAAATGTATGATGTAAAAAAAAGAACTAATTGAGAAATCAAATACAACAACAGTCTTTGAATTTGCCATTTTTGTTTTATTCAACATAACCGAAAATATAACAATGCAGGATGAAATCAAAAAATTAAACCAAAATCTTAAAACAGTCAATCAAGGAGAATGCAACTATATTGCAGAGCCACAATTGTTTGAAGTCCAATGTCCAAAATGCAACTGGCATTAGAAAGGTAAATATGCCAAGATAATAGTCAACAGACTGAGTGGTAGTCACACACTGGAGGAAATAAGGTTCTGTGTCTATTGCTGGTAGTGGAGGTATTGCCATCCTCTTATGGTAGTCTGTCTGAATGTCTCCTCCTGGGGGAGGGGGGGGAAGGTGGATCCACAGGTGGGTGCCGCTGTCTCCTCTTGTGACAGGGCCTCCTTTTCTTTGGCTGAGGCAGATGTAGATAAGCCAGATGTAGTTGGATCACAGAAAGGGAAAGATGTTACTGGAAAAGCCCTACACATATGGGTGAAAATATCATGCAGCACACCAGTCAGGGAGCTGAAATTAGAGTTTAGATTCTCCATCTGTACATTGTGCTCCCTCTGAAACTGCTGCCTCTCCCAGAGCTCTGTCAGGACTTGGCCCATCATGTCTTGAGAATGATGGAGAGATCCCAAGACTTGATTGATGGTGGCCTGGGTGACAGTGAACCCAGTGGCCTCACTTTGGTGGCCCACATATTCCCTCCCATGACCACTGCGCCCACTACCCTGTACCCTTGACACAGTGTGCCCCATCCCACTGGTTCCTGGCTGAACTGGAGGCAGTGGTGGTGTATCAACAGCAGGCAGGACTGGTGGGCACAAGATTGGTGTGATGTTAGTGTGGACACAGGAAGAGAAGGTATCCATACACTGAGGTGTGGTAACAGCTTGGGTGGCAGGTTTAGGTGTGGGCCGAGTGATAGTGGTTATAGCTGTCTGCCCAGACTGAACAGATGGACCAGATTACTTCTGGTCAACCGGACCTACTGGAGAGCAGTCCTTACTGAAGGCTTGATCCTGGTCTGGAGTGGAGATATGCTCAGTGGTAGATGGTTGTCCACGTACTCTGACTGTTTGACCTATTATGAATTAATAAAAAATGCTAAATAAAAAAATCTGGATGATACATCTACTTAGTTTGAAGCAAAATTAAGAAGCAACTTAAAAGTAAAAAGTAAAAGATTATAACGATTGTACCTTTCAGTGTTATTATAATAAGTTACACAATCAGTTTAAATGACACACAAAACTACTTAAAAAGCAGGTTAAAAGCTGTCCTGAAATGCAATAAGATGACTAGAAAGAATACATAAAATATATCGAACATTTCACAGAAGACAGTACAGAGGTGAAATGTGAATTCAACCATTCCAAGGCCTAGCGGCTAATATTCTGACTTTTACCCAGCTGAGAAGGATGTATAGCATTAGTCATCATATAAACATTGCAGAGTACATTTTCATTAAAATAACCACTTATATTCACCATACAAAATTACGTACCTTAAACATTTTTTGTAAATAAAGTTTGATTTGTGAAACAAATTGCATCAATATCATCAACTAACAAGAATGGGACAACTTACAAAATTAAACAGAAAAACATTTATAAACATAGCATTATATAGAGATAGATCAATACATAAGAGAGAATGAACAGGATAACAATGCAATATTATTTTTACAAAACAAAAGCAAGCCATTATGGTAGTTGTAGTCATTTTAATTAAACATTAACAAGACTTGCAAATTTGTAATTTAAACATACCTAGTGAAAATATACTGTTAAAAAAGAACAGACATTTACATTTTAAAAACACATTTATGCAATATGTTATTTGTAAACACACTTACAAGCATTTTACATCCTGAGAAATGGTATGGACATCGAAACCTGTAATATTTTATACAACAATATACATTTAAACAAAAAACACTTAAAACAATACATATATATATATATCTATATATATATCAATGAGCAGGACCTGAAAAATGCGCAAGAAAATAGCAGCATAAGATTCCAAGAAAGAGGGTATTCAAAACTCATTATTAACCCGTTTGCTGCTGCTGTCGCCAACTGGCCGCCGTCGAAGCACTACCTGGAGGTGCTGCGCACGTCCGTTGGCGACGCGTGCCCTGCCCGTTTAATAGAACGCTCCGCACTGGCGCGGAACGTTCAAAGCAGCAAACGGGTTAATAAAGCTATATCTAAATCGATGCTGCACAACAGAGATGAGCTACTCAGAGAAAAACAACAAGACATACAAGAAACCAGGAAAGTCTCGGAGACGATAAAGGAACAGGAGGCCAATCAATTTAGAATAATCATGAGATACAGTAAACAACAAAATAGTCTACGCAAAATTGTCCAAAAGAATTGGCCATTGGTTTTAAACGACCCTGTGATTGGACCCCTGCTTCCGCAGAGGGTGTCCATCACATACAGCAAAGCACCATCTATGAGAGATGTATTGGTTAATACCAGCCCCAAAGTAATTGAGAGTACAGGCTGGTTACAAACCAATAAAGGGTTCTTTAAATGTAAAACCTGCAAGGCATGCCTGCATGGAGTCAATACAAAGACATATAAGACACCTTTTAGCAATAAAGAGTTCGAGATCCATAAGCTTCTGACTTGCAAGACAGAATATGCTATTTATGTACTGGAGTGCCCTTGCGGCCTCCAATACATAGGTAGCACAAAATTAAAAGTCCATAAAAGGGTGTTACAGCACCTACGCACCTTCACGAATCAGGATAATACATATCCTGTGGCGCGCCATTTTAGAGAGAAGCATGATTCCAACAACGTAGGGTTGAAATATTATGTGTTAGACGCAGTATCACCTAGCAGATGAGGAGGAGATAGAGAATCTAAATTGAGAAAAATAGAAACAAGGTACATTCTACAATTAGATTCCAAAAGTCCAGGAGGATTAAATGCGACGGAAGATTTATATACCTACTCTAAGTTAAAAATATCAGGATATTTTAGAGGGTTTATTTACATACAACATAATTCTATCGATCTGGTGGATCAAGGTACAAGTGTCCTGTAATGCATTGGATGACAGACGTGGTGCAGATCAAATATCCAGACAAATATTGATGTATCTAATTTTATATTTATGTATAACTATCAATGCAGTTTAGGTTATACACAATGTAATGGTTATTTAATAATGTATTAACATGTATTTATATATTTACATATTTATCTATTTATTTAACTATTTATATGGATATGTTTAAATGTTTACATTGATATTTGCAATACTTTCCACAGATACACACAGAACAGGCTATGCAACAATTTGCCTACCGCAACTAGGATACATCTAGGTATTTAAACCGTAATACACATTTGAAATCAATAATTTTTAGAAATTGGAATAGTTACACAGATGACCGCTCACATGAGAAAAGAAAGGAGATAGCCGCCAAGTCTTATTCAAACAATGAAAGAAAAAAGTACGGAATGGTGTTTTATCAATGAAACAAGGATACACATGTAATTTTAATCACACATCACTTAATTTCTTTTAGCACATAGAATAATGGTAGACATACACATCTCTAACAGAAAAGATATATGAATTTATAAAACCACCAGGAAATTCAAAGTGGATTCCACCACGAGTTCAAGCATTAATGCAGTTATTTTCAAATACAATAGTAAAATTTAACACTACGCATCAAGGAGAGCTATAAGCAAATTTGCAGAAATTAAGTATGCAAAGCTTTGATACAGTAATTTGATTGTTTGAAACCTTTAACAATTTTAATAATTGTGAAAGCGTCATTGGTGGTAGTTGAAATATTTTATTGCGATGTGTTGAGAGAATTTTTCTATGTCTATTGGAGCACAAATCACGTGGTAACAGTTGGTATGCACTTGTCACTTTAAAAATGTTTCCTAAACGTATTTTGCCATGTCAGGTGATCAAGGCTCGGACGAGCCAAAACGTTATGGCGACAGAGCAATAAAACAACTCTGCACGAATATTGTTGGTCCGTGTCCGTGTTGGGAGAGATCCAGTGTGATACCGAGTGAAAGCATATATATATATATATATATATATATATATATATATATATATATATATATATATATATATATATATATATATTATCTACTGGCGGTCGTCAGTAGATAGTTATAGTTAGGACCTATTTTCCATAGGAAATCCGCAACATTCTATTTGAAATAACTCTTAAGGCCGGCTGACGAATCTTCGCAAAATTTTCAAACTTTGTGGCCCGCTCCGGTCCGCTCCCTATCCTGAAAGTCTCGGGTGATTTGCTCAGCGGGGCCGAGAAAAGGGGGTCCCTAAACGTGTTTTCCCCATTCATTTTCCCATAGGAAACTTTAGCCACGGCTACAGCCCGAACTGAACGGAATTACTCCAAATTTGGCAAAGAGGTAGTTCTTGGTTCAGAAAGAACCCTTTTTGTTAAATGGTGTAAATCCGTTCAGTAGTTGCTGAGAAAATCAAAAGTAAAAACACATATATATCTATGGCCGCAGAGGGTCCGCGCACCCTCCAGATGACCAGCTGTATGCTAATTGGCTGTCAACACTCCAAACCAGGAAGTGTTGGCAGCCATCTTGTGACTTCGGTAGAACCGAGGCACAAGAAAACAGTAAAAACAATGCGCAAACGCAAAAGGGGCAGGGTAGAAACTCCTGACCCCCTAGGCCTGCTTAGTGGGTCCCACAAGGACCCCCAGGGCCCAAAAAAAAAAAGTTTTTTTTAAAAAAAATCGGCGAGATTCGCGCACCCAGCGCGAATATCGGCAAAAATTTTAAAAAAATGAGGCACGGGCTCCCGCGCTTTGTATTCTAAAAGCCCCCGGGTGGGCCAAGTCCCGGGCGCAGTAAAAAAATGTGTGGGGGGGCCCCAATCCCCCCCCACACTGCCCCGGGGACCGCCACCCCCCAGGGCTTTGCATTAATATTTGCAGGGGGCACACGGCCCCCCCGCAGCCCCGGGGACCGCCACCCCCCGGGGCTTGTTTTATTAAAGTTTGGGGGGGCTCTAAGGCCCCTCCAAGCCCCTGGGACCGCCACCCCCCGGGCTCTCAAAAATATTTGCGAGGGCACACTGCCCCCCCGCAGCCCCGGGGACCGCCACCCCGGGCTTCTTTTAAAAAAAAATAGACGTGGTGTGGGGGGCTTGAGCCCCCACACTGCACCGGGACCGCCACCTCCCGGGGCCCTAAATATGCAGATTGGGGGTCCGTTATGGACCTCGAGCCCCGAGGACCACCACCTCCCGGGGCTTTGAATAAGTTGGAAGGGGGCCGCGCGTCCCCTCCTGGAGCCCTTGATGGCCCTGGGGACCACCACCCCCAGGGCCGGCTCCTGCAGTGTCCTGGGGTGCCTACCCCGGGACACTGTAGTTTGCAATGACAGAACGGGAGCCTCGCGGCTCCCGTCCTGTCATAGCAAACTGCTTTGGATATTAAGCGAGAGCAGGGAAACCTGCTCTCTCTTCCAATATCCAAAGCACATTTCTTTTCCACACAGGGAGCTGCATGTCAGCAGCTTCCCATGTGGAAAAGCAATGCCGGCTCCCGCAGGACACGGGGAGCCGGCAGGGTCACGTGGGGAGTTGGGGTCCCCCACGGACCCCAAAGGATATGGCCAGCCCCGGGGGATGGGGTCCCGGGGCAAGTAGTGCCCGGGAGGGGCCACGCAGCCCCCTCCCCAAAAATAATTAAATTAAAAAAAAATAAAGGCCGGCCCTGGGAGATGGGGTCCCCGGGGCCAATAGAGGCCTTAGGAGTGGGGCCACGCAGCCCCCCTCCCTCAAAAATAAAGTTTAAAAGGTGGCTAAGCCCCGGGGATGGGGACCCCGGGCTGGAATCGGCCACGGGAGGGGGGCCACGCGGCCCCCTTCCCTTACAGTATTTTTTTAAAAAAAAGAAAAAAGGCATCAGGCCCTGGGGGATGGGGTCCCCAGGGCCCCAAAAAGTAAAAAAGAAGGGGGCCACACAGCCCCCCTTCAAAAAAGAAAGTAAAAGACGCGATCGAGCATCAGGCCTTGCCCGCTCCCTTAACCACTCTGCAAGCGCGCCCTGTGGCGCGTTTTAAATTGAGAAATAATTCCCCTTCAATACTGGGGGTCTCTGGAGCCAACTAGCTCACCAGGTACCTCCAGTAAGTGCCACAGGGCTGCGTTGCAGAGAGGTGGTCCAGGCCACGCCCCTTTACACCTCTCTGCAACGCAGCTCTGTGGCGCTACTGGAGGTACCTGGTGGGATAGTTGGACCCCAGGGACCCTCAGGATTCAAGGGGACTTAATCCCCAACTTAAAACGCGCCACGGGCGCGTTGCACAGTGGTGAAGGGAGGGGCGGGCTTCAGGTGACATGTGTGCAAACAGGCCCGTGGCGCGTTTTAAGATGGGGAATTAAATCCTCCAATCCTGAGGGTCCCTGGGGCCAACTAGCCCACCAGGTACGTTCAGAAAGCGCCACAGAGCTGCGTTGCAGAGAGGTGTAAAAAGGGGCATGGCCTCTGAACACCTCTCTGCAACGCAGCTCTCTGGCGCATACTGGAGGTATCTGGTGGGCTAGTTGGCCCCTAGGGACCCTCGGGATTGAGGAGGAATTAATTCTCCAACTTAAAACGGGCCACAGGGCGTGTTTGCAGACATGTCACCTCAGTCCCTACCCCTTCCTTCACCATTGTGCAAATATTCCTCTAAAATCAGCCGAACTACGAATCTCCGATTTACTCACCTGTTATCAGGAGAGACCTCAGTGCTGCATCTTTGAGCCCAGTACTGATCCTGAAAAGTAATTTTAACCGTACTTACCATTAACTTGAATTTCCTTCCATAGGCTAACATTGACTGGTTTCACTTGGAAATTCTTCTAAGTGTGGAGTTTTGGAACTTTATAATATTCCTCTAAAATCAGCTGAACTACGAATTCCAATTTACTCACCTGTTATCAGGAGAGACCTCAGTGCTGCATCTTTGAGCCCAGTACTGATCCTGAAAAGTAATTTTAACCGTACTTACCAGTAACTTGAATTTCCTTCCATAGGCTAACATTGACTGGTTTCACTTGGAAATTCTTCTAAGTGTGGAGTTTTGGAACTTTATAATATTCCTCTAAAATCAGCTGAACTACGAATTCCAATTTACTCACCTGTTATCAGGAGAGACCTCCGTGCTGTATCTTTGAGCCCAGTACTGATCCTGAAAAGTAATTTTAAGCATACTTACCAGTAACTTGAATTTCCTTCCATAGGCTAACATTGACTGGTTTCACTTGGAAATTCTTCTAAGTGTGGAGTTTTGGAACTTCATAATATTCCTCTAAAATCAGCCGAACTGCGAATTCCGATTTACTCACCTGTTATCAGGAGAGACCTCAGTGCTGCATCTTTGAGACCAGCACTGACCCTGAAAAGTAATTCTAACCGTACTTACCAGTAACTTGTATTTCCTTCCCTAGGAATCCATTGTCTGGTTTTCAGCAGAAAAGTTTTTCAGTGTCGATTTTCACAAACTACAAATATTCCTTAAAATCGCCTGTATGACTTAAACGCATTCTTTCAACTGTTTTCAGGAGATGCACCAGTGCTGGATCCAGGATCCACCACTGAGTAAGAAAAAGTAACGATAACACTACTTACCTGCTAAGTGAATTTCCTCCCATGGGATAACATTGGTGATTCTAATCTGAAAAAGTTTCTAAGTGTCAACTTTTAAAATACAATAATATTCCTTAAAAATCACTACTGTAACCAAAACGCTTTTACTCAACTGTTTACAGGAGATGTCCCAGGACTGAATCTAGGATCCAGTCCTGTGGTTAGAAAAGTAATCCATAAAGTAACTAATTGCATTTAACTAGAAATTCACATTGAGCTCAATGTTGCATTGTGTTTGAAAATGTGCTGCCCATTGCAACAAATGTAACTACTGTACTTAAAAGTCTATTGCCTATTTGCAAAGTATTTAAACTAAAGTAATTCATTCTGAGAAAGTATATTTTGTAATGTAATGTATAATGTAATTACAATGTAATTTTAAAAATAAAATATCTAAAAATAAATAGTTTAAAAAATGTAGTAAATCAGTATCAAAAAATAAATATAACAATTAATACATTTAAAAATTGTCATTTACAAAACCTTTGAAATTCACTGAAAAAAATCATAGGTTTCAGACATGTTATAGTTAGGAATTAGCATTCAAAAACCTTTGAAATTCACTGAAAAACCATAGGTTTCAGGCACGTTATAGTTAGAAATTAGCATTTAAAAACCTTACAAATTCACAGAAAAACCATAGGTTTTAGGGACAGTTATAGTTAGTTGGACATTGCACTCGTACAAAACCCGTGAAATTCCCCCGTTATAGTTAGTTCAGCTAAGTATAACTCGCGCCCCCGCAATGCACTGCTGATGACGTCACATATTACATCACTGATGACATCACTGATGACATCACTGATGTCATCACTGATGACATCACTGATTACATCTCAAATGACATCTCAAATGACATCACTGATGACATCACTGATGACATCATCCACGTGATAATCTGATGCACCTCCTCACACCCTAATATAACCTTTGATACACCCACTCTAAATTACAGACTGCCATTTGCAAAACTATAGACACTCCAACACCAATAACTACATACCCACTCACTGATTCTTAGGTCTACACACACACATCCACTCACTCACCCGTACAGTCACTCATTCTTACGGTCACTCAGTACAGGACTATCATATGCCCTCATACTCCTATATAGACACTCAAACACCGCCACTCATCCATAGAGGTACTCACACACCTAGTCAGTCATGCAAATAATTAAACAAACTGCCATTTACTCACCTATACAGTTATACACACACACCAGCTCACTTCACTCATACAAATACTAGCACATTCTTACGCTCTTATACAATCACTGATACAAGCACACACTCATCCATACAGTCACTCTCACAATCACACACTCTCGCTTATAGCTATTTATACTCCAACACACATATATACTGCCTTTCACATATGTAGTTACTCACACATGTACCACTGGGACATACATTCACTCACTAACACACTCTTACGCACACTTACCCACCCATACAGTCTATCACAGATGCACTCTTGAAACCATCCACCCAGTGAATCACCCACTCACACATCTATACACAGAGTCGCACACACCCCACCCACACAAACACTCAGGCACCCATACAGATACTCAGACAACCAATCAATAACTCCATATAGACACTCATGTAGCTATTCACAAACCCATGCAGCCACTTACACAGCAACAGACAGACGGATACAGACATTCACCCAGTTTAGTCACTAACCCATGCATTCAGTAAGATACGTTTAATCACTCACTTATAGAGTCAGTCACACACCTACTAAATCATCCATACAGACACTTATACACCCACTCATTCTTCAATACGCCTTTCCCTATATATATTAAAAATATTTAAACTTTACAGAAACACACAGTCACTGGATGATGTCATCAGTGATGTCATTTGAGATGTCATCAGTGATGTCATCAGTGATGTCACTGACCATGTCATGAATGATGTAATATGTGACGTCATCAGCAGTGCATTGTGGGTCACGAGTTATAGTTAGCTCAACTAACTATAACAGCTGAATTTCTCTTGTTTTGTACGAGTGAAATGTCCAACTAACTATAACGTCCCTGAAACCTATGGTTCTTTCAGTGAATTTCTATGATTTTTTTAAATGCTAATTTCTAACTATAACGTCCCTGAAACCTATGGTTTTTTCAGTGAATATATATATACATAGCAATACACAGCATATAAAATACACACCACATACTAATGTTATTATGTACCATAATTATAATGTTTTCAGAAATACACACTATCATAGTTCCTAAAGTCGGAAACAGCAGCAAAAGCTGAGAAGTTGAAAATGGTGGTCTGTATTTTTTAGTGGGTGTATCAAAGGTTATATTAGGGTATGAGGAGGTACATCAGATTATCACGTGGATGATGTCATCAGTGATGTAATCAGGGATGTCACTGACCATGTCATCAGCAGTGCATTGCGGGGGCTCAAGTTATAGTTAGCTCAACTAACTATAACGGCCGAATTTCTCTGATTTTGTACAAGTGAAATGTCCAACTAACTATAACATACCTGAAACCTGTGGGTTTTTCAGTGAATTTCTATGGCTTTTTAAATGCTAATTTCTAACTATAACGTCCCTGAAACCTATGGTTTTTTTCAGTGAATTTCAAAGGTTTTTAAATGCTAATTTCCAACTATAATGTCCCATAAATACTTATTCTTAGTTTTTTAATTGTTATAAAAATAATGTAATGTTTTCTATTTTCTAAAATATAAATATAAAACTTTTTTAAAAGTGGATTTGCATACCGATTGTGTACCTGTCTCGGTGGGTGCACGAATCCAAGAATTTTGCCACCATATTGGATAAGTCGTGTAGGATGCGCGTTCGGTATGCGAAGGGTGCACGGATCTCAGCCCTGCGTAACGTCACATACATATTTCCGGGGGTTGCGTCAGGTGCGCAAATCCACCGTAAATTTTTATGTTTTAAAAGTATATGTATATAAGTTTAATATGTAAATTATAGTAAGAGATTATTTAATCTAATTATAAAATCATATATTTGTAATTGTAATAAAGATATATTATTGTTAAATATATTTTTCGGGAATCGCGTCGGGTGCCCGCTGGGTGCGCGCCGGGTACGCGAATCCCATGTGACTTCAAAAGATACAATTTCATTTGTTAAGAACCTTTTGATTCTAGAAATTGAAGGACCCACCCATTTTTTTCATTCCTTCAAGACCATCTCAGCAGACACACCTGTTGTCTTCTGCTCCTATTGTTTGCCATTTTTTGGTGTTTTTTTTTAAGTCATCTAAAAATGGCAGCAAGCAATCAACCTCAGCAAGTTCCACCTGAAGAGGATGAAGACCTGGGGGAACCCGTGAAGAAAAAATACGAAAGTATTGTGTGGGCATTTTTCTCCATTCCACCTGGGGAGAAAAAGGTGAATGCCTGAAAAGTCACCTGCACTATTTGTCAAAATGTCCTCTCACGAGGTTCAGAAAAAAAATATTCATGCAGGACGTCATCAATGTTGAAATATCTTCAGACAATGTATCGTCTTGCTAGGGAACAGCTTCTAAGGGGACAAGAAAGGCAGGCAACTGACAACAACGCTGCTGGCCCTAGCACGTCATCTGCTTCAACATCATCTGGCACACCCAACATCATCCCTGACTTTTTTTTTCTATGCAATGAGTTCATAATTGCATAATTTTTTCAACATGTTCACTGTTGGTTCTGTTTTTTTCTTTTTAAAAATAACACCCAAAAATTCAAAAATACAAAAAGATATATATATATATATATATAAAACAAAAAAGAAGAAAAATTTTTCTTTTTAGAACCTCCTAATTGGTTAAAAATAGACAAACTTGTATGTGTTCTATGAATGACTGCAAGGGTAATGTCTGAGTCATTGTATGAGTGAATAAGTACTGTCTCAGTGAATGAATGAGTGCAGCAGTATTGCCTGAATCATTGGATGAGTGCATGCATAGTATTTGAGGGAATGAATGAGTGTAGCAATAGTCCCTGAGTGCTGGCATGAGTGCTGCAGAAGTGCCTGAGTGCATGTATGACTGCATGGGTAGTGCCTGAGTGATTGCAAGAGTGCATGGGTAGTGCCTGGGTGATTGGAGGAGTGCATGAGTAGTACGTAGGTGATTGCATGAATGCAGGAGTAGTGCCTGGATGATTGGAAGACTGCATGGGTAGTGCATGGGTGATTGTATGAGTGCTGTAGAAGTGCCTGAATGCATGTATGACTGCATGAGTAGTGCCTGAGTGATTGCATGAGTGCATGGGTAGTACATGGGTGATTGCATGAATGCAGGGGTAATATCTGGATGAAGAGTGGAGTGCATGAGTATTGCCTGAGTGATTAGACAAGGGCATAGGTAGTGTGTGGGTGATTTTATAAGTGCATGGGTAGTGGCTGGGTGATTGGAGGGGTGCAAGGGTAGTGCCTGGGTTATTCCATGAGCACATAGGTAGTGCCTGTGTGGTGGCATGACTGTAGGGGTAGTGCCTGGGTGATTGCATAAGTGCATAGTAGTGCCTGGGTGATTGCATGAATGCAGGTGTAATGTCTGGGTGATTGGAGGAGTGCATGAGTACTGCCTGAATGATTGAAGGAGTGGATGGGTAATGCCTGGGTGATTTCATGAGTGCATGGGTAGTGCCTGGGTGATTGGAAGAGTGCATGGATACTGCCTGAGTGATTGAAGGAGTGCATGGGTAGTGCCAGGGTGATTCCATGAGTGCAGGAGTAATGTCTGGGTGATTGGAGGAGTGCATGGGTACTGCCTGAGTGATTGAAAGAGTGCCTAGGTAATGCCTGGGTGATTGCATAAATGCATTGGTAGTGCCTGGGTGATTGAAGGAGTGCATGGGAACTGCCTGGGTGATTGAAGAAGTGCATGTGTAATGCCTGGGTGATTGCGTGAGTGCAGGTGAAATGTCTAAATGATTGGAGAAGTGAATGGGTACTGCCTGAATGATTGAAGGAGTAGATGGGTAATGCCTGGGTGATTGCATGAGTGCATGGGTAGTGCCTGGGAGATTGGAGGCGTGCATGGGTACTGCTTGAGTGATTGAAAAGTGCATGAGTAATGTCTGGGTAATTGCATAAGTGCAGGGGTAATGTCTGGGTGATTGGAGGAGTGCATGGGTACTGCCTCAGTGATTGAAGGAGTACATGAGTAATGCCTGAGTAATTGAAGAACTGCATGCGTAATGCCTGGGTGATCGCAACACTGCATGGGTAGTGCCTGGGTGATTGGATGAGTGCATGAGTACTGCCTGGGTGATTGCATGAGTGCAGGAGTAGTGCCTGGATGATTGGAAGACTGCATGGGTAGTGCTTGGGTGATTGCATGAGTGCTGCAGAAGTGCCTGAGTGCATGTATGACTGCATGGGTAGTGCCTGAGTGATTGCTTGAGTGCATGGGTAGTACCTGGGTGATTTCATGAATGCAGGGGTAATGTCTGAGTGAAGAGAGGAGTGCATGGGTAGTGCCTGAGTGATTAGACAAGTGCATAGGTTGTGTGCGGGTGATTTTGTAAGTGCATGGGTAGTGGCTGGGTGATTGGAGGAGTGCACGGGTAGTGCCTGGGTTATTCCATGAGTACATAGGTAGTGCCTGGGTGGTTACTTGACTGCAGGGGTAGTGCCTGGGTGATTGCATAAGTGCATAGGTAGTGCCTGGGTGATTTTATAAGTGCATGGGTAGTGGCTGGATGATTGGAGGATGGCAAGGGTAGTGCCTGGAAGACTGAGGGAGTGCAAGGTTAGAGCTGGGTTATTCCATGAGTGCATTGGTAGTACCTGGGTGATTGCATGACTGCAGGGGTAGTGCCTGAGTTATTGAAGGAGTGCATGGGTAATGCCTGTGTGATTGCATGAGTGCAGGGGTAATGTCTGGGTGATTAAAGGAGTGCATGGGTAATGCCTGGGCGCATGCAAGAGTGCATGGGTAGTGCATGGGTGCATGTAGGACTGCATGGGTAGTTCCTGGGTGATTGGAGGAGTGCATGAGTAGTATCTGGGTCAGGGCTGGCTCTAGGGCGGTGCGACCAGTGCCACCGCACCGGGTGCTAACTCTTCGAGGGGGCACCGTGTTTGGAAGTATTTTATTGTTTTAAAACCACCTGCTGCTGCATTGCTGGCCTCCGCAATTTTCATACAAAAATAAAAATGTCAAGATAACTAGGTGATTAATGTTCTTCCTGGAGAGAGAAGGAGTTTTGTCAAGTGGAAGTTTTAACTCATTTTATGGTTGCACAGAGGGTTAATGTGCCTGCTGCAAAGAATGTGTACCATGCAGATCACAAAGTGCATATAGTTTACATAGGTCAGTTCTTTTGTCAGAGAGATCCTTTTGTTGCTAGCAGTGTAGATGTTAAAATCCTAACATGGAACAGTGAGCTAATAACTGTCATCAAAGAGCTGCATGCAAACTGCAAGGTATAGATTAGAGCATTATGATGATTTCCTCCGTCTTTCATTATTCAAATGTTTCAAAAAGGGTTCATTTCGGTAAAAAAATCCTTATTATTAAATGTAACCCCAACCATGGGGTTATGTTTTAAATTCTGAGTCTGTGCTTCTCCAGACCAAGCACTCACACTATACTTTCTATCAGTATGGATGACATGCAACTTCTACACCTTGTAGTCCTCTGTATTATGTAACATTTCCTATACACTGATTTACACACCTATGATTGATTGTATCTGTGTAGTATTTGTGATGAAAAGTGCTCCGACACCCTACGCTGGTATAGGTGGCGCTATTAAATACATCTGAGAGAGATAGTGGTTATGGAGACTTGAGGGAGAACTTTTAAAGGGTGGTAGTGAGGGAGTCTATGTGGAGCGCCCGCGGGGGCCGCCAACAAACACTGTCGCACAGGGCGCCAACAGCGCTAAAGCCGGCCCTGACCTGGGTGATTGCATGAGTGCAGGAGTAGTGGCTGGATGATTGGAAGACTGCATGGGTAGTGCTTGGGTGATTGCATGAGTGCTGTAGAAGTGCCTGAGTGCATGTATGACTGCATGGGTAGTGCTTGAGTGATTGCATTAGTGCATGGGTAGTGCCTGGGTGATTGCATGAATGCAGGGGTAATGGCTGGGTGAATAGAGGAGTGCATGGGAAGTGCCTGAGTGATTACACAAGTGAATAGGTAGTGTCTGGGTGATTTTATAAGTGCATGGGTAGTGGCTGAGTGATTGGAGGAGTGCAAGGGTAGTGCCTGGGTTATTCCATAAGTCCATAGGTAGTGCCTGGGTGGTTGCATGACTACATGAGTAGTGCCTGGGTGATTGCATACGTGTGTAGGTAATATCTGGGTGATTGCATAAGTGCATGGGTAGTGCATGGGTGATTGAAGGAGTGCCTGGGTACTGCCTGACTGATTGAAGGAGTGCATGTGTAATGCCAGGGTAATTGTACAAGTGCAGGTGTAATGTCTGGGTGATTGGAGGAGTGCATGGGTACTGCCTGAATGATTGAAGGAGTGGATGGGTAATGCCTGGGTGATTGGAAGAGTGCATGGATACTGCCTGAGTGATTGAAGGAGTGCATGGGTAGTGCCTGGGTGATTCCATGAGTGCAGGAGTAAAGTCTGGGTGATTGGAGGAGTGCATGGGTACTGCCTGAGTGATTGAAAGATTGCATAGGTAATGTGTGGGTGATTACATAAGTGCATGTGTAGTGCCTGGGTGTTTGAAGGAGTGCATGGAAACTGCCTGAGTGATTGAAAGAGTGCATGTGTAATGTATGGGTGATTGGAGGAGTGCATGGGTACTGGTTGAATGATTGAAGGAGTGGATGACTAATGCCTGGGTGATTGCATGAGTGCATGGGTAGAGCGTGGGTGATTGGAGGAGTGCATGGGTACTGCTTGAGTGATTGAAAAAGTGCATGGGTAATGTCTGGGTAATTGCATTAGTGCAGGGGTAATGTCTGGGTGATTGGAGGAGTGCATAGGTACTGCCTCAGTGATTGAAGGAGTGCCTGAGTGATTGAAGAACTGCATGGGTAATGCCTGGGTGATTGCAACACTGCAAGGTAGTGCCTGGGTGTTTGGAGGAGAGTACCGGTACTGCCTGGGTGATTGCACAAGTGCAGGAGTAGTGCCTAGATGATTGGAAGACTGCATGGGTAGTGCTTGGGTGATTGCATGAGTGCTGCAGAAGTGCCTGAGTGCATGTATGACTGCATGGGTAGCGCCTGAGTGATTGCATGAGAGCATGGGTAGTGCCTGGGTGATTGCATGAATGCAGGGGTAATGTCTGGGTGAATAGAGGAGTGTATGGGTAGTGCATGAGTGATTAGACGAGTGCATACGTAGTGTGTGGGTGATTTTATAATTGCATGGGTAGTGGCTGGGTGATTGGAGGAGTGCAAGGGTAGTGCCTGGGTTATTCCATGAGTACATAGGTAGTGCCTGGGTGGTTGCATGACTGCAGGGGTAGTGCCTGGGTGATTGCATAAGTGTATAGGTAGTGCCTGGGTGATTTTATAAGTGCATAGGTAGTGGCTGCGTGATTGGAGGAGGGCACGGGTAGTGCCTGGATGACTGAAGGAGTGCAAGGGTAGTGCTGGGTTATTCCATGAGTGCATAGGTAGTGCCTGGGTGATTGCATGACTGCAGGGGTAGTGTCTGAGTGATTGAAGGAGTGCAGGGGTAATGCCTGTGTGATTGCATGAGTGCATGGGTAATGTCTGGGTGATTAAAGGAGTGCATGTGCAATGCCTGGTTGCATGCAAGAGTGCATGGGTAATGCATGGGTGCATGTAGGACTGCATGGGTACTTCCTGGGTGATTGGATGAGTGCATGAGTAGTACCTGGGCGATTGCATGAGTACATGAGTAGTGCCTGGATGATTGGAAGACTGCATGGGTGGTGCTTAGTTGATTGCATGAGTGCTGCAGAAGTGCCTGAGTGCATGTATGACTGCATGGGTAGTGCCTGAGTGATTGCAAGAGTGCATGGGTAGTGCCTGTGTGATTGCATGTATGCAGGGGTAATGTCTGGTTGAGTGGAGGAGTGCATGGGAAGTGCCTGAGTGATTAAACAAGTGAATAGGTAGTGTCTGGGTGATTTTATAAGTGCATGGGTAGTGCCTCAGTGATTGGAGGAGTGCAAGGGTAGTGCATGGGTTATTCCATAAGCACATAGGTAGTGCCTGGGTGATTGGAGGAGTGCATGGGTACTGCCTGAGTGTTTGAAAAAGTGCATGGGTAATGTCTGGGTAATTGCATAAGTGCAGGGGTAAGGTCTGGGTGATTGGAGGAGTGCATGGGCACTGCCTCAGTGATTGAAGGAGTGCTTGGATACTGTCTGAGTGATTGAAGGAGTGCATGCATAGTGCCTGGGTGATTCCATGAGTGCAGGAGTAATGTCTGGGTGATTGGAAGACTGCATGAGTGGTGCTTGGTTGATTGCATGAGTGCTGCAGAAGTGCCTGAGTGCATGTATGACTGCATGGGTAGTGCCTGAGTGATTGCAAGAGTGCATGGGTAGTGCCTGGGTGATTGCATGAATGCAGGGGTAATGTCTGGTTGAGTGGAGGAGTGCATGGGAAGTGCCTGAGTGATTAAACAAGTGCATAGGTAGTGTCTGGGTGATTTTATAAGTGCATGGGTAGTGCCTCGGTGATTGGAGGAGTGCAAGGGTAGTACCTGGGTTATTCCATAAGTACATAGGTAGTGCCTGGGTAATTGGAGGAGTGCATGGGTACTACCTGAGTGTTTGAAAAAGTGCATGGGTAATGTCTGGGTAATTGCATAAGTGCAGGGGTAATGTCTGGGTGATTGGAGGAGTGCATGGGCACTGCCTCAGTGATTGAAGGAGTGCATGGATACTGTCTGAGTGATTGAAGGAGTGCATGCGTAGTGCCTGGGTGATTCCATGAGTGCAGGAGTAATGTCTGGGTGATTGGAGGAGTGCATGGGTACTGCCTGAGTGATTGAAAGAGTGCATAGGTAATGCCTGGGTGATTGCATTAGTGCATGGGTAGTGCCTGGGTGATTGAAGGAGTGCATGAGAACTGCCTAAGTGATTGAAAGACTGCATGTGTAATGCCTGGGTAATTGCATTAGTGCAGGTGTAATATTTGGGTGATTGGAGGAGTGGATGGTACTGCCTGAATGATTGAAGGAGTGGATGGGTAATGCCTGGGTGATTGCATGAGTGCATGGGTAGTTCCTGGGTGATTGGAGGAGTGCATGGGTACTGCCTGAGTATTTGAAAAAGTGCATGGGTAATGTCAGGGTAATTGCATAAGTGCAGGGGTAATGTCTGGGTGATTGGAGGAGTGCATGGGTACTGCCTCAGTGATTGAAGGAGTGCATGGGTAATGCCTGAGTGATTGAACAAGTGCATGGGTAGTGCCTGGGTGATTGCAACACTGTATGGGTAGTGCCTGGGTGATTGGAGGAGTGTATGGGTAGTGCCTGCGCGATTGCATGAGTGCAAGGGTAATGTCTGGGTGATTGGAGGAGTGCATGGGTATTGCCTAAGTGATTGAAGGAGTACATGGGTAATGCCTTGGTGATTCCATAAGTGCATGGGTAGTGCCTGGGTTATTAGAATAGTGCACTGGTACTGCCTGGGTGATTGCATGAGTGCATGGGTAGTGCCTGAGTGATTCCATGAGTCAGGAGTAATGTCTGCGTGATTGGAGGAGTGCAAGGGTACTGCCTCAGTGATTGAAAGATTGCAAGTGTAATGTCTGAGGATTAGAGGAATGCATAGGTAATGCCTGGGTAATTGTATGAGTGTAGGGGTACGTGTAGAGGATTGGAGAAGTATATAGGTAATACCTGGGTGATTGGAAGAGTGTATCGGTAAAGTCTAGCTGATTGCATGAGTGTCCAGATAGTGCCTGGGTGATTGAAAGAGTACATAGGTACTGTCTGGGTGAGATTATAAGTGTATGGGTACTGGCTACGTGATTGCAGAAGTGTATAGATAGTGCATGGGTGATTGGAGGAGTATGGGAACAGTGCCTAACTGTATAGATTACTGAATGGGTAGTGTTTGAAAAATGGATGACTGCAGTAAAAGTCACTGTAAATATTAGTTCATATTATCATGCTTATTACATTATTTCATCTTACCTTTTCTATTAAAGAAGATACAAAACTCAGTGGAACTATTTTACAGTAGTTTTGTTCTAAACTGAATTTAAAATCTTTTCAAACTTTAGTATTACCTTCTGTAAAAAAAAAAAAGAAGAAAAAGTGTTATTGCATATAATATTATAGTTTTAGGAACACAACATAATTTTAGAATTACATAGCATATTGAGTTTCCCTTTTTTTGCTGTTCACAGATTCTACTGAATTTCACCATACAGAGTGATTTCAATATAGATCATCATACAACAGCGGGGAAAAAAATTCAATCAATGAGATTGTAAAAAAAGCCCAAATATGCGTTGAAAATATTTACAACAAGTGCAACTATCTGTTTACCTATCTACAGTTTGTAAACTACATCCTTTAACTACATTAAATCTTTTACTTCTCTCAAGTACATTTTGTAAAATATACACTCTCATTTACATTGCATATAATATTAAGATCAAATATATAAACTACTTCTTTCAAACACAATTTTGCAAATGCAATAAGAATTAGCACAAACAATAATCCAAACAGTAATTGTTCACATCTTCCCAATAGGCCGAATAAGGTTTCCAAAACCATTTTCATTGACAATATCCAAAATAAACTCATTAATTTGTGTTCACATCTTCCCAATAGGCCGAATGATGTTTTCAAAACTTTGGCATCAAAAATATCAGATACGAATTTGGTAATTTGTAAGGCAACCGACATTTGAATTCCAAATGGGCATCATTACAATGTGTCCATCCTTTATTGCACTTTAAATACACAGTATAGTGTACAGATGTTGTAGTAGGTCCATCATGAAAAATAATAGCCACTGCTTTAAAAGTTCTTCCTGAAATTGATACTTGACTTGCTACAAAATTTTTAATTTTGGTTTCCAATTTTCTTCCATTTGCTCTACAACGTTGTAGCATTAAAATGACATATTGTTCAAATCTTTCTATAAATAATGTTGACAACATTTCTGATTTGCAATGAGAACATTTCATATCTTGATTAGCTGTTTTTACTAATTTGTTAAAAGACACTGGGGCATATTCTCAAGGACTCATCGCCCAGTTAACGGCACTTTAGCGCAGCAAAAGTGGCGAAAGAATTATCGCCCCATTCACAAGCTGGTGCAAACTCCCCACATTGCCAGAATAACAGCGATAGCTGCCGCAAAAAACATTGCCACGGATGAGAGAGACAACTAACGCTAATGATATGCAGAGTAGGTGTTCCCTTGCAAAAACACATGAAAACACCACTTCGCGATATTCTCATCGACCAGCCAGATCTGCGATGCGACCCAAAAACAGGCGATAAGGCGCGTTAGCAGCAGGGATTTAACACCTGCCTTCTGCTGGTGCTAAGCAGAGCGACTACCTGCAGTATGAAAGAGAGCCCAGCCCAGAGCCACATCTGAAGACCCACAGATGCCATGGAGACAATGAACATGCAGCCCGGAGACCCAAGAGGGCCACAACACCCACCGCCACCACCCCCAGGACCACCCCCCCCTCCAGAGACCCCCGGACTACCACCAATGCAGCGTAGTACAAGACAGTGGACCTTCTGAAAATGGCATGGCCCCTCAGCCACACAAGTGCAGAATGTGGGGAGAGGTGGGAACCCAGTATGTGTGAAGGAGGCAACTCACCCATGAAGAAGAATGTACACAATGCCAAGTGTGGCGGTGATGTGCTGGACAGACCACAGAATGCAGAGCACAGACATGTCCATGTGGACATATACTGCTGGTGTGTGTAGTGTTGTGGACAGTGGACGCAACCATGTCACCTCAGGCAGTGGGGAAGACCTTGGACATGGAGCTGCGCCATCCCCCCCTGTAAGTGTAAGCGCAGTGGGCTGGGCCGGCGTACGCCACTCCAGCGTAGGAGTGCTGATATAAAGGCCGGGGCCCTGGGCATGGTTCTCTTCTGTGATGGGCAACGCGTCTGCCAGGGCGGCGCACTTCACCCTGCCACGAGTCCGCCGCCGTGACCCACCGGACTCCGCGACACAGGCCCCCAGCGCATCCAGCGGCACAGCAACATGGAGTCATGTGTGTGCCGGATACTGCCTTAGTCCTACACTGCGGTCAGCAGGTCCCACAATTCAAATCGTGCCACATTTCTGTTAATGGAGGAAACCACTAGTCAACAGACATTGCCCCCAGTGGGGCCCGCCCGGATGACGCATCATCGCTGGCTGCACACCCGCTGAGTGCTCCAGGTGCCACTAACTCAGTGCACCACAAGTCATCGCCACGTGGCTGTGGGCCCTCGCTGACCACTGCCTCCGGCCTACACTGTGGTCAGCAGGTCCCTCAAGTCAAACAACGCATCATCGCATCCGCTGAGCGCTCCAGGTGCCACTGATCCTGTGCAACACAAGCCAAAGCCATGTGGCAATATTGAGGCAGAATTCAGTAGGCGAAAAACATTGCACCCAGTGTGGCCCGCACGGACGGTGCATCGTCGTTGGCTGTGCACCTGCTGAGCACTCCAGGTGCCACTGACCCTGTGCAACACAAGCCGACGCCACGTGGCAATATTGAGGCAGAATTCAGTAGGCAAAAAACATTGCACCCAGTGCGGCCCGCACGGACAGCGCATCGTTGTTGGCTGTGCACCTGCTGAGCGCTCCAGGTGCCACTGACCCTGTGCAACACAAGCCGACGCCACGTGGCAATATTGAGGCAGAATTCAGTAGGCGAAAAACATTGCACCCAGTGCGGTCCGCATGGACGGCACATCGTCGTTGGCTGTGCACCTCCTGAGCGCTCCAGGTGCCACTGACCATGTGCAACACAAGTCGATGCCACGTGGCTGTGTGCCCTTGCTGACCGCTGCCTCCGGCCTACACTGCGTCAGCAGGGCTCGCAAATCAAATTGAGTCTTGATTCATTTATGGCAGAGTCCAGTAGGCAATAGACATTGCTTCCAGGGCAGGCCGCCCGGATGACGCATCAGCGCAGGCCGCGCACCCGCCGAGCACTCCAGGTGCCACTAACTCAGTGCACCACAAGTCATCGTCACGTGGCTGTGTGCCCTTTCTGACCGCTGCCTCTGGCCTACACTGCGGTCAGCAGGGCTCGCAAACCAAATCCAATCCTGACATGCAAGGACACGCCATCATCGCTGGCTGCACACCCGCCACCACCGCCAGGACCACCTCCAACCAACAACTGTCGGAGAAGTCTCACATCAGCCTATCTAAGTTGCTCACACCTGTCTTGGATGCCATCATCAGCTTGATACCCTGCTCAGCTCTTCAGGTGCCACTAACTCAGTGCACCACGACACATGGACCCTTCATGATTGAGTTTTGTGCTGTGGACAGCGGACACAACAATGTCACCTAAGGCAGTGGGGAAGACCTGGGACGATGATGATGAAGATGAGGCAGGTGTACCACAACCCACTGCAGCTGCAGCAGGAATATCCTGAAGGGACCAAATCATTGACAATTCCTTCACATGAGCACGCTCAGCTCTGGTGCCCCTCCCTCAGTGCACTGCAAGTCATGGACCCTTAATGATTGAATCTGTGTGTGTGATCCGATGATCACTGTTCTAGTTGTTGCCAGCACCAACCACTCCCTGAAGGCTGGCTTACACTCACCCCACACCCATCCAGCACAGGCGTCACTGGACATGTGACCCTGGTAATAAAAATTGGCCGGGCGCACGTGCCTGTAGCCAGTTCAACTATCTATCTAAGTGTGTCCATGTGGTCATTATGTATGCATGATGGGCCAGGGCCCTACCACATTACATTGTGCTGTGGACAGCGGCGCAACCATGTCACCTCAGGCAGTGGGTACGACCTTTGACATGTAGCTTTGTCGTCCCCCCCTGTAAGCGTAAGCGGAATGGGCTGGGCCGGCGTACGCCAAGCCAGCGTAGGGGTGTGAAGGATTTCCCCGGGGCTCTGGGCGTGGTTCAGTTCTGGCCTGGACAAGGAAGTCACCATAAGGGCTCACCACTAGTGAGCCCACCTGTCGCACTGCGAAATAAGGAATATTTCCTGTCATTAGACCACTTCCTCCTAAATTCTCCCATATTTCAACCGTTGTATACCAATCATTTGTTCTAATCCATATTTCATCAATCTTTTTGCTCAATTGCATCACTCCGGAGACAGCTTGATTGCACCGTAGTTCTTTATTCAAAATTTCAAATGCCTCCTGCGTGCCCGTCCAGGCCTTCAACAGTGACATGTAAAAGAACAAACATACTACAGAATGAGCTCATTTCATTACACCCAATGCATTTCGAGTCACGAGACTCTTCGTCAGGGGTTACTGAAAACAAATAAAATAAAAAAAGACAGCTTAATAGACTGCTCAATAGTGACTTACAGTGAACCAAAAATAGCTTAAACAAACCCAATGCCCCCTTCCTCAAATACCCCCCTGCAAACACACAGTGAATTAACTCAAAACTAATCATGTCCTCTGCTTGCTCAACCCCACCTGACTGTGAAATATATAACTCCATATCCCACCACAAAACAGCACTTATGCTCCAAAATACACCAAATCGCAGTCCCCCACTCACCTAAACCGGTGTTGAAACTAAACAAAATTCATCATCCTCCTTTACTTCCTACCTCATCAACCCACTACCCGTCACTATTAAATCACTGGAAACACTTAACTTAAATCTGTTTCCAAACCCAATCCCGCTGCTTACTCATCACCACCCACCCTAAAAATGCATCTGTGACCTTGGACATATAAACTCAAGTGCATCACCCGATCTGCCCATGTTCCCCTCCTTACATTCTGATTCACCATCCCCATAACCCATTCCCATTCCCCCTCCATAAATTACCTGTAAGCGCTCAAATCAACAGCCTAATGTTCCCATTTCCCTCCATCTCCTTTGAATCTTATTCCTCTTCCCTCTGCCGATCGGACCGTTACTTAAGTATGCTCACCCACATGTGACCAATCACCTCTAATCACTCACTAAAATAACTCAGACCACATGCTTTGATTCTCCTATAACTGTGCTTCTTAAAAGAAAGAAAATACAAACTCTAATCCCCACAATCCACTACCCTGATGCCAACGAAAGCAAAAAGAAACACGAAAGAAAGACCTTGTTCACCTAATATACCCCACACCTATCTTGTCCAATTTGAAATATTATCTGTGACAAATGACCTGCAAGCATAAAAACATAAAAAACAATATTCTCCCCACGCATTCAAAGACCTGTATCGTAATCAAAACCATAATAGTAACTGTGCATGAAATACAACTTCCATGACCCCCCGAGGGACAAGGAAGTAACTAATGCGTGTGTCTCTGTTGTAGTGTCGGCGCCACCCAGTCCGCAATCGACAATGTTGCAATGTAGCATGCACCCAGAGGGCGGGCTCGCACGAATGGGGAAATGAAGGAGTGCAAGACCGCTCGGGGTCTTGGCTCATATATGCCAAGTGTTGTGTGTATCTGTATTGCCACAGCATGAGCCAAATGCCTGGCCTTAATGGCAGCGCGAGATCAGCCAGGCATGAACTCTACGTCTGTGTCCGCCCTATCCTTCCCACAGGCCTACACTCATGTGGCAGCCCACCTCCAACGGCCAACATCACAGTGTCGTTGTCAGGCTTGTGGACATGCGCAGACAGGCATGACAATGGTGTGCCGTAGGAGTGCCAGTGATGCAACCGCGCATCGCACACAAGTAAATAGGCTCGGGGGAGGGAGGAGCAGCTGTGAGGCAACGTTACACACAGTGATGCCGCTCATTTTCCACATGCAAGACATGTCGAACATGAATCCCAAAGTTGCACACATCCCACCCCACCCCCAACAAGCCACTTCACAGTACCTGAATGCAAGCAGATGAGAAACTAACATTAGGGATGAATGCTCCTTTGTCTTAGCTATCAGGCGGAAGCACATCTGCACCTCCGACCTCAGAATTGCATGTGCCCCGCACTCCCTGACAGATACTATGGCAGCTGATGACGACTCCCACACTACGCACAGCCCGACGAAAGACCAACGTATACACACCCCACACACAGAAGTCCTTGCTCGAAGTTATCTTGCATGGAATGGCCTTCACACTTACTCCCACATTAACCCAGGCTTACAACCGTTGCACACTAAAACAACTCATTGCTCCGAGCTGTGCATTTCATCCACAGAACTGGCGCAGGTCAGAACATTGCCGCTTCAACCAGAGCCACTAACGCAATAGCAGACCATCACGGACACTTGCACAACCCCTGTCACGTGGAACTGTACCGTGCACGTATGCTGCATTTACTGGGGGCACTGCCATTGGTAGTGCTGCGGATCAGTTACCGGCTGAGCTTCCGCCTTGCCAATGTCACCTGCGTGCAGCCTGTGTTGCATTGTCGCTCGTGCATATTCGAGTGGTCCATGGATGTCTGCCTATCCAACAGGACGGTAGCAGAACTGAATTTCGACATGTGTGTCCGCCCCCTGTTGGCCCACGACCATGAGTGTCACCGTGACACCCGTCTATGGGATGCCTGGATACTTGGCATACATGCTGGCAGCTGGACCTGGGAGATTGCAGAACTCCTCGTGTGCAGTGAAAAAATTGAGCCGCTCCTCTATTGGGCTGTAGTGCTAATTGGTGAAAGGGGGTGGACGCAGCACATCTGTCCGGACCTGCTAATGGTTAGCCTCACCATCCTGTTCGATGAAGTTGACGACGACTTCATGTTGGAAATGATTGCCTACGAAGCTGCACTAGCTTTCATGGACGTGTAACTACGTACCTGCAGACACAACAGTTTGGAACACATTGCACATGTTGGAACTTGGGGTCTGGTCACATCTCCCACGACGACAGTGGACATGGCTGCATTCGCCTGGACTCCAAATACATGAGCAGACAACAATGCGGGGAAACACACACCTGTGAATGTCCGGAGTGGACAGCGGCGCTTGGCAACGTTCCACGTTCTGACATACTGCTGCATTGGTCTTCATGTTGTGGCACTTATCTTGGCCGTACTGACACGCATATGCTAATAAAGTCTACGCACCTTCACTTGTATTCAACTGTGATGAGTGTTGATTTGCATGACAATTCGTGTCTCACTGCATATCTGGGTCACGGCCATACATGCATTACTGCACCATCAGGGATGTTGGGTTGTACTAGTACATTATCATCTCACATTGTCCTGCTGTGCCACATGCGAATGGCCATTTTCCACACACAAGCGGCAGCAGTTGTGTCCTCCATTCTGTTGCACTGGTGTTGCTGTTTGTTCAACATTGTTGTAAATGTTGCGGTGCTCTGGATCTTATGTGTGTGTGCTGCATTGTAGGTGTGTTGCCCCTTCAGCTCTGATTTGGCTGGCCCTTATCCCTTTCAGGCGGTGTGGCTTTCACTTCTGTGCTTATGCAGTGCTGTGATGTTGCAGACTTGGGTAAATTGGGCTCTTGGTTGGAGTTGTGACTCTTGGCCATGGTTTGTCCGCAGATGTGCTCTACTTAATTGTGCATGTATGCCATTGTGCCCATCTCCCCCCGTCCCCCCAGTCCCTGGTGGTTACTCACCCTGTTGCTGTTGTGTTGGGTCATGTTGAGCAGTGTCCGGTCCCCCAGCTCCTGCCACCATCTCCCCACTGATGACTATGGACACCATTTCCTCCATCTCATCCAGCTCCTCCTGTGGCGCTGGACTCCCACCTCCAGTCTGCATTGCTGACTTCTGGTTGTCTGCGAGTTTCTGCTTGGTCTTGCGTTTCACATCATTCCAGCGCCTCATGACCTCGTCCATTGTCCTCCTCAGCACTCCGACTGCATTCGCCTTGTCCAGGATGGACTGCCATATTGTATTTTTTGTTACCAATGACACAGTGGAGGTGACGAACAGTTGTTGATGGTGTTCTATCACCTCTGTGATCAGGATCCTGTTTTCCTGCGGACTGAACCGCGTCTTCCTTCTTCTTTCTTCTCCTTGCTCTTCCCTGACCCCGAGGTCCCAGGCTGGTCCTCCGTGGGGCTTGTGGGGTTCTGGTTGTTCTCTGTGCTTGCTCCGGGCTACCTCCATGGTGCTTCGCAGGTTGTTTGTGTGTTTGTGTTGCCGCTTTTATTGTGCTTTTGCAGTCTGACTTGTGGGACTTGCAGGCCTGGCGCTGCTTCTCGCTGGATTTTTATCGCGGTTGGGCACATCGCAACTTTTTCACGTTCGGGTTGATATTTTTATCGTCGTCCCCGTAGTGTTATCGCGGACATTTGCCGCGTTATCGGGGTACTATCGCATGTTACCGTGTGTTGTGAATGCCACATTATCACGGGGTTATTTTCCAGCGATAGACGGCGATATGAAAACTTGCGTTAGCCTATTTTGGCGATGATTATCGCACGTTCTTGAGAATGGTTACAGCATATGCTAAAGAAAGAGGAAACTGTTTTCTACGAAAATACAAGTCTTTTACAAGCAAAAGCGTACAGAACAACGTCCAATCTGTTTTACCTCTTCAATCTGGATCAAATTTAATCTTCAAAAATTCAATTCCATCTCTGTTCTGAAAATTTAGAAAACCAACAACTTTTCCCATTGCTCCATCTACTAAACCTTCTTCTACATTCAAATTAGGCCGTAAAATTACCTGACAATTTAAACCTGCAGTCTTAGACACCGACCTTTCCAAAGAATCCAATTTTGACTGTAATTTCTCTGAGAGAAGAATAGTAACTTCTTCGTGTTCCATTTTATCAATAGCTTCCATTTTTACTATTGGTCGTTTTTCTCATTTCAAAAGTTCTTGATTGAACGTAGAACACTCTTGCAGTGTAGGCATTAAGCAAACCATAGACTTCTTTTCTCCAATTTTTTTGTACATTATTTCAGGTGCTATGTTTTCATTTGCAAACAAGTTTGTTAAAAGCCGACTTTGTAAAGCTTCTTTACCATCTTTAGTCAAAACACCAATTCTAGTATCTTGAAGAATGTTTCCATAATGTTCATCATTTGCTTGTCGCATATTCTTACTAAGTTCTTTATATTCAAAATGAGACCAAATGTTGACATGTCCAATACTTCCCAAAGATTTCCTAGTGTCTTCATGGGCAAGTGTTTTAAAACAGGCTGCACTTTTACAGGATGTAAGTTGTAGTAGGTCACCAAATATAATTACATGTTTTCCTCCAAATAGAACATCAAAATCTGTTTTTAAAATCTGTTGCATTCTGAAATGTACAAAGGCAAGCATTAAGTTTGACACCATGCTCACCTCATCAATAATTAGAAGTTTCATTTTCTTGAGTACTCTTGAAACTTCATACCAAGCTTCTCCAGATAGCTTGTGATATACCAACTTATTTTCATGTTCAACTGGTAGCATGAGTAATCGATGTAATGTAATCCCTTTAATGTTATGTGCTGCTTAACCCAGTTGGAGCAGTTACAACACAAGATAAATGTGATTCAGTAGTTTTGTGTAGATAACTGGTCAAAACTTTAATTAAGAAACATTTTTCTGTTCTAGCCTGCCCACTGATATACATTCGAATAGGTTTAAAATGATGTGCATTGGCATTCTTTTTTTCATGCAGTAAACCATGCTGTATCTGTTATGTCACTTGTAGATATATTTCTTTTCTGTTCAATATTTAGTTGTTCTTCTAACTTTTCCAACTCAATAATATCCTGTTGTGCTTGTTGCATTGCCGTTTCTACTTCACTCATGGCTATTACTGCTTCATTTTCAAGAATTGGTTGTCCTAGTGGATTTTGACTTAGTGAAGCAGAACTTTGACTATCTTGAGAACTGTCTCTAGCTATTTCAGCTGCAACAGTAGTTTCTTGTTCAATCTCTTCATTCAACATTTGTAGATAATTTGGAAAAATTGTACATTCAATGCTATCTTTACATGCATTAAAAGAATCTTCATAGAAGTCAAAATCTCCAAGTAATTCCATTTCAGTATGCCAAGGTTTGAAGAGTTGCAGAAGTGCTAAATAGAAAAATTCCCTTTTATCTGGAGTATCACAACTGAGTTCCTGTGATTAATAAGATTTCTTTTGGCATGTTTTACCAAGCATCCATCACATCCAATTACTGCATATTTTCTCTTCATTTATATGTTCTGTAACATTTCGTTTAAAAACTATAATGTTGCAGTACTTCATAGAGACATATGTTTTCCAGATGTGGACTCATTTTGGGATAGTACGTATCCAGCATATTTGTTTTAACAATATCTGTACTTTCCGGCTCATTCAAAGCTAATAATTCAATTTCTTGTAGAGATTTCAAAACTCTATTTCATGTTGCAGCAAGACCTAGACTTACCCAAATGATTCCTCTTGACTTTGAAAATAAACTTGCAGATGGCAACCATAGGAACATTCGTAGGATCCAATCTCTCGATGGGAAAGCATCTTCAAACTAAAGCTGTACAATTTATTACTAAGAGTTTTCTCTTGTGAAATTTCTTCCCACATTTCTTTCAACTCCATCTTTTCAGATTTGGTTATATATGATGTAACATAACAAGCAACAGCAATCAAATTATCTGCAACATACTGATATCCATGTTTGCATTCCACATTGTCAAAATCACTGGATTGTAGTCATTAATATACATTGAATCTTCACTTCTTTTTATGTTGCAAGTATTCGTCGGAGATTTTCGAGTTATAGTATGTCTTACTGCTGACATGAAACTGTTGACTCTTCCTTTTGAAATTACTGGATGTGGGAATCCAAAATGACATTTTGTATAACATTTTCCCTTTGATGTGTATTTCTGTTGACAATACTTTCCACATCGATGACTTTGGAAACCGTAAAATTTGTTATCTTAAGCTGTTTCTCCTCCTTTTCTTGGAACGGCACAGGTAAACATAGTCTTCAATGAAAGACAAAACAGTTTAATCAGAATCGGTTCCAAACTTAGGTGCATTCTTGATCCATAATAACATGTGTATATGAGGAGCACCTCTGGCTTGGTACTCCTTTCTCCAAAGGAAATCAATAACTTCTCCAAGAGGTGGATTTTTATTGCAGATAAAAGACATCATAGCTTGAAACCTATGATTAAAATATCTGCACACATTTACAGGATCCAACGAACACAGTTCTCAAGCTGTCTTCAAATCAATGTTTTTTACATTTGAATTTGCTTCTCATAGAAATTCAAGTAAATACGTCCCATTGATATTCAGCACAGCTAAGCGTAACAAACCATGTAGGGGTTCCTAAGTTTCTTATAAATACATTTAAATTCTCCCATGACGACGAGATACCAATACTTATTGGTACCACGTTGACACGCCATCAAATTAATTAACTGAGATTCTAAATGATCATTTCTTTTTGAACTTTGTCCAAGAATTCCTTTGCAGAAACATGAGTAAGATGAACTCCCTTTTTAATATGTGGTTCACTGCATATGAAAGTCCAGACAAGTCACCTTCAAACAGAAGATGAAATAAATATGGAACACACTGTTGAATTCTTGGATCTTCTGAGTACAATCTTGTAGTACGATATTCTGAAGCTGGAATCTGTACTGGTCGTTCATCATCTCCTCCACCTTTTCCAGTGGGGAAGAGCTGTGGAAAGCAACGAGCTTCTAAACTTTTTTCCCAAACACTCATGGGAGTTCCCTTCGCTTTCTTCAGTTGGAATAATTCAATAGTGTTTCCAATCACTTCTTTGAATGTAAGAGGATGTATTCTGTAATGTTCAGACATTTCTTCACTCCTGGAGTTGTCCACTTCTTCGATTTGGCCAGTTGAAATTTTATCATCTTCTAAAGATATTTCTTGTTCTTCCACATATACATTTTTATAATAAATATTATTTTGTATAAGATATAATGTAGCCTTTTGAAGTTTGGTAGACATCTACTAACTCTTGCCATATTTTCTCCGACACTTTGTTGGTGCATTCCATTAACTAGCAATAACTACAGGTTCACTTTCCTCTCTCTCTACACCAACAGTTTCAATATTTTTCTTAAAATCTAAAGGTAAATACACAACTCTTCCTTTTAAACTCCTCTTTGTAAATCTGTTGGAGGCAGCTTACCTCTTTTAGGCTCCAAACGAACTATAGCATGAAACGGGCGCACAGATTGAAGAAGAATGGTCTCATACGTATTTAAATCTACCAGTTCCGGAGGAATAGCTACCAACTCTAGGTTATTATGTACAGCTCCAACTGGCATTTTGTTCTCTTCTAATTTGTTGTAACAATATTTACAAATACGTTGATCACTACCCAACTCAAAACGACGTTCCATCAACAAATAAGCACCAAATTGCTCCCACTTATCATTGTTTTCCTACTCACTTTTTAAACATACATTAACCCTTTCCATGCTTATGACGAGCTGGACTCGTCATGGCACATAGTGGACGTGTGCTCATGAAGAGTCCAGCTCGTCATGGGACCCACCAACGGGGAAGCGCTGGCGCTCCCCACGGGTGTCCAATTTCACTTCCACATAGGGGATGGCAGCGGAAGAGTTTCCGCTGCCACCCCCGACCCCCATGGGAATCCCATGACGCCAGCGCGTACAGCGCACGCTGACGTCATCAGGAAGTCCCAGACGCCGGGAAGCCATTTGCTTCCTGAGCATCGAGGAACAAGGTAGGTTTCCTCGTTCCTGGGGGTTTAGGGAATGCATCGAGGCATCGGGGAGAGGAAAGAGATTTTCCTCTCCCCTGATGTCTCTTTGCAGGGCATTTCTGCTTCACGATCGCGCACAGCGTCGCGATCGTGCAGCGGAAATGCCCCCACTATCACCAGGGATTTGTTTTCTTGCGCAATGGAAGCGACCCCTTGGGCAAGGGTCGGTTCTTTGGGGGTCATTTATTTGGAATGTTGTTCTGCCTCCCCTGGGGGCAAATCAGCCCGTTTTTTTCAGCCGTTTGCCCCCAGGGGGCAGAAAATGCCACTAGGCACCAGGGATTACTTTGGGGGCCATTTTTGTGTATGGAAGCGACTCCTTGGGCAAGGGTCGCTTCCTTGGGGGCATTTATTTTGGAATGTCTTTCTGTTCCCCCGGGGCAAATCGCCCATTTTTTTGGCCGCTTTGCTCCCAGGGGGGCAGAAACGCCACTAGGCACCAGGGATTACTTTGGGGGCCATTTTTGTGTATGGAAGCAACCCCTTGGGCAAGGGTCGCTTCTTTGGGGGGCATTTATTTAGGAATGTCTTTCTGCCCCCCCTGGGGGCAAATCGGCCCGTTTTTTCATCCGTTTTGCCCCCGGGGTGCAGAAAACGCCACTAGGCACCAGGGATTACTTTGGGGGCCATTATTTTTTTATGGAAGCGACCCCTTGGGCAAGGGTCGCTTCCTAGAGGGGGCATGTAATTAGGAATGTTTTTCTGCCCCCCCTGGGGGCAAATCGGCCTGTTTTTTCATCTGCTTTGCCCCAGGGGGCAGAAAACACCACTAGGCACCAGGGATTAATCTGGGGGCCATTATTGTGGATGGAAGCGACCCCTTGGGCAAGGGTCGCTTCCTAAAGGGGGCATGTGTTTTGTAATGTGCTTCTGCCCCTGGGGCAAATCGGCCCATTTTTTTCGAGCCGCTTTGACCCCAGGGGGGCAGAAAACACCACTAGGCACCAGGGATTAATCTGGGGGCCATTATTGTGGATGGAAGCGACCCCTTGGGCAAGGGTCGCTCCTAAAGGGGGCATGTGTTTTGTAATGTCTTTCTGCCCCCTGGGGGCAAATCAGCCCATTTTTTCGGCCGTTTTGCCCCCAGGGGGGGGGGCAGAAAACGCCACTAGCCACCAGGGTTTGAATTTGGGGGCATTTAAATGTACATGGAAGCGACCAAAGGGGAGCATTTTTTGTTGATGTTTTTCTGCCCACCCCCTTGGTGGCAGTCGGTCTTTTTTTGTCCTTACTGCCCTCGGGTGGGGGCAGAAATCCCCAGTAGGCACCAGGGATCTATTTTTTTTCCAGGGGGCGACAAATATCTGTCTGTTTTCTGCCCCACCTGGGAGATAGAGTGGCTTGGTGGAAAACCTCACCTAATCCCCATTTTTCTCAGCCCTATTTGAAGGCCCATGTGGCCGAATGATCATTTGGGTAGCGACATTGTGTGTTATAATTTTAATTGCCATATTGTTTGTGAAATGTAATAGTAATTTTTTATTTCTCTATTTTATTCTAGTTCAAGGCTTTTGCTGTTTACACTGTTCCAGGTTGCGGTTTTGTTACTGCTGGTTTTGCAGCTTGTGTTGTTGCATGTGCTTGGTAAGCAAATTTATTTCGTACTATTTACTGTAAATTAGATTAATTTCCCTACATGAATGTGTTTTTTGCAAATGGTGTAGTAATAGCAGTATGTTTGGCTTCTGTGTTTTGAGTGTCAAAATCTTTTTGCATTAGTGCTTGATGTGTACTTTGTTGTCTTATGAGTAATTGGTTTTGTTTTTTCTTTCTAGTGGGATATCGTTGATTTTTGCTGTGTCTCTGCAGAGTAGGTGCTGGTGAGTGTAGCTATCTTTGGTAAGAGTTATATTGTTTTTGAGTATATAGATCTTTGTGCTAAAGCCACACTTTGTTTACTACTTATTTTGCACAGTGTTGGTTGTTGTTGACTTGTTTGTGCAGTCTCCTTTCTTAGTAAGGATAATGGCTAGCTGCAGGATTACTGCTCAGCAGGTTGTTGGTATGCTTTTGAGTGTTCCTCTGACCGTGGTTCAGAGACTGACTCTGATTCTGAGGCAGAGGTGGGAGGGGATGATTCAGGCAGTGAGTTTCTCTCCACATGGAATCATCGGATGATGAAGCTTCTCTCAGTGCGGATGTAGTGCCTGTGTTAGAAGAGGACATTGATGTGCCGATAGTGCGGCAAGAGGCATCTGGGCTGCAGCGTGCAGCTGCAAGGCTTCACGTTGCTGTAGTGCGGCAAGAGGCATCTGGGGCTGCAAGGCTTCCCATTGGTGTAGTGCGGCAAGAGGCATCTGGGGCTGCAAGGCTTCCCGTTGGTGTAGTGCAGCAAGAGGCATCTGGGCTGCAGGCTGGGGCTGCAAGGCTTCCCATTGATAGTGCTGACCTCTGGGTTGCCCCTGGCATGGTGCAGCCGGCATTGCCAGACTTTACTGGTGTTCCAGGGTGTAGAGTGAATACTGAGAACTTTTTGCCGATAAATTTTTTTCAGTTGTTTATGGACGATGTGTTTTTGGCAGAGATTGTTGAGCAGACTAATTTGTATGCCGAACAGTTTTTGAGGGACAACAGTGCCAGCCTTAAGCCCTATTCTAGAGCTACCCGGTGGACTCGCACAAATCTTGCAGAGATGAAGAAGTTCTTGGGATTAACTTTTTTGATGGGCTTGCTAAGGAAGCCATCAATGTCTTCATATTGGTCTACTAGTCCCTTGATGGCAACGGCTATATTTCCGGCAGTCATGAGTCGTGATAGGTATTTGCTTCTGCTTCGGATGCTGCATTTTGTCGATAATGGTTTAGCGTTGCCACGAGATCACCCTGATTGTGACCGTCTTTTTAAGATTCGGCCTGTCCTTGATCACTTTGTTGATCGATTTTCTGAGATCTATGCTCCAGGAAAAGAAATAGCAGTGGATGAGTCTTTGGTGTTGTTCAAGGGGCGCTTGGTTTTTAGGCAATACATTCCTAGTAAGAGGGCACGCTATGGAATTAAGCTGTATATGCTGTGTGACAGTGGGACTGGATATGTCTCTAATTTCAGGGTGTACACCGGTAAGGAATCCAACATTAACCCCCCTGGTTGTCCGTCCACTTTTGGAGTGACTGAGAAAATTGTGTGGGAGCTTGGTAGAGGATTATTTAACAAAGGCCACCATTTATATGTAGATAACTTCTACACTGGTGTGCGTTTGTTCAGGGAATTGGCCAAAGTGGGCACTGTTGCTTGTTGCTCAATCCGCTGTAACCGTAAAGGTTTCCCAAAAGAACTTGTTTGTCAAAAGCTTGTGCGGGGACAGTGCAGTGCGCTATGCGTATGCGAGGAGCTTCTAGCTGTGAAGTTTTCAGACAGGAGAGATGTCTACATGCTGACTACCATCCATGATGAAAGCACTGCACCTGTGACTGTTTGGGGTCAGGTTGCTGAAGTGCGCAAACCTGTGTGCATTTTAGACTATAATAGGCACATGGGTGGTGTTGACAGAGTAGATCAGAGGTTGGAACCTTACACTGCTCTTCGTAAGGCTTACATTTGGTATAAGAAGTTGGCTATCCATCTTTTCCACTTGGCAACCTTTAATGCTTTTGTTGTGTTCAAGGATTCTTGTCCTGAGTCAAAGATGACTTTTGCTAAGTTTCAAGAGTCTGTAATAGGCAGCCTTGTTTTAGTGGAACAGGCAAGGGTTCCTAGAGTTGGAGTGGTGGAGGATGTGGCTCAATTGAAAGATCGCCACTTTCCTGATTACATTCCTCCCACATCTTCAAAAGACTTTCCCACTAGGAGATGTAGAGTCTGTTGGCGAAGAGGTTTGCGGAAGGAGACTCGTCTTTTCTGCCCTGAGTGTCCTTCTAACCCTGGGCTGTGTGTGCCTGCTTATTTTAGAGCGTACCACACGCAAAAGAATTTTTGGGAGCATTAATGAGTGGTAAAGTGAACTGCCTGGTCTGTATTGTGTAAAAAAAATTATTCTGTTTCAAGGTTGGCATTAGTGCAATGTATTTAGTTTCAGATTTTGTGTTAGTAGATTTGTATCTATTTGCAATTTGTTTGTGGTTTTTTTTGTATAAAAAAATCCTAAATGTGATGGCGGTGTGTGTAGGCTGGCGCTTGGCTGGCGGTGTGCGTGGAGTGGCGCTTGGCTGGCGGTGTGCGTGGAGTGGTGTTTGGCTGGCGGTGTGCATGGACTGGCGCTTGGCTGGCGGTGTGCGTGGACTGGCGCTTGGCTGGTGGTGTGTGTGGACTGGCGCTTGGCTGGCGGTGTGCGTGGACTGGCGCTTGGCTGGCGGTGTGCGTGGACTGGCGCTTGGCTGGCGGTGTGCGTGGACTGGCGCTTGGCTGGCGGTGTGCCTGGACTGGTGCTTGGCTGGCGGTGTGCGTGGACTGGCGGTTGGCTGGCGGTGTGCATGGGCTGGCGCTCGGCTGGCGGTGTGCGAGTAGTGACTTGCTGCTGGTCACTACACACACTGCTAGCTGAGCGCCACTCCATGCAAACCATCAGTTTGTGTAGTTGCTGTGTCAGGAATGTGGGCGTGTGAAAGTGATGGGCCCTTGAATGGCGCTGTCTGCTGGTGTGAGTGTTGTAATGTGATGGGCCCGCGGCTGGCGGTGTGAATGTTTTGTATGTGTCACACATATGAAAGGTGTATGAATGGCCTGTAAAGAGGTTGCTGCCTTGTCGTGGCTTTACAGCTCACGAGCTGTGAGTCAATGGTTCAGTTTCTCATCCTTTCAATTATTAACAGTGCATTTCATTTTTGTGAAATCACTTGCTAATACAATTGTATATACTGAACCATCACTCACCCTCGTGCCAAATCCAACCAGTATGTGTGTGTGCTTGAGGATTAGATGGCTGTGCAGTAATATTTGTCTTTTTTGTCTTTCTGAAGCAGGGTGTACCTTGTCCCTTTTTGTGAATGTTGTGATGTGTTGGTTTTGTGCCTGGTGGTGTGAATGGTCTTGTGTGTATCACGTATGAAAGGTGTGTGAATGGCCTGTAAAGCGGTTGGGGCCTTGCCGTGGCTTTACAGCTCATGAGCTGCGAGTCACTGGTTCGGTTTTTTGTCCATTTAATTATTGACAGTGCATTTCATTTTTGTGAAATCTCTTGTTAATAAAAATTATATATACTGAACCATCACTCGCCCTCGTGCCAAATCCAACCAGTATGTGTGTGTGTTTGAGGAATAGATGGCTGTGCAGGAATCTTTGTCTTTTAGTCTCTCTGCCAAGGTGTACATTCCATCTAAGAATAACCTACCAACTGTAGATAATGTCGTAAACCCATGGGAGTACATGGTGATGTCTCTCTTGTGAATTCCAACAAGTTATTTTATCCACAATGTCCTGCAAACCTCAAAATGTCTGTCAGATTTTCCTTGCAATATTGTGCCAAAATTCTCACGCTGCAGAAATAAACAACTAATTATGTCAAAACGATTTGGTTTTGCAAGGGGGTCACCTGGGTTTTGGCCCGTGCACGGCGGCCAACTAGGGAAACCTACCAAACCCACACATTTCTGAAAACTAGACACCCGGGGCTTTCAGGGAGGTATGGCTTGCATGGATCCCCCACGTTTTCTTACCCAGAATCCCCTGCAAATCTGAAATTTTGCTGAAAAAATCACTTTGTTCACACATTTGTGTGTGGGAAAGTTGTGGCATCACCGGGCTGAAACAAATTTCCTCCCACCCAGCGTTCCCCCAGGTCTCCCGATAAAAATGGTACCTCACTTGCTTGGGTGGGTGAATGACCCGCGACAGGCAAGGGCCCAAAACCTATTGAGGCGACATCAAAATTACCTACCACAAACCAACCTGGTTTTGCATGGGGGTCCCATGAGTTTTTGGCACGGGGCTCGGCAGCCATCTAGGGAAACCTACCAAACCCACACATTTCTGGAAAGTAGACACCCGGGGGATTCCAGCGAGGTATGGCTTGCGTGGGTCCCCCATCATTCTCCTACCCAGAATCCCCTGCAAACCTCAAACTTTTGCCAAAAAATTCACTTTTTCTCAGAATTTCTGTGTGGGAAAGTTCTGGAATGTGCGTGGATCCACAAATTTCCTCCCACCCAGCGTTCCCCCAGGTCTCCCGATAAAAATGGTACCTCACTTGTGTGGGTAGGCATAGTGGCTGCAACAGGAAATGGCCCAAATCTTACTGTGGAGACTTCAAAATTACCTACAGCAAAACTACCTGGTTTTGGGGGGGGCACCTGAGATTTTGGCCCCGGGCTCGGCGGCCATCTTGGGAAAGTACCAAACCCAAACATTTCTGGAAACTAGACACCCTGGGGAGTCCAATGAGGTATGGCTTGCGTGGATCCCCCAACGTTTTCCTACCTAGAATGCCATGCAAACCTCAAATTTAGCTGAAAAAAACACATTTTCCACATATTTTTGTGTGGAATCACCGTGCCGGCACAAATGTCCTACCACCCAGCGTTCCCCTTGTTCTCCCGAGTAAAATGATACCTCACTTGTGTGGGTGTCCAAAGCAGAATTGGCTAAAAACGTATTTTTAAAAAATGTAGCACTTAGAATTCTCGGTGCTATACTCTAAATCCCTATGTTTTGGGCTCTTCCTAGCCATAGGCCTTTAGCCCACCTACACAAGTGAGGTATCATTTTACTCAGGAGAACTAGGGGAACGCTGGGTGGTAGGACATTTGTGCCGGCACGGTGATTCCACACAAAAATATGTGGAAAATGTGTTTTTTTTTAGCTAAATCTGAGGTTTGCATGGCATTCTGGGTAGGAAAACGTTGGGGGATCCACGCAAGCCATACCTCATTGGACTCCCCAGGGTGTCTAGTTTTCAGAAATGTTTGTGTTTGGTACTTTCCCAAGATGGCCGCCGAGCCCAGGGCCAAAATCTCAGGTGCCCCCCCCAAAACCAGGTAGTTTTGCTGTAGGTAATTTTGAAGTCTCCACAGTACGATTTGGGCCATTTCCTGTTGCAGCCACAATGCCTACCCACACAAGTGAGGTACCATTTTTATTGGGAGACCTGGGGGAACGCTGGGTGGGAGGAAATTTGTGGATCCACGCACATTCCAGAACTTTCCCACACAGAAATTTGAGAAAAAAGTGAATTTTTCGGCAAAAGTTTGAGGTTTGCAGGGGATTCTGGGTAGGAGAATGATGGGGGACCCACGCAAGCCATACCTCGCTGGAATCTCCCGGTTGTCTACTTTCCAGAAATGTGTGGGTTTGGTAGGTTTCCCTAGATGGCTGCCGAGCACCGGGCCAAAAACTCATGGGACCCCCCATGTAAAACCAGGTTGGTTTGTGATAGGTAATTTTGATGTCGCCTCAATAGGTTTTGGGCCCTTGCCTGTCGCGGGTCCTTCACCCACCCACGCAAGTGAGGTACCATTTTTATCAGGAGACCTGGGGGAATTCTGGGTGGGAGGAAATTTGTGGATCCACGCAGATTCCAGAACTTTCCACCACAGAAATGTGGGGAAAATGTGTTTTTTTGACAATTTTTTAGGTTTGCAAGGGATTCTGGGTAACAGAACCTGGTGGGAGGCAGTCAAGTCACCCCATCCTGGATTCCCCTGGGTGTCTAGTTTTCAAAAATGTATAGGATTGCTAGGTTTACCTAGGTGCCGGCAGAGCTAGGGTTCAAAAGCTACAGCTAGACACTTTGCCAAAAAAGAGCCATTTTTCACTGCGAAATTGAGGTGTGACCACGTTGCGTTTTGCGGCGTTTCCTGTCGCGGGGACTAGGCTGACCCACACAAGTGAGGTACCATTTTTCTCGGAAGACTTTGGGGAACGCGGGGTGGGTGGAAATTTGTGGATCCATGCAGATTCCAGAACTTTCCACCACAGAAATGTGGGGAAAATTTGTTTTTTTTGGACAATTGTTTAGGTTTGCAAGGGATTCTGGGTAACAGAACCTGGTGGGAGGCAGTCAAGTCACCCCATCCTGGATTCCCCTGGGTGTCTAGTTTTCAAAAATGTATAGGTTTGCTAGGTTTCCATAGGTGCCGGCAGTGCTATGGTTCAAAAACTACAGCTAGGCACTTTGCCAAAAAAGAGTCATTTTTCACTGCAAAATTGAGGTGTGACCACGTTGCGTTTTGTGCCGTTTCCTGTCGCGGGCACTAGGCTGACCCACACAAGTGAGGTACCATTTTCTCGGAAGACTTTGGGGAACGCGGGGTGGGTAGAAATTTGTGGATCCACGCAGATTCCAGAACTTTCCATCACAGAAATGTGGGGAAAATGTGGTTTTTTGACAATTGTTTAGGTTTGCAAGGGATTCTGGGTAACAGAACCTGGTGGGAGGCAGTCAAGTCACCCCATCCTGGATTCCCCTGGGTGTCTAGTTTTCAAAAATGTATAGGTTTGCTAGGTTTCCTTAGGTGCCGGCAGTGCTAGGGTTCAAAAACTACAGCTAGGCACTTTGCCAAAAAGAGTCATTTTTCACTGCAAAATTGAGGTGTGACCACGTTGCGCTTTGCGCCGTTTCCTGTCGCGGGCACTAGGCTGACCCACACAAGTGAGGTACCATTTTTCTCGGAAGACTTTGGGGAACGCGGGGGGGGTGGAAATTTGTGGATCCACGCAGATTCCAGAACTTTCCACCACAGAAATGTGGGGAAAATGTGTTTTTTGGGACAATTTTTAAGGTTTGCAAGGGATTCTGGGTAACAGAACCTGGTGGTAGGCAGTCAAGTCACCCCATCCTGGATTCCCCTGGGTGTCTAGTTTTCAAAAATGTATAGGTTTGCTAGGTTTCCCTAGGTGCCGGCAGAGCTAGGGTTCAAAAACTACAGCTAAACACTTTGCCAAATTTGAGACATTTTTCACTGTGAAATTGAGGTGTGACCACGTTGCGTTTTGCGCCCTTTCCTGTCGCGGGCACTAGGCTGACCCACACAAGTGAGGTACCATTTTTCTCTGAAGACTTTGGGGAACGCAGGGTGGGTGGAAATTTGTGGATCCACGCAGATTCCAGAACTTTCCACCGCAGAAATATGGGGGAAATGTGTTTTTTTACTATTTTTTAGGTTTGCAAGGGATTCTGGGTAACAGAACCTGGTGGGAGGCAGTCAAGTCACCCCATCCTGGATTCCCCTGGGTGTCTAGTTTTCAGAAATGTATAGGTTTGCTAGGTTTACCTAGGTGCCGGCAGAGCTAGGGTTCAAAAACTACAGCTAGACACTTTGCAAAAAAGGGTAATTTTTCATTCTGAAAATGTGGTGTGTTCACGTTGGGTTTTGAGCCATTTCCTGTCGTGGGCACTATGCCGACCCACACAAGTGAGGTACCATTTTTATCGGGAGACTTAGGGTAATTCAGATTTGTAAAGTAACTGTTATTACCTATTCACTTTTGATGCATTTCTGCCTTCCAAATGAAAGACATTGTGTAAAAAAGAAGTTATTTTGAAAAATGACCGATAATTCTCATGCTAGTATGAGTATTCCCAATTTTGAGAATGTGCAAATATCTACTGTTTCTAAACTCCATAATTTGTTCCCATTTCAGAAATACATAGGTGTCTTTCATACCGATTTTTCCATGTATACATTTTCCCACAATAATTGCTATTCACCCGGTACATGATAAAAAGCCATTGCAAATTGCTGCTCAGTTTTTGACTCTGGGTTCATCGGGTTCTTAGTAAACCTACAAGTCCTATATATCCCCACAACCAGTAAGGTCCAGCGGATGTAACGGTATATTGCTTTCAAAGAGCTGTCATAATTAAAAGAAGTTACAGGTGAAAACGTTGACGCAAAAGGCTGCTTTTTTCAACTAATGTTCAATTTTTCCTATATTTAACTGTTAGTTTCTATAAAGAAACCTGGATGGATCTACACAAATGACCCCTTGCTGAAATTAGAATTTTGTCTACTTTTCTAAAATGTATAGCTTTCCAGGATCCATTATTGCCTTCACACCCATTTCTACCATTAACTGGAAGGAGGTTGAAAGCACAAAAAATAGCAAAAATAGGCTATGTCCCAGAAAAATGCCAAAACTGTGTAAAAATGTTGGTTTTCTGACAAAAGTCTGCTTGTCCCTGAAAGCTGGGAAGATGGTGATTTCAGCACCACAACCCCTTTTTTGATGCCATTTGCAGGGAAAAAACCAGACGCTTTCATCTGTAGCCCTTTTTTTGCATTTTTCCCCCAAAAACAAAATTTAGCTGTATTTTGGCTAATTTCTGGGTCCACGCCAGGGGAATCCACAAACCCTGGGTACCTTTAGAATCCCTATGATGTTGGAAAAAAAGGACACAAATTTGGCGTGGATACCTTATGTGGTCAAAAAGTTACAGGGGCCTAAGCTTGCACTACCCCAAATAGCCAAAAAAAGGCTTAGCACAGGAGGGGACAAGGCCTAGCAGCGAAGGGGTTAATATTCCTAGTTTGAGTTCTATAGTGAGTACATTGACAACAAATACAAACATAGGGGCCTATTAGGATGACGGGCGGACTTTCGTCCGCCCGCCACCCTAGCGGTGTTGGGACCGGCCGCCAGTGGTGCGGCGGTCCCGCACAGGCGATTAGGATGCCACCGCCACCGTGGCGGTGGCATCCTCCATTCCCAGCATTGTGGAGGGCGGTGCGCACAGCTCCGCCCGCCACAATGCTGGGAATGCACTGTGTGCATCGTCATGCACAAGCTGACAGGCACCGCGAGGTGCCTGCCACCATGTCCATGACAATGGTACCCCCCATGTGCACCCCCCACCCCCCCAACATCTTGGGGGCCCGCAACGGGCCCCCAAAAGCGGAATCCGCCTGGCTTTTCATGGCGGAGTCACCGCCATGGAAAGCCCTGCACCGCCGACCATCGTAATATGGATGGCGGTGCCTGCAAGGCACCGCCACCATATTGCAGGCCTTTTCCGCCCGGTAGGCAATTGGGCCGATTGCCTACCGGCGGAAAACCGCCACCTGGGTCCCCACCGCCATCGTAATATGGCGGTGGAGAAATGTGCAGTGGGTGGTGGAAAATAGCGGGCGGATCGCCACTGCCATACGGGCGGTGGCGATCCGCCCGCTATCCTAATGACCCCCCTAGTTTGGTTTTTCACAAGAAATTACCTTAAACTTTGTAATTTCTTCTGCAAACTTCTCAATAGTACTATCTTCCACCTCTTCTTCAACACCGACACTTATGAAACTCTCACTTTCTCTACACTCCTCTTGAGGACCAATGAAACGAAACTGTATATCATCAGAAACTTTTTTTACATCCAATACTGAACCATGCAAAAGAGCTGTGTTTATTTCACTTAAAGATAATGCAGGACCATTTACATAGTACAATCTTCTTACTAACTTCCGCATTTCTGAATGATGTACTGCTAACATTCTTAAATGATGAAAAGTACTTTGGCACACTTTTCTAGAAAGACAAGCCAGAGAATGACCCTGCAAGCCAGTATATTTTCTCACTTTACAAGGATCTAGTCCTTGCAATATCTTAATCTTTTGTTTAACACTTTTATTACCATAATCTCATAAGAAATTTAATAATATATCAATAGATTCCTGTCGTATGCTACAAATACTACTACAATCCCACTTATACACTGGAGCTTGTGTGCGTCTCCGTTGATTACATTTTTTAAAAGACTTTTAAGAAATTCTTTTGTTCTCTTACAAGAAGACTTTTTCTTCAATGTCACATGTTGTACTTCATCTAATTTCTGCTTTTCTCTCTCCTTTAAATAGTACTGTTTTCTTTGTTGTCTTTTCTTTTCAACTTTTCTTGCCATACTGAATATTTCTTAATAATTATGGAGAATATCTAAAAAAAAAGTAAAGTTTATTATCTTTCTAAAAATTATTTAATAAAATTAAAATAATGATATACAAATATCGTCATCTTTAAATAAAGAAATACATTGTGTAGTGCCTAGGTGAATAGATGAGTGCAACAGTAGGACCTGGGTGATTCTACAACTGCAAGGGTAGTACATAACTAGTGTCTGGGTGATTGCATGACTGAAGGGGTAATATCTGGGGGATTACTGGAATACCTAGCAAGTGAGTAAGTGATTTTATAAGTGCATGAGTACTGCTTTGGTGATTGCAGGAGTAATGAGTTAGTGCCTGAGTGAATAAAGGAGTGCAAAGGTAGTGCCTGGGTGATTTCATAACAGCATCACTACTGGCTGAGTGATCACATAAGTAGAAGGCTAGTGCCTCTGTGATTGAAAGAGTGCAATGTTAGTAAATGAGTGATTATATAACTGCATGAGTAGTGGCTACATGATTCAAAGAGTGCATGGGTAATGATTCAAAGAGTGCATGGGTAATACCTTGGTGATTACATGAGTGTATAGGTAGTGCCTGGATGTTTGCATGAGTGCAGGAGTAATGCCTAAGTCATTACAGCAGTGCATTTGTAGTGACTGGATCATTGAAAGACTACATGGGTAGTACTTGGGTGTTTTTATAACTGCATGAGTGTTGGGCCTAGCCAAATATAAAGCAGCAGATTATTAAATGACTCAACCATAAGTCTCTCCATATTGTTAAATGCATGCATACAAATGTCTCTACCTTTTCAAATCATCATCATATCTAAAAGAAATATATATACAATATTTCTGGAATATAGTGAAACCTAGAAACTGAGACATGTCATAGATCTGCTTGAGTAATTGCATAACTCCATGCGTAGTGCTTGGGTGATTGTATGACTCCAAAGGTAGTCGCTGGGTAATTGCAGGAGAAGATAGATAGTGACTGGCTAATTGCATGAGTGCACACATAAAAATTGAGTGCATGGATAAATGTATGAATAGCACCTAAAGGTATAGATGACTCATTGAGTAGTGCCTAGGTGAATACATGAGTGCAACAGTAGGGCCTGGGTAATTCTACGACAGCAAGGGTAGTACCTAGGTTATTACATGAGTGCATAGGTACAGCCTGCATGATTGCATGACTGCAGGGGTAGTACATAATTAGTGCCTGGGTGATTGCATGACTGCAGAGGTAATATCTGGGGGATTACTGGAGTACATAGGAAGTGAGTGGGCGATTTTATAAGTGCATGAGTACTGGCTGAGTGATTACATAAGTACAAGAGTAGTTCGTGCATAATTGAAAGAGTGCAAGGATAGTGCCTGGGTGATTGAAGCACTGTATACCTAATGCATTGGATTGCATGTGTACAAGGGTAACGTCTGGAGAATTAAAGGAGTACATAGGTAACACCTGGGTGATTGCATGACTGCAGGGGTCATATCTGGGGGTTTACATGACTATATAGAAAGTGACTGGGTGATTTTGTAAGTGCATGGGTACTTCTTGGGTGATTGCAGCACTACTAAGGTAGTGCCTGAGTGAATAAACGAGTGCAAAGGTAGTGCCTGGGTGATTTCATAACAGCATGACTACTGGCTGAGTGATTACATAAGTACAAGGGTAGTGCCTCCATGATAAAAGGAATGCAACGTTAGTGCCTGAGTTATTATATAAGTGCATGAGTAGTGGCTACATGATTCAAAGAGTGCATGGCAAATACCTTGGTGATTGCATGAGTGTATAGGTAGTGCCTGGATGTTTGCATGAGTGCAGGAGTAATGCCTGAGTGATTACAGCAGTGCATATGTAGTGACTGGATCATTGAAAGACTACATGGGTAGTACTTGAGTGTTTTTAGAACTACATGAGTGTTGGGCCTAGCCAAATGTAAAGCAGCAGACTATTACATGACTCAACCATAAGTCTCTCCATATTGTTAAAACCATGCATACAAATGTCTCTACCTTTTCAAGTCATCATCATATCTAAAATAAATATATATACAATATTTCTGGAATATAGTGAAACCTAGAAACTGAGACATGTAATAGATCTGCTTGAGTGATTGCTTAACTCCATGCGTAGTGCTTGGGTGATTGTATGACTCCAAAGGTAGTCGTTGGGTAATTGCAGGAGAAGATAGATAGTAACTGGCAAATTGCATGAGTGCACACATAAACATTGAGTGTATGGATAAGTGTATGAATAGCAGCTAAAGGTATAGATGACTCATTGAGTAGTGCCTAGGTGAATACATGAGTGCAACAGTAGGACCTGGGTATTTCTACGAATGCAAGGGTAGTACCTGGGTTATTACATGAGTGCATAGGTACAGCTTGCATGATTGCATGAGTACAGGGGTAGTACATAACTAGTGCCTGGGTTATTGCATGACTGCAGAGGTAATATCTGGGGGATTACTGGAGTACATAGGTAGTGAGTGGGTGATTTTATAAGTCCATGAGTACTGCCTGGGTGATTACAGAAGTTCTATGGTACTACCTGAGTGATTACAGTAGTGCAAAGGTAGTGCCTGGGTGATTTTAAAAGTGCATGAGTACTGGCTGAGTGATTACATAAGTACAAGAGTAGTGCGTGCGTGATTGAAAGAGTGCAATGATAGTGCCTGGGTGATTGAAGCACTGTATAGCTAATGCGTTGGTGATTGCATGAGTACAAGGGTAACGTCTGGAGAATTAAAGGAGTACATAGGTAACACCTGGGTGATTGCATGACTACAGGGGTAGTATCTGGGGATTTACATGACTACATAAAAAGTGACTGGGTGATTTCATAAGTGCATGGGTACTTCTTGGGTGATTGCAGCACTACTGAGGTAGTGCCTGAGTGAATAAAGGAGTGCAAAGGTAGTGCCTGGGTGATTTCATAACAGCATGACTACTGGCTGAGTGATTACATAAGTACAAGGGTAGTGCCTCCATGATAGAACGAATGCAACATTAGTGCCTGAGTTATTATATAAGTGCATGAGTAGTGGCTACATGATTCAAAGAGTGCATGGCTAATACCTTGGTGATTGCATGAGTGTATAGGTAGTGCTGGATGTTTGCATGAGTGCAGGAGTAATGCCTGAGTGATTACAGCAGAGCACATGTAGTGACTGGATCATTGGAAGACTGCATGGGTAGTACTTGGGTGTTTTTATTACTACATGAGTGTTGGGCCTAGCCAAATATAAAGCAGCAGACTATTACATGACTCAACCATAAGTCTCTCCATATTGTTAAAAGCATGCATACATATGTCTCTACCTTTTCAAGTCATCATCATATCTAAAAGAAATTGATATACAATATTTCTGGAATATAGTGAAACCTAGAAACTGAGACATGTAATAGATCTGCTTGAGTGATTGCATAACTCCATGGGTAGTGCTTAGGTGATTGTATGACTCCAAAGGTAGTCACTGGGTAATTGCAGGAGAAGATGGATAGTGACTGGCTAATTACATGAGTGCACACACAAAGTTTGAGTGCATGGATAAGTGTATAAATAGCACCTGAAGGTATAGATGAGTCACTGAGTAGTGCCTAGGTGAATAGATGAGTGCAACAGTAGGGCCTGGGTGATTCTATGACTGCAAGGGTAGTGTGTGAGTTATTACATGAGTGCATTGTTAGACACTGTATAATTCTATGACTGCAGGGGTACTACATAACTAGTGCCTGGGTGATTCCATGACTACAGGGGTAATATCTGGGGGATTACTGGAGTACATAGCTAGTGAGTGGGTGATTTTATAATTGCTGAGTACTGCTTGGGTGATTGCAGGAGTACTGAGGGAATGCCTGAGTGATTGGAGGAGTGCAAAGATAGTGACTGGGTGATTTTATAAGTGCATGGGCACTGGCTAAGTGATTGGAGGAGTGCATAGATCCTGAGAGGGTGATTGGAGGAGTGCAAAGGTATTGCCTGGGTAATTGAACCAATATATAGCTAAAGCATTGGTGAGTGCATGTGTGCAGAGGTAATGTCTGGGGGATTAGAGCAGTACATAAGTAATGTCTGGGTGATTGCATGAGTTAAAGGATAATATCTGGGGGATTATAAGAGTACATAGGAAGTGCCTCAGTGATTTTATAAGTGCATGGGCACTGGCTAAGTGATTGGAGGGGTACATAGACCCTGAAAAGGTAATTGGAGGAGTGCAAGGGTATTGCCTTGGTGATTGAACCAATGTATAGCTAATGCATTGGTGATTGCATGAGTTCAGGCGTAATATCTGGGGGACTACAAGAGTACATAGAAATTGCCTGGGTGATTTTATAAGTGCATTAGTACTGCCTGGGTGATTGGAGTAATACTGTGGTAGTGCCTCAGTGATTGGAAGAGTGTAAAGGTAGTGCCTGGGTGATTTTATAAGTGCATAGGCACTGGCTAACTGATTGGAGGAGTGCATAGATCCTGACATGGTGATTGGAGGAGTGCAAGTGTAGTGCCTGCATGATCAAACCAGTGTATAGCTCACACATTGGTCTATCACATGGTGTACACTTTTGTACTGCAGCTTCTCAATTCTGTAACTACTCAGGGTGTTGGACGTACTCGAAATAAAGCATAAAAGCTACACATGGGTCTGTTATAAATCTCTCCATATTCCTGTAACTATACATGCATGTCTACCTTTTGAAATCATCATCATATATAACAGAAATAAACAAATAGACTGAACTTTACATTTGAAAGACACACCTACAATTCTGCAGTGTATTTCAATTGTACCTTTCCCCAGTCTCATAGAAAGTAACCTAATCAGTGATCCCTTCTGCTAACATGTCATAAAACTCACTTTTGTGCTGCAGCTTCACCATTCTACGAATATTGGGCCTAGTCTAACATAAAGCAGCAACCTATCACATGTCTCTACCATAACTCTAACCATATTCCTAAAAGCATGCATGCTTCTATCTATACCTATTGCCAAAAGCATTACACATATTAGAATACATGTGCAAGTAGAAACATAACCACACTCACAGGACCATAATGGCCTTTAAACTTGACAGACCACACTTAACATTTCAAACACACCTAGATTTATGCGGCAAATTTCAAGAGAACTTTTACACAGACTCTTATAAAGTACCATAATCAATAATTCCTCTCCCAACATATCTTAAACATTACTTTTCTACTACTACAGCTTCACTATAACAGTACTAATCAGGTATTGAGCATAGCTAACAGCAAAGCAACACTTCACTTATCTTTCATGAAAGTCTACCTTTCCACACATCATACAAATTACTCTAATAAATAACATCGCTACAAACATTTCTCAAACCTCACTTTTGGGCTGCTGCTTTACCATTCTACAACTACTTATAATGTTATACCAACCCAAATACAAAGCAGGAACCCTTCACATGTCTTTACTAAACGTCTCACTGTATTCCTAAAAGCATACATAAATATGTCTGTAGCATAACACTATCCAAACCTTAAAAATTCACTGAACAAACTTCCAATTTCAAGCAAACACCCAAAAATATGTGGCATATTTCAACTGTACCTCTCTAGAAACTTAAAAAAATAAGACTAATCACTAATACCTTATGTTAACATCTTTTAAACCACACTATTATGCTGCATCTTTACCATTCCACTACTACTCACAGTCTTGAGCCTACCACATAAAAAGCAACAACACCTCTTTGTTATAATAAGTAAGCTTAAAAAGCGCATGGCTACACTCACTAGTGTTTCCCCGCGGTTATACATCATGCACCTTCAAATGTATAAGACATATGAAAATACATATACAAGTACAGACATACTTGAGACAGAAGTCCATGCACACCTTAAATCTTGACAGACTCCACCTCCAATTTTAAAGCAACACCTAAAATTATTCGGTATACTACAAATGTAAATATCCACACTCTAAAACAAACTACCATAATCACTAATTCTTTTTCCAATATACGCATATTACTATACAAAATCTATTTCAAACAACATTTAACTACAATAAAACAAACTACAATACACATTCGTACATTTAATAATATATTTCAAACATCAAAGTTCATCAAGAATTTTTAAAGATTAAAAATAAAGCTAATACATAATACACCTCACAAATGTATAACTAACATTCCAAATTGATTTGTAGAATATAAAATATCAGAAACTCAAAAAGATTTTCTTATGCACACAATCAATGTAATGCACCACTCTCAACAAGGTAAAACCAGTAATGGCAAACTTTCCCTCTCTTTCTCCACACAAATAAATGTAAGTAACAAATCCCATTGCTTCCTACATAATTTCAAATTGTAAAACACATTTCTATTGGTTAGACATATTAACCCTTACCAACTGACTTTTAAAAGTGCCCAAACTGGTTCTGGAATTTTTTGGAGTCGCGACTCCACCGTGCACCAATGCGATGGAGCCGCAAATCCATATGGGAGTTCAAAAATATATTACAAATAAAAATACCACTATTTTTTAACAACACGCCACTTCTAAAGATTGTACTGACTTGGGAAATTATACTTTAATAACATATCACTTATATATAAATTACAATTTCACATTTTAAGTCCACAGTTAAGTTTCAACCCTTCCCCCATTCTGCTTAATACCAGTTTCCATATTAACAGTTCATGGAACATTCAACTGAACAAACAGGTCACATGTTCACCATATTTTCAAGTTCAGCACACAAGGTTACAAATGCAAACAGCCGGTGTGGTTGACTTTTGCAAAATATGAGCTTATCCTATCTACTGTACCTTTCAAACATTTTTTACTAACCAATAACGAACATTCTTTTTAAAGAAAGTAACATGCATCCTATTTTTGAGTGTACAATCTTCTTAAACAGCCAATCAATGCTCTACTTTTTTAAAAACAGCATCTTGTCCACCATTTTAGATACCTCTCATTCTACCAACTGACTACCTCAGTTACAGACATCTTTTCATTACTTCCAGACATCCCTTCAAGATGCTTACAGTATGGATTGTTGGACACAGCTATGTTTTCTGGTGCAAAAGGTATGCTGAACACAGTGGCATTGACAAACACCTAGCTTTGCAAAATGTGGATATTAAATGGATTGGACAGAGAGGTTTAAAGTGGCACCAATTGATGCCTTTGGTTAAAAACGTTTTGCATCTCCAACCCACTGACCTCATGATTGTGCACTGTGGTGGCAATGACCTAGGCACATTGACTGGGGTAGGTCTGGAAATGCTAATGAAGGACACCTTTGCACAATTGATGTTGCTTTTGCCTCAAACTGTCTTTGTAAACTCTAATATATGCCAAAGACAGAAATGGAAGTGGTCAAATCAATTGTGTCCACAGATTGGGAAAGCTAGGAAAAATGTTAATAAAGCTGTTTCTGCTTACCTCAGATACCATAGGATGGGCTCCATCTATAACAACAATCTACGTTTTGATATGGATGACATCTACAGAAGTGATGGAGTACACTTCACAGATCAAGGAAACAGAGTCGTTCTCAACAACCTAAAGCTGTGCATCTGCACTTACATGTAGCTACAACAAACACATAATGAAAACAAGGGCTCTTTTTAGAGCCAACCTATATACATATTAGTGAATATAAAACATTTTTTTACACATACATATTTTTTTAACTTTTTTGTGGATTTGCGCACCCAACGCGAACCTGCAAAAGCATGAATTCAATGTACTACAACACAATATACTTTTCAAGTTTAACTATTAATTTTTAATTTTATTTATTTTTAACAACTGTATCAATTATAATCTTGTCATTAACTTCAATCACAGTAACTCTTTAAAACAACTTCACAAATACAACACTACCTTCTAAATTTTATACTACTTAATTATTTATATAAGGTGAATTCACGAATCCAGTGCAATGTTACATGGGGGGGTCGCGACTCCAAACTCGAAAGAAAAAAAACCGCCCCACTTCCATTATTCGGTATTTGCCCTAGGAACCCCATCCCCCGGGGCCTGCCACCATTTAAAAAAAAAAAAAAAAATTGTGATGGGGACCGCGTGGCCCCCCATCTCAGGCCAATAATGGCCCCAGGGACCCCATCACCCGGGGCATTGTCTCTTTTTTATTTTTTTTTACATTTTTTAAATTATACGGAAAGGAGGCCATATGTCCCCCCTTCCCAGCGCCACTATTGGCCCCAGGGACCCCATCCCCTGGGGCCTGGCCTCAACATTGGTGACCGTGGAGGGAGCCCCAATGCCCCCATGGTCCCTGCCAGCTCCAGCCTCCTGCGGGAGCCAGCATTGCTTTTGGACAAGGGGAGCTGCTAACATGCAGCTCCCCTTGTCCAAAAGCAATTCTGCTTTGTTTCTTGGAAGCAAAGCAGTGTTTGCTATGGCAGGGCAGAAGCCGTGCTCCCGCCCTGCCATAGCAAACGGCAATGTCCCGGGGGTGGGCACCCCGGGACATTGCAGGAGCCGGCCTGGGGGGGTGGCGGCCCCAGGGCCAAGGAGGGCTCCAGGAGGGGGCCACTTGACCCCCTCCCTTTGTCAAAATAGCCCTGGGGAGGTGGTGGTCCCCGGGGCTTGGGGGTGCCCATGAGGCCCCCCACACAAAAATTAACAAAGCCCCAGGGAGGTGGTGGTCCCCAGGGCTTGGGGGGTCTGCGAGGCCCCCCGCAAATAATTATCAAAACCCTGGGAAGGTGGCAGTCCACGGTGCTTGGGGGGGCCCGTGAGGCCACCCCACACAAAAATGTAAATGCCCCGGGGAGGTGGCAGTCCCCGGGGCTGCGGGAGGGTGGCGTACCCCCTGCATACCATTATCTATGCCCATGGGAGGTGGCAGTCCCCCCGCAGGCCCCCACTAATTACTTTAGCATTGCCCCTGGGACCTGGCCCACATGGGGGCTTATAGAAAACAAAGCGCAGGAGACCGCGCTTCGTTTTTCAAAAAGATTCTCGGTGGGATTCGCGCACCCAGCACGACTTCCGCCGAAAAAACAAAATAAAATGCTTTATTTGGTCCTGGGGGTCCCCTGACCAGCCCTAGGGGGTGAGGGTGTTTCTACCATGACCCCTTTCCTACATTTTCAACCTTTTTCTACCTTTTTGATGTGACTCAGTGCTACTGAGTCACAAAATGGCCAATAAAAAGCCAATAGGAGTGAAGCTCGTGCTCAGGAGGATTTGCGGCTCCTTCTCGGTGCTCAGATATAAATATTTTTATTTTTTGAATTTCTCAGCAACTACTGAACGGATTTACACCATTTAAAAAAAAGAGTGTTTTCCGAACCAAGAGCTACCTTTTTGCCAAATTTGGTGTAATTCCGTTTAGCAGTTCGGGCTGTAGCCTGTTCCAAAATTCCTATAGATGTCATTTGAGATGTCATCAGTGATGTCATCAGTGATGTCACTGACCATGTCATGAATGATGTAATATGTGACATCATCAGCAGTGCATTGCGGGGGCGCGAGTTATAGTTAGCTCAACTAACTATAACGGGGGAATTTCTATGGTTTTGTATGAGTGAAATGTCCAACTAACTATAACGTCCCTGAAACCTATGGTTTTTTCAGTTAATTTCTAAGGTTTTTTAAATGCTAATTTCTAACTATAACGTCCCTGAAACCTATGGTTTTTTCAGTGAATTTCAAAGGTTTTTCAAATGCTAATTTCTAACTATAACGTGCCTGAAACCTATGGTTTTTTCAGTGAATTTCAAAGGTTTTTTAAATGCTAATTTCTAATTATAATGTTCATTAAACCTATCTTTTTTTTCTGTGTTTTTAAATTATCATCCCATTCTCAACCTGGTCAAAACTGCAAATCTCACCACTTTTCCATCGATGCCTTCCGCCCAAAAAATCGCCACAAATGAGAGCCACAACTAACGCTAATGATATGCAAACTAGGCGTTCCCGTGGAAAAAAAAAACTAAAACACCACTTCCCCATATTTTCAACGACCAGCCAAATCTGCAATGCGATATAAAAACCAGGCGATAAGCCGAGTTAGCAGTAAGAAATTAACATCAGCCTTTAACTGGTGTAAGGAGGTGGACTATCTACAGTGTGAATTGGACCCAACTCACAGCCACATCTAAAGACCAACACGTGATACAGCTACTGATCATGCAACTCCAACGCCCAACAAGGCCACAACACCCACCGCCACCACCACCAGGACCTCACCACCAGGACCTACCCCCCCGGATCACCCCCTCTACTACCACAGAGGCAGCGCAAAACAGGACAACAGACCTTCCCAAAATGCCATGGGCCCTCAGCCGCACAATAGCTGAATGTTGGGACATGTGGGAACCAAGTATGTGTGAAGGAGGCAAGTCACCCATCAATAATAATGCACACAATACAAAGTGTAGCGGTGATGTGCTGGACAGACCTCACTATGCAGAGTACAAACCTCTCCATGTGTACATATACTACTGATACTTGTAGTGTTGTGCACAGTGGACGCAACCATGTTACCTCAGGCAATGTGGAAGATCTCGGTCATGTAGCTGTGTTGACCCCCCCTGGAAGCGTAAGCGGAGTGGGCTGGTCTAACGTACGGCACTCCAGCTTAGGAGTATGAATAAATAGGCTGGGGCTCTGGGCGTGGTTCACTTGTGGGAAGGCCAAAGCGTCTGCCAGAGCGGCGGCCCTCACCCTGCCACGTGGCTGCCGCCATGACCGCGGGCCTCCTCGACACAGGCCCCCTGCGAACCCTGCGGCACAGCACCGCAGACTTATGTCTGTACAGACTACTGCCTTCGATCTACACTGCGGACAGCAGGGCTCACAATTCAGATGCAGTGGCGATTGCAGATCACGCAGTCCAGTAGGCAAGACACATTGCTGCCACTGCGCCCGGACCACGCATGATCGCAGGCTGCATACACGTGGAGCGCCAAAGGTACCACTAACTCACTGCACCATAAGTCATCGCCACGTGGCCTTATTAAGGCAGAATTCATTAGACAAAAGACATTGCTCCCAGTGCGGCCCGCCGGGACCACGTATCATCGCAGGGTGCGCACACACTGAGTGCTTCAGGTGCCCCTAACTGTGCAGCTCAACTCAACGCCACGTGGCTGTGCGCCCATCCTGACCGCTGCCTCCGGCCTACACTGGGGTTAGCACGGTTCACAATTCAAGATTAGTAGCGATGCAAATTGTGTAAGAGACTATAATGGGTTAACAAGATCATATGCTCCCAATCTGTGCAGCTCAAGTCAACGTCACATGGCTGTGGGCCTTTGCTGACCGCTGCCTCCGGCCTACACTGTGGAAGACTGGCGACACATGGTGCCACTAACCCTGTTCAACACAAGCCGATCCCACATGTGGAACTGTGTCCTGAGTCCTGAATGGCAGTGACCCCAACTCCGTGAGAGAACCACAACAGCAGACTCCCTTCGATTAGTGAGCCGTATTTGCATATGGAAGGCCGGCGACACATGGTGCCACTAACCCTGTTCAACATAAGCCGATCCCACATGTGTAACTGTGTCCTGAGTCCTGAATGGCAGTGACTCCAAGTCCGTGGCAGCGACCACAGCACCAGACTCCTTTCGATCAGTGAGGCATATTTCCATATGGAAGGCCGGCAACACGTGGTGCCACTCACCCTGTTCAACACAAGCCGATCCCACATGTGTAACTGTGTCCTGAGTCCTGAATGGCAGTGACCCCAAGTCCGTGGCAGCAACCACAGCACCAGACTCCCTTCGATCAGTGAGGCATATTTCCATATGGAAGGCCAGCGACACGTGGTGCCACTAACCCTGTTCAACACAAGCCGATCTCACATGTGTAACTGTGTCCTGAGTCCTAAATGGCAGTGACCCCAACTCCGTGAGAGAACCACAGCAGCAGAATTCCTTCAATTAGTGAGGCATATTTGCATGTGGAAGGCCGGCAACACATGGTGCCACTAACCCTGTTCAACACAAGCCGATCCCACATGTGTAACTGTGTCCTAAATCCTGAATGGCAGTGACCCCAAGTCCATGGCAGCGACCAGAGCACCAGACTCCCTTCGATCAGTGAGGCATATTTCCATATGGAGGGCCGGCAACACGTGGTGCCACTAACCCTGTTCAACACAAGCCGATTCCACATGTGTAACTGTGTCCTGAGTCCTGAATGGCAGTGACCCAAACTCCGTGAGGGAACAACAGCAGCAGACTCCCTTCCATTACTGAGGCGTATTTGCATATGGAAGGCCGGTGACACATGGTGCCACTTACCCTGTTCAACACAAGCCGATCCCACATGTGTAACTGTGTCCTGAGTCCAGAATGGCAGTGACCCCAACTCCGTGAGAGAACCACAGCAGCAGACTCTCTTTCTTTACTGAGGTGTATTTGCATATGGAAGGCCGGCGACACATGGTGCCACTAACCCTGTTCAACACAAGCCGATCCCACATGTGTAACTGTGTCCTGAGTCCTGAATGGCAGTGACCCCAAGTCCGTGGCAGCAACCACAGCACCAGACTCCCTTCGATCAGTCAGGCATATTTCCATATGGAAGGCCGGCGACACGTGGTGCCACTAACCCTGTTTAACACAAGCCGATCCCACATGTGGAACTGTGTCCTGAGTCCTGAATGGCACTGACCCCAAGTCCGTGGCAGCGACCACAGCACCAAACTCCCTTCGATCAGTGAGGCATATTTCCATATGGAAGGCCGGCGACACGTGGTGCCACTAACCCTGTTCAAGATAAGCCGATCCCACATGTGGAACTGTGTCTTGAGTCCTGAATGGCAGTGACCCCAAGTCCATGGCAGCGACCACAGCATCAGACTCCCTTCGATTAGTGACGGGTATTTGCATATGGAAGGCCGGCGACACATGGTGCCACTGAACCTGAACTACGCAGGCCGGTGGGGCCACCAACCTATGCACGTGCCTGTGGGCCCTGCTCACCGCTACCTCTGGCCTACACTATGGTCAGCAGGCCTCACAATTCACATAGAGTCCCGATTGCACATGACGCAGACCAGTAGGCAAGACACATTGCTCCCAGTGCGGCCTGTCCGCACCAAGCATCATCACAGGCTCATACAGTCTCAATACTTCTGGTGCCACTAACTGTGCACCTCAACTCAACGCCAGGTGGCTATCGGCCCTTGCTGACCGCTACCTCTGACCTACACTGCGGTCATCAGGGCTCACAATTAAAATTATTTCTTGATTCATTAACTACAGAGTCCAGTAGGCAAGTAACTATCACAGTCCTAAACCCTACATAATATCCTTTTAGTATCCTTGCTTCAAGAACTTTTTTTATATCAGTTATAGTTTAGTACAATGACCAAATTCATCTTAAAGTGCAAATGAACACTCAATAGCAGTCTACACTGCGGGCAGCAGAGCTCGCAATTCGATTTTTAAATCCTAGTTTCTAACAAGAAGATTGTACTCAGAAAATACAACACTTTGTCAGTATATTCTATACTTATTTCATCTTTTCATGATACGCCTACACTGCGGTCCGTAGGGCTCACAATTAAAATTAAGTATTGATTAATTAATTACAGAGTCCACTAAGCAAGTAACTATCACAGGCCTAAAATCTACATAATATCCTTTTAGTATCCTTTCTTCAAGAACATTTTTTATATCAGTTATAGCTTTTTTACAATCACCAAATTCATTTTCAAGTGCAAACGAACACTCATTAGCAGTCTACACTGCGGGCAGCAGAGCTCGCAATTCCAACTTTGGACACGTGGTGCCACTAACACTGTTCAACACAAACCGCGACACGTGGTGCCACTAACCCTGTTCAACACAAACCTGCGACATATGGTACCACTAACCCTGTTCAACGCAAGCCGCGACATGTGGTGCCACTAACCCTGTTCAACACAAGCCGGCGACAGGTGGTGCCACTAACCCTGTTCAACACAAGCCAATCCCACATGTGGAACTGTGTCCTGAGTCCTGAATGGCAGTGACCACAAGTCCGTGGCAGCGACCACAGCACCAGACTCCCTTTGGTTAGTGAGGCTTATTTCCATATGCAAGGCCGGCGACACGTGGTGCCACTAACCCTGTACAACACAAGGCGCGACATGTGGTGCCACTAACCCTGTTCAATACAAGCCGATCCCACATGTGGAACTGTGTCCTGAGTCTTGAATGGCAGTGACCCCAACTTCGTGGCAGCGACCACAGCACCAGACTCCTTTCAGTTTTATTTGTTGTTGTTTTCTTTAAATAAAATGTTTTATATGTAAACCTATACATGACTAAGATTCTTGTTTGTCCAACCGCACAGGGACACTTCCGTGCCCAAGAAGGTTGTTGGGGGTATGTTGGTAATGTGGGAAGAGGGTGCCTTACCTGCTGATGTGGGGAGAGGCAGCGTGAAAGGGGTGTCTCTCACAGAAAGAACTCCGATATGTTTTCAGAAATGCCTGGGACAGATGCCAGCTGACGGACTGAATCACAAAATGGTTTTTCAATGCTTATGTAGTGTGAGTTATGAACAATGCGCACCCAGGCTCGCAGAGGGACAACTGCGGGCCGTCTGCTCAACTCACACACGCAGTACTACGACCCGTCCGCTCCCAAAGGAACAGCAGCGTAGTACCTCGCAGAGGTACAGGCACAGTAGCGTACTAGCTCACAAACGTAGAGAGCTGCGAGCCGACGGACTCGCTTCTAATGGCATAGCTGCAAAGTTGTGATGTTGGGCAGACGGAGCGTGACAGAGTTATCTCGCAGAAATAGAGCTCCGGTATATTAAATTGCCCCCGAGACCTTTCTTTTATATTTTCACTCGATGCAAGAAAGCACGCTTTCTGGACCAACACCTTTCTCCCTGCCAAATTTGGCGTAATTCCGTTCAGCAGTTTGACCTGTAGCCTTGTCTAAAGTTTCCTATGGAAAATCCATTGAGAAAACACGTTTTCACCCCCCCACATAGCTACCTGTAGCAGGCGTACTCGCTGTTGGTGTGCAGGTCAGTGGTCTAGTTGTAAACATGTCACGGCCACTCCCTGAGGGCAGGTTTGCACACACACCACACCCATCCGGCACATGCGTCACAGGCCATGTGACCACGCAAATATAATGGATCCACAATGTCACATCCTTTATTGCCGGTGGTGACTGGATGGCGGACGCTCCACGGGTCTCAATCATAAAGACTCCATGAAAAGTTGCGCAGAGGGTTTACTCGCACCATGAGCTCTATGGCCGTCAGGGGCCTACCACCAGGTGGCGCGGACTTGAGTTGCACAGGGTTACTGCCACCCGAAGCTAATGTGGCCGTCAGGGGCCTACCACCACGTGGCGCGAACTTGAGTTGCACAGGGTTAGTGCCACCCGAAGCTGATGTGGCCGTCAGGGGCCTTCGACCACGTGGCGCGGACTTGAGTTGCACAGGGTTAGTCGCACCCTAAGTTGTATGGCCGTCAGCGGCCTAACACTACGTGGCGCTGACTTGCGTTGCACAGGGTTAGCGGCACCAAAAGCTGATGAGGTCTCCGCCATTGATGACTCAGGACTCAGCAACATGTGTGAGATCTGCCGGGCCGTGGAGAAGCTGATGTGGTCTCTGCCATTTATGACTCAGGACTCAGCGACATCTGTGAGATCTGCGGGGCCGCGGAGCTTAGACGGGCACGTGGAGTGCCCGCTGGTAGACACTCCGGTGGCAGCAGATAATTATTTGGTCATGGATGCCCAGGGGCGGCAGTATCTCTCTCTCTCTCTCTCTCTCCCTTCCCTCTCTTCACTCTCTCTCTCACTCTCTTCCTTCCTTTTCTTCTCTTTCTCTATCTCCCTTCTCCCTTTCTCACTGCCTTTCTTTCCTTCCCTCTCTTTTTCTCTCTGGCTTTTTTTTCCTTCTCTGTGTCTCACTCCTTTGATATGCGCATTACACACGTCCTTATTTTGTGCTTTATTTTCCAGGCTGTGTCGTCGAGCATTCATGGTCCCGACAGGAGTCTTCCGCCTTGTTGTTTTGTGTTCAGTTTGTTAAATTTAGTTTATCCTTTATATATACGTTTACGAAAAAATAATGTTTTGATAAAAAAAAAAAAAAAATCAATAAAGTTTTTGGTTGTTACTTAAGTGCTGTGTGACTCTTTTTCGTTCTTATTACTGTTATTTCGTGGTGTCCACCATGGTGTTAAATTTTGGGGCAGTTATCACGGGAATACTGGTGATGTCTGCAGTTTGCACCAGCTTCTGAATAGTGTGTTATATTTATCTCAACTTTTAGTTGCATTAGAGTGCTGATAATGAAATGCAGAGTAGACGTTCCCGTGCAAAAAGACACGAGGTGCACCTTTGCGATTTATTCTAAATACTAAAATCCTGTATTGAATTGCACTGTGGTAGTGCGTGCACTTACAGTGTACACACAAAATCAATCAAGAAATGTCATTGTATTTATATTGATTGGGAATAGTGGGTCAGGTGCTGGATCTTGACGGGATTCACTACCCAGTTCGTTTATTTTTCTGTACACGAAAAAACCACATCACATCTTTCACAACAACTGCGATGCGAAACAAATTCCGGAGATAAGCTGCGTTAGCACCAGGGATTTTACACCTGCTTTCTGCTGGTGTTAAGCAGGACGACTACCTGCAGCATGAAAGGGAACACAGCCAAGAGCCACACCGAAACACCCACAGGTGCCATACAGTCAATGAGCATGATACACGGATACCCATGAGGTCCACAACACTCATCGCAACAACCCCAGGACCGCCAACGCCCCCCGAACTCACATCTGAGCAAGTGTGTCCGTGTGGTCATTGTGTTAGCATGATAGGCACGGGCCCTGCAACATCACAGTGTTAGCGGACGTTACCATGTCACCTCAGCGTTGGCAGTGAGCCTGGACATGTAGCTACACACGCATCCTCCTGCATGCACAAGCGGCGTGTGCTGGTCCGGCGTACACAGGTCAGCGCAGGGGTCTGCCTATCTGGCAAGGGGAACGGGTTGTCTCGGACATGTAAGTGTTCTGGAAGTGCGGTAAGTGTGTCTCTGTGTTCTGGTGTGGCCGCCACAAGGGCCGCAGTAGTCAATGTTGTACAGTGGCATGCACCACCTCCAAACTGCAGTCTCACGGTGTGGTTGGAATGCCGCAGGACATGCGCGAATAGGCATTACAATGGTGTGCCGTAGGAGTGCACGGGATACAACAGTGCACCGTACAAAAGTGTGGGGGCTCATGGGAGGGAGGAGCAGCTGTTCAGCAACATAACACACAGTGAACCCGCCCATGTGCCACGTGCTGGGCATCTCATCCATGATGACCAGTGTCGCAGACATCCCACAACACCCACGACCGGCCTTTGTACACATCCTGTAGGAATGCAGCTGGAGAACTTACTGTAGGGATGAAAGGTTCTTTGTCTGAGCTATCTTGCAGTAGCACATCTGCTGCTCCAACAAGGAACTTGCAAGTGGCCAGCCCCTCCCTGACAGATACGATAATATTTGCATCCGTCTCCCACACTGCGCACTGCCCGATTTGAGAACAACGAGTACACATCCCACACTCAAAAGTCCTTCGTCGTAGTTAGCGTGCGTGAAATGGCCTTCACACGTACTCCCACCACACCCCTGCCCTGCACCCATTGCACACAGACTTGGCTCATTGCACCAAGCTGTGCCACTTCATCCACAAGACTGGCACACGGCAAGCCAGTGCAGCTACAAGCAGAGCCACTGACGCAATGGCAGAGCATCCTGAACACATGGTCGACTCCATGCACGTCCACCTATACCTTGCACGTCTGCTGCATGTCCTGGGTGCACTGCCTTTGGCAGTACTGCGGATCACTTACCGGCTGTGCTTCCGCATTGCGGACGTCACCTGCGTTCAACCTGTATTGCAATGTCGCACGTGCCTATCCGAGATGTGCATGGACGTGTGCCTCTCCAACGAGAGGGTAGCTGACATGGATTACGACAGGTGTGTGCGCACCCTGTTGGCCCACGACCAGGATTGTCATGGTGATGCCCGTTTATGGCATGCATGGATGTTTGGCTTGCATGTTGGGAACTGAGCCTGGGAGATTGCACGTGTCGTAGTATGCAGTGAGCAAATTGACCACTTCCTGATTCTGCTTTGGTGCACATTGGGTACAGTGGTTGGAGTCAGCACATCTGTCCCGGTCAGCTGATGGATTACGTCAACGACATGTCAAATATTGTGGCCAACCATCACTCATTAGAGATAGTGGCTTACGCAGCTGCACTCGCGTTCATGGACGAGTGACAAGGTACCTGCAACCACGATTCGATGTGCCACATTGCACGTGTCCCTCCGCATCATTGCACGTTGTACATCTGGTCACATGTCCCAAAACAACAGTGGACATGGCTGCATTGGCGGTGAATCATGTCCGAAGCGCGGACAACCAACGCTGCTTGACACTGGCGTGTGTTGGTGATGGACTACTCCGAGGTGAACATGGACGTTTTCCTACGTTCCTTATTCAGGCATGCTGCTGCATTTCTCTGCATATCGTGGCACTACTCTTGGCCGAACTGACACGCACTTTTTTTTATAAAGTTTCCACATTTTCACTTGTCTCCAAATGTGTAGTGTCTTCATTTGTATGCCAATCTGTGTGTCACGGACTCTCTGGCTGCCTGCCATGCGTGAATTGCTACCCCATCCGGACTGTGGGTTTGTACTTATGCGTTCTCATGTGCCTGTTTCGTACTGACGCTTTTGGACGCTTATCCGCCTCAGGCGAGTGCATTTGTGTCCTGTGTTCAATTGTGCGAATCTTTGTGTTTGGACAACATTGTGTTGGATGTTGGCGTACTCTGCTTCCTATGTGTGTGTGCTGCATTGTGTGTGAGATGTCCCTTCATGTGAGCTTTTGTTCACCCTTCTCCCTTTCCCGCAGTGTGATTTTCACTTCTATGCTTGTTCAGTGGTGTGATGTTGGCGGGTTGTGTGACTTGTGCTCCTTGTTGGTGTGTTTCATTTTGGCACTGGTTTGTCTATAGTTGTGCTGTACTTAATTGTGCATGTGTACCATTGTGGCCATCTTCCCCGTCCCCCACTCCCTGCTTCTTCCTCTTCCTGGTGCTGTTGTGTCTGTAATTTTGTTGCTCCACACATAAATACATGTAATGAACAAATTAGAATAGTTCCTTGATCCTTTTAGGTTTCAAAACTTCTCTCTATTGTTTTTTTAAATTTTTTCCATATAAACAGTTTTTTTAATATTCAAGGACACATAGAAGTCACAAGTGCAACATATTCTATCAACACACTTTCTAGAACATTCTACAACACGTGCAGGTTAAAAGTTCATCAATTTTTTTAAACCTAATTATATTTTTTTGCAACATTTTCTTGAACATTTAACGTGCAGGTTAAAAGTTCTCAGTTGTTTTAAGTTCGAACAGTGCCTTCCAAATGCAAGTCGCAGGTGTGGTTGAGTTGAGCAAATTTTGTCCTATGATATGTACTCCACATTTAAACTGCTTTTTCTTAACCAATCACAAAGATGCTTTTCCACCAAACGAATGTGCACCCTACTTTTAAAAAACAATGCTTTTCATCTCCCAATCAGGTATCGTTTTGTATGGCAAAAAAAAGTAGTTCCCCATCTTTAAACATATCTCTTATTCTACGAACGGACTGCATGAGCTACAGACATCTATCCATTCCTTCCAGCCATACCTTCGAAATGCTAGTGTGGATCGTAGGACATAGCTATGTTTTCTGGTGCAAGAGGTATGCAGAACAGAGACATATTGACTTAGACCTAGGTTTACAAAATGTGGACATTAAATGGTTTGGACAAAGAGGATTGAAGTGGCACCAATTGTTGCCTTTGGTTAAAACCTGTTTGCATCTCCAACACCCTGACCTCATGATTGTGCACTGTGGTGGAAACGACCTAGGCACATTGACTGAGGTAGGTTTGGAAATGCTAATGAAGGACACCTTTCGACAATTGATATTGCTTTTCCCTCAAACTGTCTTTGTATATTCCAATATATGCCAAAGACAGAAGTGGAAATGGTCAAACCAATTTTGTCCTCAGATTGAAAAATCTAGGAAGAATGTCAACAAAGCTGTGTCTGCATACCTCAGAGACCATAGAATGGGGTTGATCTACAACAATAAAATACGTTTTCATATGGCTGATATCTACATAAGTGATGGAGTACACTTCACAGATCAGGGAAATCGAGTTTTTCTGAATAACCTGAAGCTGTGCATCCGCACTTATGTGTAGCTCCAACTATTAAACACAAGGGCTCTTTTTAGAGCCGCCTTATATTCCCAATATCGGTTCGCAGAGTGACAGCTGTGATCCGGCTAGCACAGGGAGACCTGCGGGCCGTCGAGCAGCCTCGCAGAGGGACACCTGCGGCCCGTGGGCTCAGCTCACACAGGGAGAGCTACGGGCCGTTGGCTCGGCTCGCACAGTGTGAACTACGGGCCGTTGGCTCGCAAGCGCACACCAGCGTGCTGGCTCGCAGAGGGGGAGCTCCGGTCTAACTCGCAAAGGGACACCAAAGGGCCAGCGGCCCTGCTAGCAGACACACACCTATCACCTAACGGACTCACTCGGACATGTACAGCTAGGGACACGACGGCTCGCAGAGGCACAGCTGCAAGCTGACGGACTGCTACTGTTTTATGCTTTAGGGTAGTACAGTGGTGTTTGGGTAGTGTAGGGGGTTGTGCTGGGGGTAGTATTTTAGGGTTTAGGGTAGTGCAGTGGTGTTTGGGTAGGGGGTCGTGCTGGGGGTAGATTTAGGGTTTAGGGTAGTGCACTGGTGTTTGGGTAGTGTAGGGGATCGTGCTGGGGGTAGTGTTTTTGGGTTTACGACAGTGCAGTGGTGTTTGGGTAGTCTTTGGGTAGTGTAGGGGGTCGTGCCGACAGACTGACTCACAGAGCTCCGAGCCGACGGACGGGCTTCTAAAGACATAGCCGCAACCTGGTGATATGAGGAGAGGCAGCCTGAAAGGCATATCTCACACAGACACAGATGCCAGTGTTGCCTCGCACAGGTAAAACTACGAACCCGATGGCTTCTACATGGAGAGATACGAGCTGACGGAGTAAATCACAAAATGGCTGCCAACACTTCCTGGTTTCAACCATTCACAGCCAATAAGCTGCAAGCTGCTGCTTGTAACCACTCAGCCAATCACATGTCAGAATTCTCAAATATCAATATCTGTAAAATTTGATATTTCTCAAAAACTACTGAACGGATTTACACCATTTAAACAAAAGCGTGCTTTCTGGACCATCACCTTTCTCCCTGCCAAATTTGGCGTAATTCCGTTCAGCAGTTTCACCTGTAGTCTTCTGTAAAGTTTCGTATGGAAATTGCATGGAGAAAACACGCTTTAGGACCCTCTTTTTCTCAGCCCCTCCTACACCATTCCCCCCAAACTTTCAATATAAGAGCTAATCCAAAAAAGAGAAACATTTTGGATAATTTCATAAAGATTCGTCAAACGACGCCAAAGTTACAAGCACATACCAGGCTCCAGAAGGGGGGCCGCGCAGCCCCCTCCCAACATAAATGAAGCCCCGTGGCTGCGCGGACCCCAGCGGCCCTCCGCCACCCCTGAGAGCCCCTGCTATTATTTTTTAAGAAATACCCCCGCAACCTAGCCCACCCAAGGGCCTCATTAAAATAAAACGCGAGAACCCGCGACCCCAGCGCAAATTTTTGCCGATTTTTTTTTTTTAAATAATTTTTGGGGCCCTGGGGGTCCTCCTGGGACCCCCTGAGCAGACCTAATGGGTCAGGGTTTTTCTACCCTGCCCCCTTCTCTTGTTTTATACCTTTGTTTCTCCGTTTTCAGGTGACTCGCTTCTACCGAGCCACAAGATGGCTGCCAACACTTCCTGGTTTGGAGTGCTAGCAGCCAATCACAGTGAAGCTCGCGCACGCGACTTAAGCTCCGTCCAGATATCGAAACTTTTATTTTTCTAATTTCTCAGCAACTACTAAACGGATTTACACCATTTTTAAAAAGGCCGCTTTCTGACCCGAGCACTACCTTTCTACCAAATTTGGAGTAATTCCGTTCAGTAGTTACGGCTGTAGCCCTGCACAAAGTTTCCTATTGGAAATTGATTTTGTGACTCTTATTTTTTGAATTTCTCAAAAACTACTGAACGGATTTACACCATTTAAAAAAAAGGTCACTTTCTGAACCAAGCTCTACCTTTCTGCCAAATTTGGGGTAATTCCGTTTAGCAGTTCGAGCTGTAGCTCGTCGCAAAATTTCCTATGGAATTTAACATGGAGAAAATGAGTTTTGGGACCCCCCTTTTTTCTCAGCCCCCGCTTGACGAATCACCCCCAAACTTTCAGGATAGGGGCAGGATAGGAGCTGACCTGGATAGACTTTTTTGGGGAGAATTTCAGGAACATTCGTCAAACGACGCCAAAGTTATTAGCAAATTAAAAAATGCTTTTCCTATGGAAACTAGGTTCTAACTATAACTACCTACTGGCGACCGCCAGTAGGTAATATATATATGTATATGACCCAGTAGAAGGCGTAAGCCGAAACGCGTAAGTCATTTCTGTTTTTTGTATGCACCTCCTGCATTTTGCTGTGAGAGGCTTCTAATGCAAGGGGCCTCCTGTAACGACGAAAATTAATAAATCCCTTCGGAGCCAGTTCCTGGTAGTGCCATGCTTCATTATCACCCTGGAAATCATGCAGCAAGAGTGAAGGGCAATTGTGTGGAGTAAGTGAGGGAATATATATATATATATTCACTGAAAAAACCATAGGTTTTAGGGACAGTTATAGTTAGTTGGACATTGCACTCGTACAAAACCCGTGAAATTCCCGTTATAGTTAGTTCAGCTAACTATAACTCGCGCCCCGCAATGCACTGCTGATGACGTCACATATTACATCACTCATGACATGACCCTGCGCGCATCCTGCCGATTTAAAAAAAATATATGCTTTTTTTGGCCCTGGGGGTCCTTGTGGGACCTCCTGTGCAGGCCTAGGGGGTCAGGGTGTTTCTACCCTGCCCCCTTTTTGCGTTTTCCGCACTTGTTTCTATGATTTCTTGTGCCTCGATTCTACTGAGGAACAAGATGGCTGCCAACACTTCCTGGTTTGTAGTGTTGACAGCCAATTAGCATACAGCTCGTGATCGGGAGGGTACGCGCAGGGTGCGTGGATCCTCCGCGGCCATAGATATATATGTGTTTTTACTTTTAATTTTCTCAGCAACTACTGAACGGATTTACACCATTTAACAAAAAGGGTTCTTTCTGAACCAAGAACTACCTCTTTGCCAAATTTGGTGTAATTCCGTTCAGCAGTTCGGGCTGTAGCCGTGGCTAAAGTTTCCTATGGGAAAATGAATGGGGAAAACACGTTTTGGGACCCCCTTTTTCTCGGCCCCGCTTGACGAATCACCCCAAGACTTTCAGGATAGGAGCGGACCGGAGCGGGCCACAAAGTTTGAAAATTTCGCGAAGATTCGTTAACCGACGCAAGAGTTATTTCAAATAGAATGTTGCGGATTTCCTATGGAAAATAGGTCCTAACTATAACTATCTACTGGCGACCGCCAGTAGATTATATATATATATATATATATATATATATATATATATATATATATATATATATATATATAGATATATATATAAGCTACCAGTCCCAATTCCTCTCCGAGTTGGGAATCCACGCCGGCAAAGACACCACTCCACTCATCTTGGTATTTACACTGTATTTATTAACTGCTGTAACGCGTTTCGGCGATGAGCGCCTTGAGCAATCATATATATATATATATATATATATCCAGAACAGTATGGCATATTGCTGTCACACAGCCAGTCAAGAACGCACTCCTGGGTCTTCAATCAAATAATTTAATAGCAAGTTGCCAGCACTGACAGACGAGTTTCAGCACATCACCATCTTAAATCTTAATCATTTTAAAACATCTGTTACAGCGTGACTGGAAGGTACATGTCATGAAAACAAAAGACAACATTGTGGATTAACAATAAGGCTCTAAAAAATTGCCTGCCATCTTTCAATGTCTAAATTCGGTTTAACAGCATAACATTGCACAATGGTATGTGTCAATCCATATTTCTATACCATTATATCATTAGTGAATTCATTATTACATCTATGCAATTGTGGTTCTCACTCATATTAATTCTTTTGAGCACCAGAGAGAAGTAAAAATAAAATTGAAATACAAATAGGTGTGAACATGGAATTAGATCCGAGAATGCGTATAAAGAATTGTATCCAGAGGAAGTAAATGCATCATACTTCATTGACCTGGCGGCTAAAATTTCATTGCCACAACATCATTTCATAACAATAAATCTTCAATAGATGAGCCGCTAGCGGTCATTACAAGGTAACACACCTTCTGCATTGCCCAGTCTCAATTCATTCCCGTCACGCCCTGGATGGGCGTCATTTACCTAGCAGCTAGAATTTCAATACCACATCATTATTTCGTAAAAAATAAATAATTCTTCAATAGATAAGCCCCTGGTGGTCATTACAAAGTAACAACCCTTCTGCATTGCCCAATCTCAATTCATTCCAATCACGCCCTGAATGGGGAACCCATTTTAATATGAATTTTCATGGTATCTCTCTAGTTCAACATTTGCTGTTAACACTTATCAAATTAAATGTAACTAAATGATCCTGTTCTGTGGAAGTAGGGTATATCATTCATATCTTATCCTAGCCTAGGTGGACCCACATCTCTTCCTCATTGTTCAGCCCATACGGGGCAGTAGTATGTAGCTGAATGATGTATTTACACTCTAAGATCCTCAACTTTCTGGTTCTTTCACCACCTCTTTCTTCCTTCTGTACTAAATCAATGCAGAAAAATTTAAGGAGGTCCTGATTGCTTTTGTGTGCCAGTTTGAAATGACAGGCGACCGGATAACTTTGATCCTTATTCACCATCGCCCGCATATGTTCAAGGACTCTCTTTTTAGCAGGGTGTATTGTACGCCCAATGTACCATTTGGGGCAGGGGCACTCCAGGCACTAAACTGTGAATTCTGAATTGCAGTTCAGTAGTTTGTTAATTTTCAGAATGTTCTCTCTGCCATCACCTTGTGTCTTAAATTCAACTGTTTTATTGCTATTCTTACATGCTTTGCATCTAAGACACTGGAAGAATACTGTTATCCGATGGTTCCTTCCTTTTAGGGTAGCCGTGTAATGGCTGTGTACTAGCTGGTCCTTTAATGAGGTGCCTCGTCTATATGTGATTTGAGGATTGCATGTGATGATATCTTTAAAGATATTGTCAGTTGCAAGACTTCTCCAATTTTTCTTAAGAATTCGTACTACCTTATGTGAGCTTGCATTAAATCTCGTAATCATTCTGGCAGGGCCCTCTTTGTTGTTACTGTCAGAGCTGGGACATGTTTTTGTACCAAGGAGTGCACACCTTTCCAACAGATCTGCTTTATTCTCTGCATCTTGTAAAATACCCTTAGTATAAACTCTTCTGGTCAATCTTGCAAAGGCACCCTCCTTAGCTGCTTGGTACTCTCTATCGGTAGTACTATTCTGTTTAATGCGGAGGAGTTCACCATAGGGAATGTTTTGTATCAAACTACGAGGGTGATGACTCCCTGCGCATAGTATTGTATTTCCCGCAATAGGTTTCATATACAATCTCGTCAAGAGCTTGTTCTCATCCACATACACTTCCACATCCAGATAGACAAAATTGGTATTACTGATATTGCCTGAAAAGACTAGATTCAAATCATTCTGGTTAAGGATACTAATGTAGGCTTCAGCAGCTGCAAGATATCAGGTTTTGCTTGGCAATAATTAAAGAACTCTGACAAGTTGTCCTTTGTTGAGTGCGACTCCGTAAGGGGGAACCTGTTTTGGAAGATATATATATATATGTATATATGTATATATATGCGTATATATATGTATATATATGCTCATATATATATATATCTACTCCATGACCATATATATTTTTCTATGGTTCTCAGAGTACTCACAATCGAATAAGCTATATGCTCTTGCGCCTTTACCAATGAGGATTTGCCGGGATCTTGCCACTGACCCTCCTGAATTTGGAGCACTGCATATCCGGAAACCTTGTGGTATTTTTCTTAAAAAAGAAAACGCAGAGCCCCCCGCAGCCGACATCCCGCAACACGATCACCCGAACATCCATCGTACAGAAGAGCGCCCTGATCCTCGAGGTGGCTGGAGGGTGATCAGAGTTTCAGGTAGGCTCGCTGTTGTGGATCGTAAGGTGTTTGCGTGTATTGCCTGGTGGCTGATGGGAGAGGTAGTCCCGTGCATTCTGAGACGGGCAGTGCGTGACACAGAGAACTAATTGTTTCCAACAATGGCCGAGGAGTGGGGCAGGGAACGGGAAGAGGCGGCATTAGACATTTTCAGTGATGCTGATACCAATGCAACGCCAGCCTCCACGGCAACTAGATCAGCAACACAATCGGCTGCAAACAACATAGTAAAAATCACACATGAACTCGAAAAATTGCGCAAGAGCGAAATCTCAAAGTGGTGGGAATGTAAATCGCTCCAACGGTATCTCGACGTTGGACGCATCCCAAGAGGACTCGTGGCCCCAACGTACGAAAATCCCAACCCCGAAATGCTGAGAGAATGGGCAGATAACAGTGCCGATTCATCGAGAAGAATGCTACAAATACTTATAAAGTATGCCACAAGTGATTGTGAAGACATTCTAACAAAAATAGATGCATTGCTAAAGGAAATGGAAAAATTCGGGAATCAAGATGAAATTGACAAAATACTTACTGAAATGAAGGCAAGATTGTCAAAATATGAGCCATCAATAAAGGACAGAAAGGCGGTTAAATTCCAAAGAGACAGATACGACTACATGAACGGGAAAATCTACACATTTTCAAAGAAATGTGAAAATATCCGTCGACAACAACTGTCTGCTACCACTGAGCTACAAATAAGACCAATAGAACCCAGTGGATCCGAATTAAGCTCAGAAGTAGAGTCAGATTTGGAATCAACAGGAAGCGGAATACAGAAACGAAAAATGCCCACCGTGGTACAAGAATTCGTTTTTTTACGAATAGAACGAATTATGAGCCTACAGCCACGGCCCCGCGCACAGAAACCAAAAGCACGGGCAGAAATCAAAAAGAAGGAGGAGAAAGGACAGACAATGGGGCAAACGAAACACAAAAAACAAACAAACAGCCATACAGAAGAAACAGACAGAGGTAGACAAGTAAAGACTTTGACAACACAGTAATCAACTTAACAAACATGGATCTTACTGATGAAGAGCAAAGAATCCTTTCCTTGGGCCTAACTTTCTGTGCAAAAACCAATTTCGATTACGCACAGACAAGAGTGGACCTCTTTCAGTTCGTACGCAAATTGAAACTACAAAAACATTTCTTCAATGTATCCAAAAAAAGTTACGAGTCTGTAGCGATCTATGATATTAATAATGCTCTAACTGTGGAGGATATGTCTCTCCTCCAGAATTTGGCAATACTGGAATGTGAAGAATCAGACTATCGAGAAACGCCAGCTGAACTGGCTATAACAACGGGTACTGATATCTATGGCACGGTACGTACTCCATTCAGACCTAAATCGGTCTTCATCCCATTAATGCCTAAAGATGGACTTGATATTTTTGCTGAAAATGTGGTGAGAGACTTAAAGGAATTGGCTCAAAAATGCAGCAAAGAGTTTATCAGCACCAACCACAATAAAAGGATCAAATACAATGAGCTCATACTAAAAATCAAACGACGTCAAGACATAGTTGTCCGATGGTCGGACAAAGGCGGCAACGTAGTTCTTTGGCCACTGGATAAATATAACGCTGAAGCCCTAAAACAACTACAAGATAGAGAATGCTACAGCTGCACACGTCCAACCAGCATTATTGGAATTAAAGAGAAATATCACAAAGCCCTATACGAATGGAGAGGAGTGGGGCTGCTTTCAAAACAAGAATTTGAATTTTTGAAAAATGATTATCCAATAACACCACAATTGTATTTAATACCCAAAATACACAAAAATCCCACGGAGCCCCCGGGGAGACCTATCATAGCAGCAATAGGTGGACTCTTTCAAAACATGTCAAGATTTATAGACTATTTTCTACAACCAGCTGTTTGTGAACTTCCTTCCTATATAAGAGACACTGGGGACTTTTTGACCAAAATCTATGATCTATCTTGGAATGCAGATTATATACTAATGACACTGGATGTTAATACACTCTACACCAGCATAAGACACAGGGACGGACTCAATGCTTTGAGTCACTACCTAGGTAAGAGACCTATACACTTGCATCAGCATACCATGATGTTGTTGCAAATGGTGCTTAGATAACAACATCTTCATCTTTGACAAACTCTTCTACAAACAGTTACAGGGTACAGCGATGGGTACTTGCTTCGCCCCCAGCTATGCTAATTTGCATATGGGCTGGTGGGAGGAGCAAGTACTCATGAAGACACAAGAGAAACCAATGACAGAAAATGTTATTTTATATGTCAGATATATAGATGACATATTCATTCTTTGGCAGGATACCCAGGAAAGTGCAAAGACCTTTTCAGAAGAAATAAACAACAATAGCTTAAATCTCTCATTCACATGCAACACCAGAAGGGAGTACATACAATTCTTAGATCTTGAGATATATGTGGAGAACAATAAAATACAATCGAGAACCTATAGAAAACCTACCGCTGGCAATGCCATTCTCCACGCTAGGAGTTTTCACCCCACCAGTTTGAAAGAAAGCATACCATACGCAGAATGCCTGCGCATGAGGCGTAATTGTAGCACCAAGGAAGGATTAGAACGATCTACTGACGACCTTTGCCTCAGACTAGAATGAAGAGGGTACAGCACAGAAACACTAGCCACAGCCAAAGCCAAAAGTAACAACATAAAAAGGGAAGATCTGCTTTTTAATACCAAAAGCAAGCACGAGGGTAACAATAACAAAAAAATCGATACACCCAGACTTATTACAGGCTTCAACGCTTACCATGCAAACCTGCGCAAAATATTACACAAACACTGGGGCGCGGTACACAGCGATCCAGTCATTGGCCCCACCTGTACAAAAACACCACCAATAACTTTCAGAAGGGCTAAATCCATGCGCCAAGAGCTAGTTTGCAACTCGCCAGCTATAACAAAGGGATCCAACTGGCCACAAACACAAAGAGGATTTCATAAATGCAGTAAATGCAAGGCGTGCAAACACGGGGTTAACATCAAAACAGTTCAAATGCCATTCAGACATTCGCCTTATGAGATCCGAGGCAGCTATAACTGCAAATCAGACTTTGCTGTCTACGTCCTGTATTGCACATGTGACAAGAAATACGTGGGGAGCACTATTCACCCCGTACATATCCGGATATTGCAACATCTCAGGGCCTTCACAAATAATGATCAAACCTATCAAGTTGCCAGACACATAAACTCATGCCATAGAGGCAGGGCCCACGATATTTCCTTCTTTGTGATCGACACAGTCCCTAAAAACCCAAGGGGAGGGAACAGACAGTTGACACTGAGAAGATTAGAATCGAGGTACATCATCCTTCTCAATTCTAGAATCCCCAACGGGATGAATGCGGATGAGGCACTTAATGTACATCTGTAACTGTCTTACCGCTTGTCCCGCCCCTGACCATTCTCCGGAACGTTAGGTCACATTTTTCACTTAATCAATTTGTTTAATTTTTTTAAATGTTTTGCACTCACCATTGATAATTTCTGGATGTACAGTTTTAGACATAGGGACTTCTTCTCTTTTTCAACATAAATTTTATATTATTAGAACCTGAATCATGAAAGACGAACCCACCTGCCCACTTGGACTTGATTTCTACAGTCTCTCTTTTGGTGTTCTTCCCCTTATCTACTATAACTCTCGTCAGGCTAAACATTGAGCTGAGATATTTATCGTTGATACAACACAGGTTCCATGACAGGTACTCCATGACCATTAATATTTTTCTATGGTTCTCAGAGTACTCACAATCAAATAAGCTATATGCTCTTGCGCCTTTACCAATGAGGATTTCCCTAGGTTTAACACAAGTGCGCTTAAGCATAGCTTCGCATTTTTAAGCCACAGTACTCAAACAGGGTATAGACACTCAACAAAAAGGAGAGAAACGTTAAACATTTTCTGGTTCAAGCATTAGTTTACACCAAGCCTGCACTGGTAAAATCAACCTCTATGTCTATTCTTATCACAGGGGCTCTTTCACCATTTAAATTGTTACGATGTGTACAGTTTTTATTATTATAATTTAATTATTATTGTGTTGACATAGTGATGACCTATCAACAATGATAATTTAAGTTAATTTTTTAGGGTTTACATTTACAAAACGATTTTTGCTTTGTCATGTATGTGGAGACATATAGAAACTTCTATGTCTATCGCCAAAATACAGGTTGCTGTGACAACCAAATGTGAGTGTTTAGCATAAATAGTGACAACCTAAATGTACCTGATGTAGTGATCAAGGCGGCTTGCCGTCGAAACGCGTCTAGGTCTTTGTTGGATTAAAATTCTCTTTGCCATATTCTCACGGAGTCGGTGCCTGTCTTTTGCTGTAGCCAGGATTGGTGAAATATATATATATATATATATATATATATATATATATATATATTTTTCACCAATAGCCCATAGCATTTCAGGACGCACACGCAGCTAATTCAAACCAGATGGTTTATTTCACAAGGCATACCAACAGCTTCATTCTGTGTACAAATCGGGTGCCGACGCGTTTCGAGGCAGAAAGCCTCTTCTTCTTGGGCAGCTGGAATGAATGTCCATAGAGTACTCTGCATGCCAATTTATATCCCCGCCCCAATGGGCGTTGCTTAGTGCTTCATCCATGATTTAAGGCATGCTGGGAATAGTAGTCCGTTCCCTCAAGTTCGTTATACCCTCAGTGGGTTCTATGGCATTTTCTTTGCAGCATAAGTATTTCCCTATAGTAGGGGTCCAGAACGAGCATTGGTTTCCGTAAGCCGAGTCAGTTGCACTGCATACCGGGCGTGAAATAGTTTCCGCCTCACAGCCTCTCCAAAAGTTTTGTGGAGATGGTGTTGTCCTGCGCGGAAGGACCTCCGCGTTGAATATGTTTTTCACCAATAGCCCATAGCATTTCAGGACGCACACGCAGCTAATTCAAACCAGATGGTTTATTTCACAAGGCATACCAACAGCTTCATTCTGTGTACAAATCGGGTGCCGACGCGTTTCGAGGCAGAAAGCCTCTTCTTCTTGGGCAGCTGGAATGAATGTCCATAGAGTACTCTGCATGCCAATTTATATCCCCGCCCCAATGGGCGTTGCTTAGTGCTTCATCCATGATTTAAGGCATGCTGGGAATAGTAGTCCGTTCCCTCAAGTTCGTTATACCCTCAGTGGGTTCTATGGCATTTTCTTTGCAGCATAAGTATTTCCCTATAGTAGGGGTCCAGAACGAGCATTGGTTTCCGTAAGCCGAGTCAGTTGCACTGCATACCGGGCGTGAAATAGTTTCCGCCTCACAGCCTCTCCAAAAGTTTTGTGGAGATGGTGCTGTCCTGCGCGGAAGGACCTCCGCGTTGAATATGTTTTTCACCAATAGCCCATAGCATTTCAGGACGCACACGCAGCTAATTCAAACCAGATGGTTTATTTCACAAGGCATACCAACAGCTTCATTCTGTGTACAAATCGGGTGCCGACGCGTTTCACGCCCGGTATGCAGTGCAACTGACTCGGCTTACGGAAACCAATGCTCGTTCTGGACCCCTACTATAGGGAAATACTTATGCTGCAAAGAAAATGCCATAGAACCCACTGAGGGTATAACGAACTTGAGGGAACGGACTACTATTCCCAGCATGCCTTAAATCATGGATGAAGCACTAAGCAACGCCCATTGGGGCGGGGATATAAATTGGCATGCAGAGTACTCTATGGACATTCATTCCAGCTGCCCAAGAAGAAGAGGCTTTCTGCCTCGAAACGCGTCGGCACCCGATTTGTACACAGAATGAAGCTGTTGGTATGCCTTGTGAAATAAACCATCTGGTTTGAATTAGCTGCGTGTGCGTCCTGAAATGCTATGAGCTATTGGTGATATATATATATATATATATATATATATATATATATATATATATATATATATATATATATATATATATATATATTATCTACTGGCGGTCGCCAGTAGATAGTTATAGTTACAACCTATTATCCATAGGAAATCCGCGACATTCTATTTGAAATAACTCTCTTGCCGGTTGACGTATCTTCGCAAAATTTTCAAACTTTGTGGGCGCTCCGGTCCGCTCCTACCCTGAAAGTCTCGGGGGATTCGTCAAGCGGGGGCCGAGAAAAAAGGGGGTCCCAAAACGCGTTTTCCCCATGCAATTTTCCATAGGAAACTTTAGACACGGCTACAGCCTCGAACTGCTGAACGGAATTACACCAAATTTGGCAAAGAGGTAGTTCTTGGTTCAGAAAGAACCCTTTTGTTAAATGGTGTAAATCCGTTCAGTAGTTGCTGAGAAAATGAAAAGTAAAAAAGATAGTGATATCTAGGGCCGCGGATCCTCCCGAGCACGAGCTTTATGTTAATTGGCTGTCAACACTCCAAATCAGGAAGTGTTGGCAGTTATTTTGTCCCTCGGTAGAACCGAGGGACAGAAACAAGTGCGCAAAGCGCACAAAGGGGGCAGGGTAGAAACACCCTGACCCCTAGGTCTGCTCAGGGGTCCCACAAGGACCCCTGGGCAAAAAATATTAAAAAAAAAAATCGGCAGGATGCACTCAGGGAGCGCGAACCCTGCCGAAAAAAATCGAAGCGCGGTCTCCCGCACTTCGATACTACTGGCCCCCGGGTGGGCCAAGTCCCGGGGCATGCTGGGGGGTTAATTTTATGTGTGGGGGCCTCTAGGGCCCCCAAGCCCCGGGGACCACCACCCCCGGGGCTTTAATGTAGAATGGTGCGGGAGGGCTCTGAGCCCTCCCGCAGCCCCGGGGACCACCACCTCCCGGGGCTTCTTTTTTTCATTAAAACCTGTGTGGGGGGCTCCAGCCCCCACACGCCCTGGGGACCACCACCTCCCGGGGCACTAAGAAAATTACAATGGGGGTCCGTTTTGGACTCCCAGAGCCCCGGGGATCACCACCTCCCCGGGGCTGTGCACTGAATGGGAGGGGGCCGCGCGGCCCCCTCCTGGAGCCCTTGATGGCCCTGGGGACCACCACCCCCCAGGGCCGGCTCCTGCAGTGTCCCGGGGTGCCTACCCCGGGACACTGCTGTTTGTAATGACAGGACGGGAGCCTCGCGGCTCCCGTCCTGTCATTGCAAACTTGCTTTGGATATTGGAAGAGAGAGCAGGGAACCTGCTCTCTCTTCCAATATCCAAAGCTGATTGCTTTCCACATGGGGAGCAGCATGTTAGCTGCTCCCCATGTGTAAAGCAATGCCGGCTCCCTAGGACACGGGGAGCCGGCGGGACTGTGGGGGATTGGGGACCCCCACAGTCCCCAACGAGAGGGCCAGCCCCGGGGATGGGGTCCCCGGGGCAAGTAGTGGTCCGGGAGGGGCCACGCGGCCCCCTCCCCCAAAAAAAATAATAATAAATAAATAAAAAAACGATCGGGCCCGCAGGCCCCGCCCCTTCCTTCACCACTCTGCAAACGCGCCCTGGCGCGTTTTGCAGAGGGGAACGAATTCCCCTTGAATACTGGGGGTCTCTGGGGGCCAACTAGCCCACCAGGAACCTCCAGTATGCGCCAGGGGCTGCCTTGCAGAGAGGTGTACAGAGGCCACGCCCTTTTACACCTCTCTGCAACGCAGCTCTATGGCGCTTTTTGGAGGTATATGGTGGGCTAGTTGCACCCCAGGGACCCTCAGGATTCAAGGGGAGTTAATCCCCCGACTTAAAACGCGCCACGGGCGCGTTTGCACAGTGGTGAAGGGGAGGAGGCGGGGCTTCAGGTGACATGTGTGCAAACAGGCTCCGTGGCGCGTTTTAAGATGGGGAATTAAATCCTCTTCAATCCTGAGGGTCCCTGGGGCCAACTAGCCCAACAGGTACGTCCAGAAAGCGCCACAGAGCTGCGTTGCAGAGAGGTGTAAAAAGGGGTGTGGCCTCTGTACATGTCTCTGCAACGCAGCCCCTGGCGCATACTGGAGGTTCCTGGTGGGCTAGTTGGCCCGTAGGGACCCTCATGATTCAAGGGGACTTAATCCCCAACTTAAAACGCACCACGGGCGCGTTTGCACAGATGTCACCTCAGGCCCCGCCCTCCCTTCACCATTGTGCAAATATTCCTCTAAAATCAGCCGAAATCCGAATTCCGATTTACTCACCTGTTATCAGGAGAGACCTCAGTGCTGCATCTTTCAGCCCAGTACTGGTCCTGAAAAGTAATTTTAACCGTACTTACCGGTAACTTGAATTTCCTTCATAGGCTCACATTGACTGGTTTCACTTGGAAATTCTTCTAAGTGTGGAGTTTTGGAACTTTAAAATATTCCTCTAAAATCAGCCGAAATACGAATTCCGATTTACTCACCTGTTATCAGGAGAGACCTCAGTGCTGCATCTTTCAGCCCAGTACTGATCCTCAAAAGTAATTTTAACCGTACTTACCGGTAACTTGAATTTCCTTCATAGGCTAACATTGACTGGTTTCACTTGGAAATTCTTCTAAGTGTGGAGTTTTGGAACTTTAAAATATTCTTCTAAAATCAGCCGAAATACGAATTCCGATTTACTCACCTGTTATCAGGAGAGACCTCAGTGCTGCATCTTTCAGCCCAGTACTGATCCTCAAAAGTAATTTTAACCGTACTTACCGGTAACTTGAATTTCCTTCATAGGCTAACATTGACTGGTTTCACTTGGAAATTCTTCTAAGTGTTGATTTTTGAAACATACAAATATTCCTCTAAAATCAGCCGAAATACGAATTCCGATTTACTCACCTGTTATAAGGAGAGACCTCAGTGCTGTATCTTTCAGCCCAGTACTGGTCCTGAAAAGTAATTTTAACCGTACTTACCAGTAACTTATATTTTCTTCCATAGGAATCCATTGTCTGGTTTTCAGCAGAAAAGTTTCAAAGTGTCAATTTTCACAAACTACAAATATTCCTTAAAAATCGCCTGTATGACTTAAACGCATTCTTTCAACTGTTTACAGGAGATGCACCAGTGCTGGATCCAGGATCCAACACTGAGTAAGAAAAAGTAACGATAACAGTTTTTACCTGCTAAGTGAATTTCCTTCCATAGGATAACATTGGTGATTCTATGAGAAAAAGTTTCTAAGTGTCAACTTTTAAAATACAATAATATTCCTTAAAAATCACGACTGTAACCAAAACGCTTTTACTCAACTGTTTACAGGAGATGTACCAGGACTGAATCTAGGATCCAGTCCTGTGGTTAGAAAAGTAATCCATAAAGTAACTAATTGCATTTAACTAGAAATTCACATTGAGCTGAATGTTGCATTGTGTTTGGAAAATGTGTTGCCCATTGCAACAACTGTAACTACTGTACTTAAAAGTCTATTGCCTATGTGCAAAGTATTTAAACTAAAGTAATTCATTCTGAGAAAGTATTTTTGTAATGTAATGTATAATGTAATTACAATGTAATTTAAAAAATAAAATATTTAAAAGAAATTGTTTCTAAAAATGTAGTAAATCAGTATGAAAAAAATTAATATAAAAATTAATACATTTAAAAATTGTCATTTAAAAAACCTTTGAAATTCACTGAAAAAAACGTAGGTTTCAGGCACGTTATAGTTACAAATTAGCATTTTAAAAACCTTTGAAATTCACTGAAAAAACCAGAGGTTTTAGGGACAGTTATAGTTAGTTGGACATTGCACTCGTACAAAACCCGTGAAATTCCCCGTTATAGTTAGTTCAGCTAACTATAACTCGCGCCCCGCAATGCACTGCTGATGACGTCACATATTACATCACTCATGACATGGTCAGTGACATCACTGATGACATCACTGATGACATCTCAAATGACATCACTGATGACATCATCCACGTGATAATCTGATGCAGCTCCTCACACCCTAATATAACCTTTGATACACCCAATCTAAATTACAGAGTGCCATTCGCAAAATCATAGACACTCCAACACCAATAACTACATACCCACTCACTGATTCTTAGGTCTCACACACACACATCCACTCACTCACCCGTACAGTCACTCATACTTATGGTCACTCAGTACAGGACTATCATATGCACTCTTACTCCTATATAGACACTCAAACACCGCCACTCATCCATAGAGGTACTCACACACCTAGTCAGTCATGCAAATAATTAAACACACTGCCATTTACTCACCTATACAGTTATACACACACCAGCTCACTTAATCATACAAATACTAGCACATTGTTACGCTCTTATACAATCACTGATACAAGCACACACTCATCCATACAGCCACTATCACAATCACTCACTCTCGCTTATAGCTATTTATATACTCCAATACACATATATACTGCCTTTCACATATTTAGTTACTCACACATGTACCACTGGGACATACATTCACTCACTAACACACTCTTACACACACTTACCCACCCATACAGTCTATCACAGATGCACTCTTGAAACCATCCACCCAGTGAATCACCCACTCACACATCTATGCACAGTCGCACACACCCCATCCACACAAACACTCAGGCACCCATACAGATACTCATAGAACCAATAAATAACCCATATAGACACTCATGTAGCTATTCGCAAATCCATGCATCCACTTACACACCAACAGACGGATACAGACATTCACACAGTTTAGTCACTAACCCATGCATTCAGTAAGATACGTTTAATCACTCACTTGTAGAGTCAGTCACGCACGTACTAAATCATCCATTCAGACACTTATACACCCACTCATTCTTCAATACGCCTTTCCCTATATATATTAAACATATTTAAACTTTACAGAAACACACAGTCACTGGATGATGTCATCAGTGATGTCATTTGAGATGTCATCAGTGATGTCATCAGTGATGTCACTGACCATGTCATGAGTGATGTAATATGTGACGTCATCAGCAGTGCATTGCAGGGGCGCGAGTTATAGTTAGCTGAACTAACTATAACGGGGGAATTTCACGGGTTTTGTACGAGTGCAATGTCCAACTAACTATAACTGTCCCTAAAACCTCTGGTTTTTTCAGTGAATATATATATATATATATATATATATATATATATATATATATGTTTCCAAAAGGTGCAAAACACATTAGAAACAGCTAACTGAAAATCTAAAACAAGATTTAGGTTTAGTGACAACTACAAAAGTGTAATTTACCAGTCTCTACTCCACCAGGGATTCCTGACAAACCTTCAGGATATTAGATCTGCAAAACCTTCTCCTCTCAGGGAAAAAGTTGTAAAGGGGGGAAGGCTGGGCGAACCACCACCAGTCCTCAGAGCCTCCAGGTGATGCTTGGAAGCCAGGGAACACACTTTCCCTCGCAGGTCGTTCCACCTCTTCCTAATTTCATCCTGTGTGTGCAGGTTGTTTGCTACAGCATTCACTCTGTCAACTATTCTGGCCAACATTTGCCTTTTCAGAGATATGGTTGTGTTTTGTACTTGGGCTCCAAACAATTGTGGATCTACTCTAATAATGTCATCCACCACGCCTGAAGTACATTGATAGCCAAAAGCAGTAACACCAGTCTTGGGTGGATTTGTTTTATTCTTCCTGTAAGGCACTGAATTTATATCATTAGTTGTAGCCCGCAAAGGAAACATTCTGGTTAGCTTTACAGCTCCCAGTGTTCCAATCCACATGCTGAGTAATAATTTTGAGGTAGATACTTGGCTGTGGAGAAGAGTGGATAGAGAAAGACAGTCACAAAGAATTTCAGTATGTCAGCTGCAACATCAGACACGGCAAAGCCCTGGACAGGTGCAATAATCTGTCAGTGTCTGTGGCAGGAGGCTGGCAGCTGGATGTTAAGACAATTTTACAGCTGCTTCTGTTCTTGTAATATTCTTTGAAGAAGCTAAGGAACTAGATGGTGCTACTGTGGAAATGGTAGGTTCTTAATCATAGGTGCCAACAGCAGTAGAAGGTGTTAAAGCAACATAAGCAACATAATTTCTCAAATGGAATGCATTCCCAATGTGTAACTGGCAGAGTGTGTGAGATCGTTTACTGCAGGTGTAACTGCAGAGAACCACAGACATTAAAAATGTCTTCCCAAAGATTGAAAAGGATCAGAAGAAGCCAAAATATAAGTAAGTAATATGGGGACAGGTGTTGATATTTCAAGTTGTGTTTTCAGAAGAACATGTTGCTCATAAAACATAAAATGAGAGTGTTATTAATTGTGTCACTGGATTCAAGCTAGCCAGGGAGGACCTGGTCTGGCAGTTCGAGTTGGCCTTTTCCCAGGAGCAGGGTCAAAACTGATTTGCATATGGCTGGGTCCTAACTGGGGTGGCATGGTGAGCAAAAGAACAATGGATTTAACCCAGATCTATTGACTAGGGGTGAGTGTTTGAAACTTTTCAGCACTCTGTCCATCAACTTGTTGTGTTTGCCATGTTCACCCTAAGTGGCTAAGGGTATGCCCAGACGTGGGGCCCTTGCTCGCTGTGCCACTGGATTCATGCTAGCCTGTCTGATGAGGATGATACCCCAAAACCAGTCCCAGGATGCTTGTTTCCAGTCCAGGGAGGACCTGCCCTGGCAGTGTGGATGGACTTTTCCCATGAGGAGCAGGGTCAAGACTGATTTGCATATGGCTGGGTCAAAATTGCGGTTGCATTGTGAGCAAAAGAACATTGGAATTAACCCAGTCCTCTTGACTGGGGGCAAGTGTTTGAAAAGTTTCAGCACTCCTCCATCATCTTGTTGTGTTTGCTATTTTCTCCCTATGTGGTCAAGGGTATGCCCAGACATGGGTCCATTGCTCGCTGTGCCACTCGATTCAAGCTAGCCTGACTGATGAGGGGTGATATCCCAAAACCAGCCCCAGGATGCTTGTTTCCCTTCCAAGGAGGACCTGGACTGGCAGTATGGGTTGGACTGTTCCCATGAGGAGTAGGGTCAAGACTGATTTGCATATGGCTGGGTCCAAACTGGAATGACATGGTGAGCAAAAGAACAATGGATTTAACCCAGATTTATTGACTAGTTTGAGTGTTTGGATATTTTCAGCACTCCACCCATCATCTGTGTTTGCTATTTTTAGAAAGTTGGCATTTTTCTGACTTAGTCATTTAGGGGCACATGCATCAAAGGTTTTTGCGATCGCAAACGGTGCGATTCGCAAAAATCGGCCGTTTGCGACCGCAAATTGGCCTTTGGAGATGCATGAAAGTGTTTCTATGCGTAATTTAAGAATTCGCAATTATTTGCGAATTCCTAATTGACATTGCATTTAAGGAATCGCAATTTGCGATTCCTTAAATGCAATGCTAGAAGCACTTTCAAATAGCGATTTCGCTTATTTGGGACCGCAAATTACAGACAAATCAAACTTGTCTGTAATTTGCAAAACTTTGAAAAATGCACTAAAATGCATTTTTTAAAGTTTTAGATTACACACACACATGCCCTTGGGGCATGTGTGTGCACAACATGGGTGCACATCACAATTTCAGGGGTGCAACAGGGTGTCCTTTTGACACCCCTGCACCCTTGAATTGCATGCGCAATTTGCGAGTACCTATTGGTATTCGCAAATAGCGTCGCAATTTCCCATTCATTCCTATGGGCCTGTAGGCCCATAGGAATGTATGGGAAGCCATTCCTTATTTGCGACTCGCAATTTGCGAGTCGCAAATAAGGAATGTGAAGGAATCGCTATTATTATAGCGATTCCTACTTGCATAGGCTTTTGCGATTCCTTAATTGCGATTCCTTAATAATCGCAATTAAGGAATCGCAAAAGCCTACCTTGATGCATGTGCCCCTTAGTGCCTGGAGCCTGTCTCTGGGTTACATGACTGGGTATAGTTGGCAGTTGGTCCTCCTAGACAGCCACATACAATAGAGAGCTTAGGTGTGCCTGTATGAGCCATCACCTGCAGGATAGAAGGGCAGAGTTTGGTACAGTCCCACTTACAGCTGAATAGGCTGTGTTCTGCCTTCACTCAAAGGATTGCATACCCCCTTTAGTTTGTCTGGAGCCAGAGCAGGGGAGGCAGGAAACCTGAACATTTCAAAGGGAATCCTCTGGAAGGGCATTTCTCCCACTTAGAAGAAGGCACCAGGTATTCAATATTGGACCTCACACACCAACCCTTTAGTACACTCCTGGACCTGTGGATACTATATAATAAGGACTGTTTGAAACCTGCTACTCTTCTGCTGCCTTCTAATCTGCTTGCTGAGTAGGAAGATTGGACCTGAACACTTCCTCCCCAGCTGAAGTGACTGCAAGGGTCAGCCAGCTGACCTCCTGCTCTGTGCAGGAATACAACAAGCTCCAGGGTCTCCCTGCAACTGCCCAATTAAACTGCTGCCTAGACCTGCAACTGGACCTGCCTGAGCCCTTATGGCGTTTGCTGGAGTCCGTTCCTGATCCCCCAGCTGTGGCTCTCATGTTGTGGACTCCTAGTGCGGCCTCGGTTGAGCTCCCTGTAGTTTTTGGCCTCTTCATAAATGCAAACAGGCCTGTTGGTGCCAACACCCTGCTGCTCGCACTCACACCAATGCAAAGTTCCGGCAAACTAATTTGTCGCACTACAGCATCGGCCACCATGGAGACCATCAAAACGAAGCTCCAGCCACCACTGTCTGCGATGCCAACAGGATCTTCGCGCTACAGCGACGACCATCCATGATGCCTGGTCTGCTCTCTGTGCTACATTGATGACTATCCACAACACACTACCTGCTCTTCGCAGCCCCTTCCACCATGAACGGAACTCTTTGTGTTGGACTTGAAGGTAACTATTTCAGCAAGACTAACCTGGTCCCTGCATCAAACCCACACTCCATCACCGTCAGATGGAACTTGTGACTTTCACCTGGTCACCCGAGACCAGATAGCTGCAAGTGGCGCTTTGTATGTTTTGTGTTATGCTATTTTCACTTAAATATTTAAAATTGCATATCTCTGGTTCTACTAGTTGCATTTTTGTCAGATTGGTGTGAATTATTTATTACATTTAATCTATTTTTCTATAAAGTGTGGAATTTTTCTTGTGTTGTGTTTTTACTTTATTATTATTTGAAGTTCTGCATAAATACATTATACATTGCTCAATTTTAAGCCTGACTGCTCTGTGCCCAGCTACCAGAGGGCTGAGCACTAGTTAATTTGGGTCTTGCTTGTGACTTCACCCTGACAAGTATCGTGGTTGCTGCTTGAGTAGGGTTTCACTCCTCCCAACCAGCAATTTATCGCCCTGAAGAAACTCTTTAATGTGTGAGTGAAACACATCGGCTGTCACCTTGTTTCATTGTCAAGAATATAATATGAAATAAAGAACCACAAGGACTCAAGTATCTGGAGTTTTCATTAAATTATTTGACTCTCTGATAGAAAATAAGGAAGGGTGATTATATAGTTTTGGTTGCCTTTTTTTCACAAGTAAGTTGGAAAATTGGTGTTGTTTGTTTGATTGAAGCCATGCACCTAGATTTTTTTTCTAATTTTCATCTCTTTTTTTATTTTTTGTGGTGGGTGGCCTGTAGCTTCAGTAGGGTCCTAGTTGTTCCTTTGTAAGTAATTTTTCTTCTTTTATAAAGGAAACTTGTTGCACATTTCACTACATTTACCCAGAACTACTCATGGGTGCATGCAACAACTGTTTCTGTGGTGTCTGTTGAATTTAAACATCATTTAGGGCATGGATGGCATTGGATTGAAATGCAAAATGTGTTTCTTTGAGCATTTCACTTTTTTTCATGTGTATTAAATAAATGCCTTTGTTGGATATGTGTGGTTGTTGTAACTTGCAAACCTTTTTTAGCCCTGAGGATTTTTGTTTTTGGCATTGTTGCATTAGAGCTGTGTTGTTTAGCATGCCTACTTTGTCTGACCAGTGTGTGAGTGTGTTTGTAATTGTGGGCCAGCATTTGCCTTGTGTCCATATAGGCCTGCTTGAGTTCATTGTTTTCCAGGCCTACTGCTTGTTGTTGTGAGTGACCATGTGGCTGGTGGCCATTTTGTGGTGGTAGTTAGTGTGCTTTTGCCATAGGCCTGCATGTCTTTCCTTTGTTCCTCTTGGCTTATTGCTTCTTGTTGTGGTAGCCTGGCCATGTGGCTGGCGGTCATTTTGTGAATGCAGCCATTGTGCTTTTGCCATAGGGCTGCATTGTCTGTCTTCCCTTTCTTGTTGTGGCCTGGCCTTGTGGCTGTCGGCCATTTTATGAAGGCAGCCAGTGCGCTTTTGCCATAGGCCTGCATTGTCTGTCTTCCCTTTCTTGTTGTTGTGGCCTGACCATGTGGCTGGCGGCCATTTTAGAAAGGCAGCCAGTGTGCTTTTGCCATAGGCCTGCATTGTCTGTCTTCCCTTTCTTGTTGTTGTGGCCTGGCCATGTGGCTGGCGGCCATTTTGTGAAGGGGCAGCCAGTGTGCTTCTGCATTAGGCCTGCATGCCTTCTTTATTGTGGCCATGCCTTCTTGCTGGTTGTTGTTTTGCATGCAATTTTTTCTTCTTTTATCCAGCAAAAAATGTAGCACAGTTCACTACATTTTCTAATAAATTTGTAATATTATTGATTTGAATTGATTCACTATGTGGCCTAGTCTGCTAATGGGTTTTCCAACCAATAGGCCCAGAGCTACTCATGGTTGCATGAAACAACTGTTTGTGGTGTCTATTGCATTTAAATCAATTATAGATACGGCCCGCACTCCCATTTCATCAAAGTTCATCGAATGTAGTCATTTTGGGGTGCTATCCTGGTAAGTGCTATGTCCTGACATAGCACTTACCAGGATAGCACCCCAAAATGACTACATTCTATAATTGATTTGTATACACGATGTCCTAAACCGACCCAGCACCCGAGGATTAAATGAACTGGATTATAATTTGCATTGACACTTATTTATTGAAGAAAATTATTGTTATCCTGAATTGTTTTATGTTTTTATCACGTTTATTTAAGCATGTAATTTCATGGATACGTAGAGTTATAATTTATAGAGGCATTAAGGGTTGATTTTTGTTTTTAAGTACTTTGTTTATGTTGATGAACACACACAGTGGAGAAACACGTGGTAATGGAAGGCGTGGTATTGGGGATATAAGCCGTAGTGGGGTTACAGCTGCGTAAGAAGTTTTTGTAATCTGTGTGAGCGGGAGCACATTATGAACGGGTTTGAACTAGAACGTTGAATGTTGAAGGTAGGAATTGGATACAATGTAGCACACATGTTGAGTAACATAAGGGTTTAATAACAAATGATGATTTTGATTCTAATGTGGTTGATTTTTTAGCGGTATGGGTTTTGTAACGTTATGGGTTTAAACAAACAGCGGATTTTGCTTTTTCATAAGAAACGGGGATTATTTATTGGAGAGTGTTTTTAAGTTTACTCTGTTAAGTTCACCATGAAAGGATTTAGGTTTTGAGAAACTATTCACGATACAATGTTTTTCTTTACTTCAGAGTTATCCCTGATGGAGGCTGAACGGCCGAAATGCATTGGGTCAAACATAAATTGGAAACGTGGGAATCCGACATGCTGTATTAAAGGCTGTGGCATTATACACACATTTGCACATTGGAATTATCATGTTTCACCTATTCAATTAAATGGACAATAAAACCTAAAAGGAAAATGATGAAAGTGGATTAAGATTGATTACTTTTTGGCTTACGATGATCTTGATCATCCAACAATGTGGTGGTTGCATCCCGGGACTGATGTACACTATATCAGCAAGTCTATTGCATTTAAACATCATTTAGGGCATGGATGGCATTGGATTGAAATGCAAAATGTTTTTTTTTTTGGTATTCCACGTTTTTTCATTTGCCTTTTGTTGGATGTGTGTGGTTATAACTTGCAAACCTTTTTTAGCCCTGTGGATTTTCGGTTTTGGCATTGTTGCATTAAAGCTGTGTTGTTTAGCATCCCTCCTTTGTCTTGCCAGTGTGTGAGTGTGTTTGTAATAGTGGGCCAGCATTTGCCTTGGCTGAGCCTCCCCATGTTGCCAGGGGACATTTTGTAAAGTCTGTGTCCAACTCCATATAGGCCTGCTTGAGTTCATTGTTTTCCAGGCCTCCTGATTGTTGTGACTTGTGAGTGACCATGTGGCTGTTGGCCATTTTGTGGTAGCAGTTAGTGTGCTTCACTGCTTTTGCCATAGGCCTGCATGTCTTTCCTTTGTTCCTCTTGGCTTATTGCTTCTATCAATTGTCAGCTGCGGCTCCCTGAATGCTGCATCCCACGTGATGCACAATGCCAAACCGGGTCCGTTACATTTGTATATTTGTTGTTGTTGTTCTTCTTTCCTATCCTTCCTGAGTGTACTATACAGTACACCATGAAAGACCTTCTTGCTGTCAAAGTCTCACAAATGGCTACACTGTATTGTTCTGTTTTTTTAATAACTGACGTAATGCATTTCTCAATAATAATAACACTAACAAGTGTGACCACACACTAAGTTATATATTATATTTGTTTGTTTGTACTAGTGGTAATTGAGCCACAACAATTAATGCCACATTTCACTGATGTTCTTCTTGCTTCTCTGCTTTTAGGTGCACAAAAGAGGAAGAGACAACATCACCCATTGTACTGCCAGACAGAAGTCTTGCTGCGCACGACGTCACGTGAGATGTAACCACAGACATCTCTTCAACGTGTGCCACTGCGTCCTACTGACATCTTCAAGATGGGCCCAAAGAAAGGTACCAGGTCCAGTACCAAGAAAGTTGCCAGTGAGAAGAAGGCAGTGTCACTTACCAAGACCGGTATGTCACCCAAGACCTTTTTTGGGAAACCAAAAATTGCGCTTGCAGCAGCTGTGTCCAAGGAGCTAGCTGGGAGCAGTGCCCCGTATCACTGGACCCACCCCACCAACCTAGGCCCAAGCCCATGTCTGTCGCAGAGGCAGCCAGTCTAATCACGAGTCCAACGCTGATGAACAGTGATGTTGAAAATGACTTATCGTTATCGCAAAGTAGTACCCAATGCAGGAAACTCAGATAAGAGGGCAACAACAGCCGCAACCACCCCCAATAGTAGTTGTTCCTCCCGAAGTAGGAGCAGTTCAGGAGATAGAGCTTCCTGCAGAGGAAGAAGAGCAAGCCACTCTTTCAGAAGATCAATTGTCTTCCAGATCCCCAGCAAGGAAAAGGAGGGTTAGTCCATCAACTTCTTCTGTAAGCCCCCCTTCTGATGATCTAGATGCCATTTGGAAGCCACCTCAGTCTGAGAGTGATTCACGCCACAAGACAAGGCTAGGGAAAAGGAAGGTTCCAGAAAGCCTTAGAGTTATGTAGGTAGATGTAGAAGAGGAGGATGATGATAAGCCAGTCATCATGGACATTAGTCCCGCCCCAGTGGAGACCGACATTACCCCATCCAAAATTAATGTGAGGGATGTGGAACGGATACCACCAACACAAATAACATCCAACACCACCTCCAGCTTTCATATTTTGCCGGCAGTGACCTACATCCACCACAACCACCTCAGTAAAAGTAGGTACTGCAGAGAGTCAAACGTCACGCCCACCTATCAGTTCATCCGACATTGCAAGTGGCACCAGCAGTGCCAGAAAATTGACCTCCCCAGTTTGGGACTTTTTTCAGTTAGCAAGAAGGAGGTGAACATTTCTATATGCTCCATTTGTGGGAAGGTGCTAGTCGGGGTAAGCTTGGTACAAACTATGGTACCGGAGGCCAAACCCATCTGAGAAATAACCACTTGATCCAGTGGGAGGCGGACCTTAGCAGCCAAAAAACTGCATGTGCTGTTGTTGGAGGGGATGAAGAAGAAGATCCGATCTCGGTGGAAGGTGAACAAGAGGGAGACATTTTCTCTGTTACACAAAGCAGCCCTGTCCCAAGCAGTGTAGTGGTACCACCCACATCATCATCAGCAACATCGCAATGACACAAGAGTTAAGCTGAGACACCAAGGGGCCCAAGGCAAGAGAGTACTGCAACGAAAAAACGTGCATTGCGCCTAACATCTGGCATCAAGAAGTCACCTGCATCAGTGGCACCAGAAAAGAAAAAAATCCAGACTACCATTCTTAGCATGTTTAGGTTGGAGGGGCAGTACGAACGCAACCACCCAACGGCACATTTGTACACAGCGAAGCTGGCTAAGATGTTAGCGCTGGACCTCCTCCCTTTTTCTTTTGTGGAAGGGGTGGGTTTTCTTGAATTTGTGGCAGCCATCTGCTCGAAATGGAAGGTTCCCAGCTAGTCCTATTTTGCCAGAGTTGCTGTTCCAGCACTACATCACGACGTGCTGGAATTGTTTGGACAAGCTTTGCAGCAGAGTGCTGTTCACACTATCCACCTGACAACAGACATGTGGACCAGTTGCCAAGCCACTGATTACATGTGCATCATTGCACACTGGATCTCTTTTGTGGGGGTTAGAAAAAAGATATCTGCAGGTGTTGACACTGCTGAGATTTTTAATGCTGCTCGGAAACATGCAACTATAGCCATGTTCGCCATGGAGAAATCTCATACTGCTGCCAACATTTTGGAAGACTTTGACAGCAAGGTCTTTGAATGGCCGCGACCAAGAGGGCTTAGCATTGGTTTTGTTGCCACGGACAATGGCAGTAATATAGTTAAGGCCATGGCCGATGGTGGCTATCTCAGGGTCCTGTGTTTGGCGCACTTCATTAACATCATTGTTCAAGACTTTCTGAAAAAAGAAGACAGAGTCAGCAACTTACTGACCACCTGCAGAAGAATCTGCACGCATTTCAGCCATTCTTTTAAAGCCCGGAAACAGCTGAGGATCCTTCAACCTGATAATAGCTCTCATCCAGGAAATGCCAACACGTTGGAACTCAACTTATTACATGCTTGAATGTCTGTTTGAGCAGTATAGACCAATCATTGACTATGTCATGCAAAGAGGGGATGCTACTGTGAAAGGCATGATCATTGAGATGGACCAATTGGGCCTAGTTAAATAAATGCCTGACAGAGATGCTATTTCCTTTCGAGGTCTTCACAAGTGAAGTCAGACTGGAGGACTGTACTATGAGCTAAGCTATCCCATTTTTGCACATGCTACAGGAACAGCTGAAGGGTGTGTCTGCAATGTATGCAGGAGTGGAGGGAAAAAAAGAAGCATATGAGTTGGTGGAGAACTTAACCCTTTGCTTATCTGAAAATACAAGGGTGCAAAGAGGCATTGTGTCATCCAACCATTACATTTGTGCCACAATTCTTGATCCACGGTACAAACCATTACTGCACACTTTCATTCCTTTTTTGACGGAGATGGTACCAACTACAAAACTTGGATAGCTGTGCAAGCCGGTCTGCTAGAAAAAGAATGGCCGGATATTGGAGGCCCGCTCCTCCAGACCACAACAAGTACTGCAGTTCAGCCTTCAAGTTCAACTTCAGAGCCTGAGGGCAGTGCAGTTGGCTCACAGCAGCCAAACTACCAACAACATCAACAACAACATTAACAACAACAACAACAGGAGCATCAGCCCCAAAATCGGCACAGGAATAGTTTCTATAGGCAGGGCTTAAGTCCAGTGCTGAGGCAAAGGCAAAAGAGGCCTAGCAAAGCGGAGCACCCATGAGCATTGAGCGGATGGTTCAGGCCTATCTGGATGACCCAACAGAGGTTTACTTTGATCAAAACCCATTGCTGTATTGGTATGGGAAAAGGCGCCAATGGCCAGTACCCAGCAGGCTGGTGGTAAACCATCTGGCTTGCCCTATCGCAAGTGTTTCTTCTGAGTGTGTTTTCAGTGCTGCTGGTGCTGTTCTGACAGTGAGAAGGACCAGTCTCTCACACCAAAATGTGGAGAGGTTAACCAAGATCTAAATGAATCAGCACTTTATACCACCGGATTACACCATACCTGAAGTAGCACAGCAGTAAGATGATGACCGCGACTCAGGTAATGGAAGTAGTGTGTTAGGTGACCTACTTCTGGGTGAACCACCAGAGTTTGAGGACGAGCTCTACTTCCCTGACAACTAGGCTTTCTTTCGAGTTACTTTATTTCTTCCTTTGACGCCCCCAAAAAAGCCCCCAAAAAAGATATAGCTAAGGAATATTATTTACTTTATTATTTGTGTGTGTCACTGTCTTTCTGGTTCGAATCACAACAAATCCATCACCACCGTCTTACTCTTTTATTGCCATATTGGAGTTGCAACTGTGTGCAGTCAGTGAAGAAGTAAGTCCACTCCTCCTGACTCACCCTAAATCCATTTCCCCCAAGCCAGACATTTGATGGAGAATTGTACAACAAATGTGAAATATGTGCCCGGCTCGAGTCCCTCCAAACCTGACTATATATCTATCCTCCTTTTCGAGCCTAGAGGGACTGCCCCGGAAGAACAGGTAAATGATGGCATGCATTGCACGCTGACTCTGAGTGATTGGTGTTTGTTGTGCATGATGTCTATTAGTATTCTACACACAAAAAAGTGACTCAAGTCAATGTTTCCCTTTTTGTGGTTCAATAACAAAATTGTACTACTACAGGCCAATTCATTGCATTTTTTAGTCTCGACTAACTTGGGACAGTACAGAGTTGGACACCATGACCATACCATACTCGCAGTCAGTCAGTAGGATCGGAGATGATTAATGGAATAACTCGGGCATTTCATGAAGTGTCCTAAAAGGTAAATAACAACACCAGACCTACGTGTGTGTAGTGGTGGAGGCAAGTGTGGTGGTGTGATTGACAGCTGTGCATTGATTTTGCTACTTAATTTGGAAAATGCTATGTTGCTGTGTGTGTATGTATGCCCACTACTGTCTGTATCAAATTCTAAGCTAAGTTGAGGTTGGGGGCGGGGCTGCTCCTGTTGTTGGAGGTAACTGCTGGAAACAGACATGATTTATCCATGCCTCCTCTGAAAGTCTTCTTGTTGCACTCCTCCTTAATTTATGCAGTTTAACTTTTCTCCTTGATTTTTCAATATCCTTTTTGTTTTTCCATCTAGAGGCCGGCCTTTACCCTGCACTATACTGGGAAAAACAGCTCACACTTATCTTACCAAACCGCATCCGCCAGGCAGGCACCCAAGATTGATGGACGGACAGTCCAAGGAAGGACCAAGAGGAATGCACAGATGCAACACCCAATTTGGCAGTAATTATAGTATCATTTCATTTGATTAATGTTTTCTCTTCAGTCATTACGACTGTGTGTGTTGTTGTTTATGTTTGCTTATATATTTGACTCCTGCAGATATTTTTTTATTTTCTTTGCTATCTTTCAAAGGAAGTCTGGTACAACAGAACATAAAATGTATGTAACTTGGGTCTCTCTGGGGGCCGACAGGCAAGGCAATTGCATAATAATTAATAAAATACTGCCCTATACTAGTCTAGTACTACCCATCAAGTCATCATCATGCATGCATTTCCTTTTTCTCCCTTAACAGATTTATGATGGTCAGTTGCCAAGATTATGTGTGTTGTGTGTTGTGTGTTGTCCATGTGTGGTGTTTGTCTTTGTCAAACCTTTCCCTCAAATCCCCCTTCTCAACCATTCATCAAACCCTAACACTCTTCCACAGGGCTGTGTGATGTATATAGAGGTGTGACTAAATTAAATTTACACCAATTATTGATCACACACTTGCTGGGATGGATATGGTGAAAGCAACACTAACTCAAGGCAGGGCGAGGATCTTCTTCTGCTCTAAGTATATATACTATAGCCCACACTGGCAGTATTAGATTGCCCACCCATGCACAGTATTCGATATTCAAAGTTTGTTTTCCAGAGCAACATAATCCATCATAATATAATTGGTTGCCAGCATCGAGTCATCAATCATCCTAGTTCCAGCACTAAAGGTTACGAAGCTGTTTGTCTGCTTCATAGCTCGAGTCGACTTCAGTTTGTAACTTGTACTAGGCTAGCCCTCCAGGCATTCTGGTTTATTTTACTTTAGCATTCCTTATCATCATCATGGTTTCTTGTTTGGCAGTCTTCTTGTGTACTGTACTTCTACTACTCATTCCCTAGTCTCCCTCAGGTGAATGGCAGTCTCATTTTCTTTTTTTGCAAATGTTACTGTCAGTGTCTACTACTACTACCATCAACATGGCACCTTGGGAAACCAAACCATCACCATGCAGCCATTGCTTCGCCTAAGTATAAACATCAATCACAGATAAGAAAAGACGTTTGGGGGAGGCATAATGTATATACTATGGAACTTAATTAAGTCACACACTCACACCCTTCTGAGTCTATAGGGGTTTTAGTTGCAGACTGCATAGACTAGGAGGAGAGACTGACAGTATATACCATTTGTGGTATCCTCCCACTTCCTCTGCCTCTAACATTTGTGGGAGTTTCAGGCATTACTAGGCACTATGGAGTAGGCAAGTCTTCTTCTTCTCTCTCTTGTTTAGCTAAATTAACCTTGTAGGCATGCCAGCTCAGTCAGCTTGCATCCTAGACAGACATACTTGTGTCGCAGTCGCAGACGCACGTTACTTTACTACTGTGTGCAGGTGGGGCAGCTGTAGTCTACAACTACACAATTATCTATTTTTCTATTATGGCCATACTCTGTTAAATCAATGGCAACTGCTCAATTTCACTTTCACCCTGACTACTACAACAAGGCAGATGAATATCTGATATGAATGATTATATATGGGACGACGTGAGGTACTACTATTGTTTGATTGTGTAACCATGCAGCCGATAGGCCACCCATGGCTGACACGGTCGAAATGACATAGGTAGGGAGTGGGCCTCGGAGTTGAAGTGAGGTGATTGATAATGGGTGGGTATGGGTGCATACATACACAATATATATGTTGTGCTTGCAAACTACTGTGAGTCAATGAAGCATTCTGAAATACAATCTTGAATCAAAAACCTTGAAAAGAAAACAGTCCTTGTTTCTTCCCAGCGATTTTTCCATTTATCATTGCATTGCTCTTCTAGCATAATTTTTTTATTCTAATCTTATTCCTATCTTCACCCTTGGCTTTGCTACTCTGGCACTGTTTATTTTTCTTTTACATTCTCTTCATCCAGTGACAGTCTCCACCCATGCTATGATTGAATACCATCCAGGCATCCATCCATTCAAAGTAAGCATGGCTACCATTCTTCTTAATCTCTCAACAAACCTTTCACCAACAATATACATTTGTCATTTTTTAAACCACCACCCATGCGTCCTTGCTTGCCTTTGAGTTTGACCCATCAAACCCCCCGGAGGATTTCTATCACCCATACAGTTTTACCCACCCAGGCAGGCATCTTTTCTTTCACCTTTCATCCATCCTTCAACCACCCATGCATCCTATCAGCCACCTATGCATCCCGGGCCCCCTTCCTTCACCCATGCATCCGTCTCTGCCAGTCATATATTACATGTCACCCATCCTTCCTCCTTCCATCCTTCTTTCCCTTTTTGTTCAACCCATCCATCAAAGTCGTCTGACTCTTAGTCTTCTTCATAAAACTTTCCCAGCTGAGTTGAAGTCAGATAGAAGAGGCCATTAGTTACTCAACTTCCTCCGCTAATGTTATTGTTAATGCTAAGTAAGGGGTGTCTTCTTCAAGCGTTGTTCACAACAACTTAGTCTCTCTCAACAGTACAGTGTACACCCTTGCAGCGAGTGTGTATAGTAAATAAGCAAGGAATATAACTTACCACTGCCCGCCACTGCTGCTGGCTCACCCCTCCGCAGCGGCCGCATCTGCTCCCTCCTGGCTAGCGTCGCCTTCCCCGCTGGCCCCGGCACTGGTAGTCCGTTTGCCTAGAAAAAACATTACACATTTTTTAGATGCCATACACGCCTCCCCCTATTTATTTTTTTTCACTACCAAGATTGAAAATACAATACATACATCACTAGTACAAAATCAGGTGCTACAGTAGAGTTAACTGTATGTCGTGTCCTACCAAAAAGAATAAAATATCTGGTTGGGCATTTTGTTGGTGGCAATTTTCGAAAAGCCTCTCAAGAAGAGGACAACCCAAAGGACTGGACTCAGTGGCCAGAGCTATTGGTGAATCTGAGTTTTAAAACTTTTTAAAAAGAAAAAAAGTGGCCAACTGGGCGGACAATCGGACATGAGGTCTCACGAGTCCTCTCTCTTGGTTGGAAAATATAATTGTGCCCTCATCCTCCTCATACTTCCTTCCAGCCATGGTGCAGATTAATCAGTTGTTCACAATCAACTGCTGCTAACAATATTAGTATTAGGCCTAGACGAGAAAAAGTAAAAATACACCACTTTGGGGTGTCCAACGTGACCATCAATTTATTTACTGATTGAGCATGAGAGTGAAAGTAAAAGAAAGCCTTCTAATCTCAACAAACATGCGTGGAATACCTTAGTTGGGCATGCAATCTGCACAGCAGAGTAGTAGTACTAGTAGTAGTAAAGGACCAATGTGTTCTCTGAGTCTTACAGTAGTACCGCCACTAGGCAGTCCACAAAATATAAGGGGAGAGGAAAGCTGACTGAAAAACCAAAATAAATAATAAAGCAAGCTACAGACAGACTAACAGTGGTACAAAGTCAGAGGCAGTTAGATCGATGTAAAAAAAAACAGGCACTAGAAATATAAATGACTAAGTTGTTAGGTAATGCAGGGATAACAAGAATTTAGGAAACATATAGATCGAAGAAGATTTGGTAAAAAATAGAATTAGGAAACGGAAATAATAGTTCGAAAAAAATAAGGTGTAGTAAATGTTAGGGAAATATAATTATTAATATTAACAACAGGAGGACTGGGGCCAGCAGCAGAGCCATCTGTAGAGGAGTGATCCTGGGAGGTACCTCAGCTCCCGCCTCAGCAGACCCCATCATCTTCTTGCCCCTGGATGCTGATCATGTAAGACATAATAAAGAGACAAAAATTGATTGGTATGAAACAAATAACAAATATTTAAAAAATTGTTCCAAAAAGATTTTTTGACAGGAAACGGCAATTGCAATCAAATTGACCTATCTAATCAGATCGTCTAGTAGTAGTAGACTAGTATCACGGTCGTGGACTGTCCTATCTCTTTATTATTCCACTGTTCCATTTCGATTCCAGAATCCTAAACCTAAGTATGCCTAGACCACCTATTCCAAAGACTTTGGAATGAATTGCCAAAAATTATTATTGCTTCTTCTAAGTTCCGATCTCTTTCACAATCATCAATGAATCAACCCCCTTTGACAGGCCAATTCACTAAGTCTGCATTTATTTTAGTCCTCAAAAATGCATAGATGGACACATGCATATTGCATACACCAAACTGTTGGATGGTTGCTGGTGTGCTGAGTTGCTATATTATTCACTCACTAACAAACTACAAAAGGTTCTACTAAGGAGTCAGCAGCACGTGACAGAGGACGCATCACATGGACCGCTAAAAAATAAATTACCAACTAATACTAAGTAACTAACTATAACTACCTACCACTATCTTAGTGACTGGACAAGGGAAAGGAGACTCCCTGGTCTGCATTACCTAACTTAAGTTCTCTAACCTCTCTTACATAATCAGCCCAAGCGAGCGCAAACTTACAAACAAGTAAGATTAGTAGCGCCTTTAACCTGTCTAGAAGAATAACGTAACTTACCAGCATGTAAGCAGCAGCAGCATTCTAGCTATTTAGGAAAAAAATAATATTTGCAATAACACAGAACAGAACACGCAATAGTAATAAATTAGCTACTGACCAAGCTACACGACCTCAACACCTAGCAGGACCAGCAGGTCCTGCTCCCGGTCCAGGATATCGGACCACTGGTTAGTCAGTTGGTTGTGGGTGCGCCGGACCTCAGAGCAGCGAAACACTGCCTGGCGCACCCTCGCCCACCAGCGGTGATGCTCCTGGATCCCATAGCCCGAACCAGGCCTGCCGCCTGCTGCCAAGGTTAAGGGGAGGTGGCGACGCACAAATAAAACTAGGGCAGCCACCTCCACCTCGGAGAATAAGTCCCGGGGCTGCACCCCTTCTGGACGCAGCCTTCCGCAAGGAAGGCGGCTCCTGGTCGCACTCTGCGTCGTCTTCTTAGTACTCTTAGCCATGGTTTTGTGGGACGGGGGCATAAAAAAATGAAGAATTAAAAAATAAAGTCACGAGAAGTAGTAGGGAAGTAAAAAAAAATGTAAAGCAAGTAATAGAAAAACAGTACAATAACAGTAAAAGTAGAAAAAAACACAAAATATACACTTAGGAAGAGAGAGGGATAGATAATAAATAAAAAAGATCATAAAAAAGTTTTAGAAACAAAGGATTGAAAAGATATTGGGAGGATTCAAAACAGGCCCCAGAACCATAACAAAGAGTACAAAAACAAGATTGCCGCACCCATTTGCGACCGCGTGGTGAGGTTTGCACGAAATTTCCCCCGAACACACAATCTGCATTGCTGAACATCAAAAACATCTCGCGAGCATGCGCGAGCATGTGTAAGAAGCAACTCTGCATGCTCGTGGAACTCTGCGTAGCACAACTCCGGTGGCTTACAATAATGCTGCCTGGAAAGTCCCCATGGGGCAGTTCTTCATTGAATCTAGCCTGATTGCTAAAGTAATTGCAATTCTGACCTAACTCAGTATTCTGGTCAAATGTACTTCCAGAAGCAAATGCAACCCTCCATAGCCTGAGTCAATGCTCACATCCATGGGAAGGGTAACTACATGTGATACAAAGCTTAACAGTGTTGAAGCACAAATATGTTCAGTAAAACATATTTATGAGATTAAAAACAGCTGGAAATCTGACATTAGTCTCCGACACAAAGAAAAATATGTTCCAAAGTCCATGTATACTTACCCACTATTTCCACCTACAAGCTACATTTGTCCTCAGATCATCATGAATTGAATATTTTCTTTCTCCACTCCGGTCACCCCCAGATGAGCACTCACATTGTGAATGTGCCACCTTTTGGTGGGATATATGGCCACAATCTTGATTTTTTTCTTTACTGGACACTCTTATTCTTGTAATGGTGACAAATGATGTATTCCCTGTTGCTCATTAGGTGGTTCCAATGATTGGGTCACAACATTACTCTCAGAATCATGAAGCTATTGATGAGGGTATCATGAAGTAAAGAAGATGCAGATATGTTACATTCCCTAACTTCTTTGGTCTGTGGCCTGGAAGCACAGGTCCATAAAGGGAATGACTGTGAGTTGGGCAGAAGGGTGTTGGACTTGGACTTATAGCCCCAATTGATTTCAAGTCAACCTTTGAGCCTTCACCTGAATTATTAGGTGCAGGAACATCAGACATGGTTCAAGGGTGTGAACCACCAGTACTCTGTGACATCACTAGCAGGACGCTGGGAGAGAGGCAGTGAGCAGAAGCTCAGACTAGCCACACCCGACCCTTCTCAGAACACCAGGGGTGCATGAAATGCAGCTCCACCAGCCTGGAGGTTGCCTCTGAACATATGCCCCACCCCATAGTCCCTGCAGAGAAACCTTCAGAGGACCCTGTGCTCCCATGGGCCGCCTCTTAGAGCAGGTGGTAAATGAGATGGGAATTGCCTATGGATTCTGGGAAAATCTGCAGTTTTTACCCAATTATTCAGGTTTCAAATGGTTATTCCTCAATCCAGGGACTAACACAAGGGGTAACTATAAACTCATGAGAAGATACTGGCTAGAATCATTGGTTGCAGACCTGGGGCTGCATTACACATCCAGCGCATTTTCATCACTGTGTCGGGCTAACCTTTAAAAAGGTGCAACAGGCACAATGAAGAAAAATGCACTGCATTATGGGGAATGCGCTGCCCCCAGGGCAACCGCGAACTCGTGCTGCCCTGGGGACAGCGCATTCATGTGAAATATGGAGCGGCTTCTTTGAAGCCACTCTGTGTTTCACTGTGCAGCCTGTAACCCGCCTGCACTTTCAAAGGGCATAGAGATCCCCTTGCAGGCAGGTGCAGTCAGTGACTGCACCTGCCTGCAAGGGGATGTCTGGGGGGTCCATAGGACACCCTTTCACCACTCCAGAGGGCTACTCTCCGGGGGCGCACTGACAGTGCACCACCTTTTGGGTGGCACACTGTCAGTGCGCCTCCTGAGGGCTTCTTTGCCTCTGCGCTTGTATCGGTAATACGGCACGGGTGCAGCGGCAAAGAGATTACCTCGTTTGCATGGGGCATGCCCCCTTTGCAAATGAGGGAACGCCCCTTGAAGATATCGCTAGCACTTCATGTGCGCCAGCGCTATTGGTATTTCAGAAGGGGCTGCACAAGTAAATGTGGCCCCTTCTGTGCTACTAAAGTGCCCCGGTGGCGTGCAAAGTGGCCGTAAACACCTATTGCGCCCCTGGGGTACTTTATGTAATACGGTCCCTGATATCTGCTCAAGGAGCATACAATCAACTCATAAAATGACCCTTATATGGCAATAGAAGAATTGGCATACTATGAGGTATTATGGTATTTAATGTTTGTGATGAAAGAGCTCAGCAATTACCATACTTCCTGCTTACTATTTGATATTAGTAAATATGTTTACATTGATGCTATCTATGATACATTTTTCATGTATAGTGCTGTGTCTTATTTGCATTCTTCCCCCTTCTAACACAACATGTCTTTTCAAATAAGTATTTCTTAATGATAGTTCCATTGTCCAGGTCTGGTGGCTCAGTGGATTAATGCGTTCACTGCAGGAATCTGTGCTTGACCTCTTGGTCACAGGTTCAAATCCCAGCCAGTCCACTCAGCCTTTCATCCATCTGAGGTCGATAAAATGAGTACCATTGATTTAGGTAACAATAAACATCTGCTATTCAGTGCCAAGATACCTCCGGGTGAACGTGAGCTTTACAAATACACATGTTATGTTATTGTCATTGTAGATATCCCAATTTGTGGAGCTCTGCTGCCTGCCTTAGAGTAACTCCATACCAGCACTACAGTGCAATTGTCAACACAGCTAGAACTTAATTTCATATTGATGAAGATCAAAGGCAGAAATATAGCTGGAATATGGCCATTTTGGCAATTATCACTTATTTAACATTGTTGGACATAGTGTTTTTATTATTCTTCTTTGTTCTGTGTACCTTGTCCAAGATTTAAGTACTTCTTACGTAACTGCAGAACCGCCCAAGGTATTAAAAGAGTGACAAAGGCACTGTTCACTTCATACTCTATTTGGGCTATCTCCCCTCGACACCGGATCTCTCATCAGACCCTTACCATGAAAGGTAAGTTACATCCTGGTATGCGTAAATTCACCTGCTATGAAAGAGACTCTACAAAAAGATTATATATTTTGTGTTTGTAGCAGTATTATAGGATTATTATTCTTTAGTGCCAAAATACCTGTTAGGAATATTTTTTGATGACGTCTGACATACGCAAAAGGTAAATGACAATATAATTGTGTCTCTCCGGACAATTGTGCCATGCATATTAAGTGAATATGAGTTTAAGTGAGTCGGCTCTAATCTTTATTTAGTCTCTTCAAAATATTTAAAGAACATACATTATGTTTTTTTTTAGATATTTATGCTTTTACCAATGCATTTAGCCATAATATCAGTCAAGAAGCATTTAACATTGAGCATTTAGCCAATACATACAGTGCTGATGAATACAATGTATAGCATACTTCTTAAGATATTCACAATCCTTCGACTGCAATTTTTGCTATTAAACTGAATAAGATTGACATGGATCATATTTGATTGACTATGGTAATCTACTTCCTTTTATCTAAGCAGTGGTTGCTAATAATAGGTCAAACAGGTGCAAATGAGAAACATGAGGTAGACGTACACATCCTTAGTAAGGGGTTCTCATAGTAACTACAGATTTACTTTCAAAATATTTCAGAAAAGCAAAGTTTAGAGAGAGTGAAACACTGAAATTAGATACATTTTGGGAAAGATACATATGGCTAGGAAAGACAGCTTTAGATGGAAAAGCTTGGAGAGTGAAAAGCTTGTTTAATTTATCACAAGGTGCAAGAGGATCAGACATTAGACCAGTCCTGCCCAACATAGTTTAGGGTCTAGATTTCAGGGTATCTAGTTTTGATACATTTTCAAACAATGCTTTTGAATGCGTGCCAATTGATTTGTTTAAATCGAATCTCCCCCTCTGGTCTCCTCTACTAACAGGGGTGCTGCAAGCCTGTTGTGCGAAGGGTTTTATTAAGACCTTGTCTGGGTCAATCATTGTACCCATTTTTAAGAAAGGAGATCGGCAAAATCCAGCCTGTTATCCCCAATATCTTTGCAGGGCGCATTGATTTAAATCGACTTCAAGCATGGGCAGAGGAAACAAATATCTTAATGGATGTGCAATATGGTTTTAGGCAGGGGCTAGGTACTACGGAGCAAGTTCTTAATCTTAGAATTTTAATTGGGAAATATACCCAGGCCAAAGCAGGGAAATTTTATCTAGCTTTTGTAGATCTCACAGCCGCATTTGACTGTGTTATACACAGTAAATTATGGGATATCTTAGTGGAATTGTGGGTGGACCCTCCACTGGTCCAGTTTTTGATACAGTTGTATAGCGGGGCGACCGGTAAGGTGCGACATGGTACCAAGGGGGAATGCACTGCATCGTTCAGAGTAGAAAGGGGGGTTAGACAGGATTGCGTCCTGGCGCCATTCTTGTTCACTCTCTATACAAATGCTTTAGAACAAGTGTTGGTGGAAAAGGCTAAGGACCCACCCTATATCAACAAACGCCCGATAGCCTCCCTTCTCTACGCGGACGACACAGTGATGATGGCCCGCACCCAGTTAGGTTTACAACTAGCCCTCACCACCTACACCACCTTCATGGACAACTTAGGCTTAAAACTGAATGCCAAGAAAACATATGTTCTGACTTGTGGGAAGGGGAAACAGAAATGCAGGAGTCTTCCCATAGGGGGAAGCAGGGTAGAATCCACTAAGACGTTTAAATATTTAGGCATTTTACTTGACAGCACTGGTTCCTGGTGCCAGGCTGTCAAAAGTAGGAGCCTCCTTTTCATGAAGTCGACAGCGGCTGTGGCTAACTTTGCAAAAAAATTGGGGAGAAGGTCACCAGTGATGCTCCTTAAGATTTATTAGGCTAAATGTGTGAGCATTGCTATCTATGGTGCGGGTGTCTGGGGCTTTCTAGACTCGCAGCCAATTCAGCTTGTCGAAAATGCTTTTTTAAAGCTTATTTTAGCAGTACCAGGTAGTACTTTTGTGTATAATTGTCACAGTGAGCTGGGCGTTCCTTATATTGCAGACATCATTAAAGCCCAGCCGGTATTATTATGGCACAGAATTTGGACTTCCAGTAGTACAGGTCTGAATCAAGACATAATTAAAGACTCAATGAAGTTGGATCAGGCTACCAAGATCTCATGGCTGGATTATATAAAAAATTTCATGTACGATCTCAGGTATCCTGATTACTATAATTTCCCTGAATCTATGAACCCTGTCTCCAGGAAGGAGTTTAAAATAATTTGTATGAGCCACCTGGAGGCAAACAGATTTGCTTTGGAAGTAAACAAACCGTCAGTAGTACAGCATCAATTGATTTTAATAACATACGATATTCAGCCGTATTTATTGTGTAACTTAAGTGGATATGACAGATATGTTTTAACTTGATTTAGATTAGGGAACTTTCATCGGTTGATTAGTTACCCTGAAATGAATAACTCGTCTAGAGAGTTAAGTTGCTGTCCATGTGACGATTTTTCTCCACAATCTACAATACATACGGTCTTGTTTTGTAAATTTTATAAAAAGCACAGAACGAGGTGGATCCTGCCTATCTTAAGGCTAGGTGGATTGAGGCAATGTCGACCAGCATTTTCATATTTACAATTTCTAGACAATTATTGTTTTATTGTAGCTATTGCTTGTTTCCTAAAAAGTTTAATAAGTAGTAGAGAGTGTATTAGTGTTTAAAGCTCGCAAAAGGCAGGACTTTTTAACACTCTATGATGGATTTAATTGTGCAAGACACTTGTCCTCAAAATGGTTTTCTTTTTTAATCTTACGGCCCATGTTTATTTTTTAATGTTCTATACAGGATGAATTGTAGAATGAACTGTATGTTTAGTTGTAGATTTATTAATGTCTAAGGGGCATATCAGCAAGGGCTGGCAATAATTATCGCTCAGCGCTCTTAGCGTGAGGATAATTATCGCTGGCCAACTCTTAATTTTATCGCGAAGATAGCGTGCTATCAGCAACGCTTATCTCCAAAGCGATAAAATTCAGAGCGCTAAGCTGCCAACTGTGCGATTATCGCTGGAAATCCAGCGATAATCGCACTAACTTTGGCGATAGCTTGCTGATAGGGCTACACATACTTAGCCATGATATCCACCTTCCATAGGATATCATGGCTAAGTCAGATTTCAAAGCAGGCGTAAGGAAAGTAGCGATAACAGAGGTTATCGCTACTTTTCTTGTCGCTATGCTTCTTTGTGTGAGGCTTGATAATAGGAGAAATGTCGCTTAGCGACATTTCTCCCGTTATTCTGGGGAGGAACGCCCACTTTGCATCTCATTAGAGATGCAAAGCTGGGCGATAAGAGAAAGGGCGAAGAAGCATGGATTCATGCGTTAGCATGTCCTTGCTAATAGGGCGTTAAAATTATCGCCGCTTTTCGTCCGAAAACGGACGCTAAAGCGGCGATCATTTTAACTCCGGCCCTTGCTGATATGCCCCTAAATCTTTTGTCTTTTTATCTGTCTTGTCTGCTTTTGTGATTTTACTTGTATAAAATCGAATAAAGCTTATTTTGATTTGATTGATTGAATGCAGTGAACTGAGATCCTCCGTCGTTTTTCAGAAAATCTCACATCAATACAAAATTCATGGGGTTATGTTGAACACTTTCTTATAATAGAGAGTTATTTGAAGAACATAAAAAGTTGCAAGGGTCTATTAAGGGTATTATTAAGGAAGTGGCTATTTATTCGGCCACCTTCCAAATAGTGCAGAAGCTCTGCTATTTTCTCAATGGTTGGCGAAACAGTATATAATCTCTGCCATTTAGCCATCAGCCGGCTAAATATCTGAGGAAAGATTATTTGCTATTTGACAAGCGGCCAGTTAACTGCTTAAGTACGTATGCAAATGTACAGTAAATATAAAAAAATGTAAATCTGTATTTGTAAAGCGCAAACTACTCACCCTTACGGGTCTCCGTAGGGGTGGGCGGAATTTGCGTAGTCGTGCTACGCAAAGCTCCGCGAAACGGTAAAAAATCTCCGCGAGCACGCAAAAGTTCCGCAAACACGCGGAATTGCTTGTTCCGCCCGTTCGCGATGCTTTTTTCCTGTTCGCGAACGATGTTTGCGTGCCCGGGGAGAAATATCTCGCAAACACGCATTTTGAAAGCGCGAACAAGCAAAAAATTCCGCGAAGCCGCTGAATTTTTGGTAATTCCGCATTCTCCGCGGAACGCGAAATTACCCAAATTCCGCGAGCGGGACGGAATTTACCGCCCAGGCCTAGTCTCAAGGCGCTGGGGGCCGTTGTGGAAATTAAGTGAGCTATTGGAGTCACATGGTGCTGAGCTGAGCTGCCGCAGATCGAACCGTGAGCTCTGGGCTCCGAAGTCAGCTGCCCTGGCCGCTGCACCACACCTCAGTAGTATGTATAAAGGTAAGTGAATAAGTTCACTAAGATGTTTTCAGATGAAAAACAGAAAAATTATTTTGAATAAGAACATTTGTATTATAATATTAAAATAAGAAATATAGGCATCAAAACTTTTGTTTCAGGAGCTTCAGATATTTTACGCTGCAGTGTAGGAGTATTTGCCTGTCTGCAAAGAATAACGAGTATGGTTTTAAACCATGTTACATAAATGTTGTCTTCACTTATGAGAATATATCTTTTTTATGGTGATGATCTTCTTTTTGATGAATTTTGAAGTCTGGGCTCATTTTGGGCTTCTTATGGTAGGCTTTGTGCTAGTTCTAGACTTCCTTTTAAGAAGGATTGTGCTTGCTTAGATCAAGGGCCCACGCCTGGCAACACAGCAGCAATTGACAAGCACCAGCAAACAGGGAATGCAGAGAGATGGGTGGTAACTGGGCCACAGAGGGAGGGACACCTACAGGGGGAATTGGCGCTTAGGTGTGCAGTGCCTTGGGACTCTTACAGGTGGTAAATTGAGTGAGGCACAGTAAAAGGGCCTCTGTGCAAAGTGGAAGTGAAAACCGGAGACAAGTAACAATGCATATGGGTACATTATGGGAGGAGTTGCCTGCAGAATAAACACTCTTGTTCATGCTATTCTCTCAGTATAGTGTGCTTCAGGCAAAGTTGCCTATTGGTCTCAGGTCCAAAATATCTTTGGAATGGTAGTTTTGTTTTTAAAATGCTATTTGGTGTTTTAAATGGGCAAGATCCAGTCTCTATTGAGCCCTCATGTTTGTCCTTGACAATGGTGTCTCAACAAAAAAATCTGGAAGCCAAACAAAAGTATAAATCTGAGTGACAGGCTTGGATGTTATACCTGACTAAAGTCATTTTGGAGGGGCCCAGGAGATGGTGGGCCGGGAGGTAGATCACTTGGAGGTGTAGGGCAACCAGGGCCATGGGAACTAGGACAGGAAGAACTAAGTTGCCAATGACAGAAGACACCAGGAGCCAAATAGACGAGGAGGAAAAGGACAAGGAAACAGTAGTGGGGTACCAGCATCAGGATACAAACTATCATGATTGCCAGGAGGTTGTGGAGCAGGGGAATCATCACCCAGTGGATAAGGAACCAAATTAACTGAATGACTAGTCGTAGAAGGAGCAAAGTAACCTAGAACCTAATAACGGGGATGGGTAGTAGGGCCCGGGTGCGCTAATAAGGACCAGAGAGATGTGGACAGCCAGGACCAGGAGCAGTTAATGGTTGTACCAAAGAGGAGAAGTGCCAGGAGACCAGCGAAAAAAGGAAAAGAGACAGGAAGACCAAGAACACAGAGATCAGATCAAAGAGGAACAAGAGGACCGGAAGCAAACAAACCAAGACTGGGAAGTCTAGGACCGGAAAGGATCTGGACTAGCAAGACCAGGAGACCCTAAACTGGCAGGAAATAGAGGAATGTATAGGACCAGGAAGTCAAGATCCAGTGGGGCCAGGATCAGAAGGTACATGAGAGTCAGGCCAGGGACACCTTAAACCATGGCGACAAGGACTACATTATCTAGGGTTAGCCGCAACATAGGAACTAGAAGGACCAATGTCACAAGGATGAGGAAGACCAGACACAGGAGGGTAGAGAGGACCAGATTCAGATAAACAATAACAAAGTAAAACAGGAGACCAGGAGTAGTAGGACTAGGAGAGGGCAGTAGAAGCAGGGAACCAAAGGCCAGTGGGAACAGCACCAGAAGGCCTGATAAGGGAGGTCTAGAAAGAAGAAGACCTGTACTAAGACCAGGACTACATGGACAGGGGAACCAAGAGCAGAAGGATTAGAAACAGGCAAACAGGAGATTAGATAAACTAGGGGAGCAGGTCTAGGAGGACTGATGGATGAAAATTAGGGTGGGAAAGATTGACTGGTCCAGTACCGGGATCCAGATGACTGGGGGCATGTGTACATGGGAATCATGACCTGAGAGATCAGAACCACAAAATACAAGGCCAGCACTTTCTAAGTTTAGCATAAACTAGAGGTCAAGGTAGATCACAACTAGGGTGGATGAGGATGACCTTTGGTGGGCCAGGACAAGATATTGCAGAATCACGAGGACACAGAGCTGGAGGACTAAGTCCAAGAGGATCAGGGTCATTGGCCACAGAATCTTGAAAAGGACAAAGGCTCTGGAAAACAAGAAAAGGACAACCATGGCCAGGGGAGCCAGGCAGGTGAGACCACCGACATAGGCATCCAGAGCCAGAAGGAGAAATTCTACCAGGACCATGAAACAAAGGAACAGGAATATCAGGGCAAAGAGTACCTGGACCAAAAGGACCATGATGAGTAGGAAAAGGCAGAACAGGACCAGGCACATCAGGGTCAAAATGACCACAACCAGGAGGACCAGGCCATAAGGTTAGGAACAGGCACCAGGATGACCAAGCCAGGTGGCATAAACAGGATGACATGAATAAGGAGGATCAGGATTAAGTGAACAAGTTAGTGCAGAACCAGGATGACAACGAGCAGGAGGACCAGGCCAAACAGTATTATGATATGATAGAGGAAAGTCATGAGAAGTATTCAGATCAGGTGCATGTGTACTAGGACCATTAGGACCAGAGAGCAGATGGGGGTGAATAGGTGTACTAAAAGCATTGGGACCAGAGGAGACAGAACCAAGGGGACAATGACCTGAAGTACCAGGGAGAGCTGTGGGTATCAGGCTAGTGAGGATCAGGGTTACCAGGACAACCACAACAATGAGGAACAATGGGACCAGGCCAGGACTAAAATAACCGGGCCCAGGCAAAGAGGTTATAAAGAAGACTAAGACCAGTGAACACAGTACCAGTTGAACACTGAGGACAGGGGCCAGGACAAGGAGAATCAGAAGAACCCAATCCAGGAAGACTGGGAGTGCCAGACCTGGGAGAGCTAGTAAAATAGGGATAAGTGGAGAAGGACCCAGCAGACCGGTAGGATCGAGGTGGGGTGCTCCAGTAGTGCCAGGATCAGGAGGAACAGGATGGGCTAATACAACGGCCAGAAAAACCAAGGTCAGGAAGGACTACAACCAGGAGTATCAGATGAAACCAGTAGCAGGGTGACTAGAACTAGTCAGTCGATGGCCGTAAAAATTCAGAAAATGAGGACGTTGAACAGGACCAGTAAGAGGACAAACACCAGAAGGCATAGAAGGGCCTGGAGGAGAATGGAATATCAGAGAAAGTTCAATATTTACCCTTTGGCTGCAAAATAGCCATCACCTATTATTAATTTTTTTTTTTTTAAAGCATTAGCGGGGTTCTTTCTTCCTAAGACAACTGGTCTAGATCTAACTACTTTTGCAATATTATCCCAATAAAGGTCTAAAATATTATTAAGGACTGAGTTGGGAAGGATTCTGCAATTTTCAGATCACCTTTATTAGTGACCCATGAGGGACAGAAATAATCTGTTCCAGACGTATAAATTCATAAAGTATTTTGATCCGTCCAGGCTTTGACTAGGAGAGAAGGAGAAGTAGTGCACAGAATAAAATGAAATGGGCACTAGGTCAACAAACTCTGCTTTTGGGCTACTCACCGCTTATTGATTTGTTGGTCTAAGAAACCATATATGTTTAAACCACATTTGAATTTCTAAGACTGACAGTAAGAGGTTAAAAGAAGGTTTTGGTTTTATTTACATTATGTCAGTTTTAAACTACCTCTTGTAAAATGGAGTGTGCTGTTCCTCAGTGTTCAGTACATTTTCTTTTTGTTACATAATGTTGACTTTTTTCCTCTGGCCAACATCATGTTCCACCCGAGTTCAACGTAAGCATCTTTTTAAGTACAGCTCTACTTAAATATCTGCCAGGATGATCTGCTACTACCATACTAACCAAGTACTTATAATTTTTATTTTCTAGTGAGGAAAATCATGCTACACATTTGCATGACGGATAGGTCTGTACAATAGTCTCATCTGTTCATCTAGATAAATCGCCTCCTGTCACTTTAAATCCAGCATAGAGTCCTTATATTAATACTGTTGTTTTAACAATCTTGGCTACTACAGTGAGCTATATCTTCTGATTCATCAACTCACCAGCTCTTCCGGCCTCAGGGTGAGTCACTTGTAGCTGCTACGCTGAGCTATGGCCTCACCCACAGCAAACAAATTATCATTGGCTTGGCTTGCAGTTCATCTATGAAATGACTCTGCCAAAATATCACCTTTGCATAATTAAATATACTTACAAAATACAGCACAGAATGTTTAAAGAGTATGCAACACTAAGCAAAAATTTGAAAACTCGATATCTCAGTCCATGTAGTAGTAACCATTTTGAAAATTACTATAACATAATCACCCTTCAGTATCACTGTTTCCAGTAAACTGTTGGAATTGTTGAAATGTGTTTTGATAGTGTAGATCTGTTCACCAGCACTTTGTTGTTTTGTGAAAGGCACTTTTTTCTGTTTTTCGTACCTTGGGCGAATTCAAGATCAAACCGTGCAAGATGTACTTGAGAAGGCATAAAACAGTCAAGCTTGTTAAGCTACAAAGAACATTATGTTGCATTTAAGCTCATGGGGAGTAAAAAAATCATCCATTTTATTTAGTTTATGGTTAAGTCTGCTAAAGTAAAGGTTTGTCCAGTAGCGGCCCATGGAGGGAGTTCCATGGGGCGGTGAGGCCGGGCGGGGGAGGGGCAGGGTGGGGGGTAGTAAACACCGGAATATGGATGAACGGAGGTAAGTAAACAATTAAATAAATAAAACGAATTCCGTTGCGCGCGCTGCATCTCATTTTGCGATGCAGCGCCGCTACTGGGTTTGTCTATTAAAGTTTACGGTGAAAACAAATGCTGTAAAGATTCTACATGGTTTAGTAGGGAGATGGACTAATGTGATACAGTCATCAAAAATCTTGATTTAAATGGTATTGTACTCATGGAGCTCAGTTCTCCCAACAAAGAGACAACTGAAGGTTATATCTAGGGGTGGCCGGAACTCATGGAGTTTCACTCGGCGCAACTCTGGGGAGTTACGTGAAAACCCTGTGAGAGTCGACGGAGTTCCGCGAGCAGGCTGAAATTGGCATGTTGCGCTACTTGCTCTAATTTTTAGTACCGGCAGATTGTTCCACGCTGCAAAATCAGCACAAACAGAACCACATGGAGCACCAGAGGGTGCTGCTTCTTTACTGCCGCTTAAGTAGCTTTTCTACACGAACGGCAGCTTTCTCACCGCGAACGGTTGTGACAGCCAGCATTGAGAACATCTCGCCGAGTGCCCTCCTAGCACCCGAAAATGGTGCTAGGGGACGCCAATTCTCACTTCCGCTTGCCAACTTACTGTTGGTAAGCTGTGCTTGAGAAAAAACTTGGAATGCAAAACCCCAACAGAATAACCATTCATAGTCATATGACCCAGGACACTGGAAGAAGGCGCAAATGGTTGCGACAAAATGTACCAACTCTCTACAAGAGGCATTTTCAGAATTGTGACTTAAAATCTGACTTAACCATTAAAAAGGTTTTTTAAATTGCAATTAATATAAGTCTAAACAGCATGTCTCAATCTGCTCCCAATCCAAAGTTATCACTTTGGATTGTCAGTGTAAATGGGAGAGATAGGCCTTACCACAGTGAAAAACGACTTTGTAGGTTTTTCAATTGTAGGTTTTTCACCTTAAGTACACATGCCCTATGTTTTAAATACCAGGGCCCCTGCTATTAGGGCCTATCTTAGGAGTGACTTATAAGTATTAAAAAGGAAGGTTTCAGCCTGGCAAAAGGTTTATTTGCCGGATATAAAATACAGTTTAAAACTGCACTACAGACTGCAGTGGCAGGCCTGAGTCATGTTTTAAAGGGCTATTTTAGTGGGTGGCAAAATGAGCGCTGCCGGCCCACTAGTACTATCTAATTTCCATGCCCTAGGTACATGTAGTACCATCTACCAGGGGCTTGCAAGTAAATTAAATGTGCCAATTAGATGTAGGCCAGTTGTACCCTGTTTTAAAGAGAGGGCACAAGCACCTTAACACTGGATAGAAGTTGTAAGGTACACAGAGTCCTAAAGTAGACAAGAACAAATTCTGCAAAATGGGAGGGGTGATGGCAAAACATTTGGGGTGTCAGGTCTAACACCTCTGTATCTTCAAGCATCTTCAGACATCAACGATTACTCGACACCTTCTCCTCCAGAATTGGCATGATGGCTTCTATCCTTCAATGCTCTGTATCTTTCCTGAAGAACAGATGCAAACACATTTGGATGAGCCACGCCAGATCTGACAATAGTCCTGTGACCTGAGAAGTTCCTCAAGGATCTAGCCGTTCTTTAGTAATCCTAAACCTGTAAATTGGACCATGATGCATCTGAGGGCTGGTATTAACACAAGTGGTTCTGTAGGATAGAGATTTTCATAACACATATAGTTCTCAGATTATTACATGCGAGAAAATGAAACAAAAAGAGAAAAAAAAGAACACATAGATCTGAAATACGCAATCAATCTCATATTTTGGGGTTTTGTGCTATGTCCCTACCTCCATTGATTTATATGGGAGGATGTTCCAGTACCAGTTGTTGGCCAGGCGTGGTGATGGACTAATTTCAGCTCTGAGCAGGAGTAATTTACTACGGTATCGGGTCCCTTTTGGCTGTTATAACTTTAGAAATAAAGTCTTTGATTAACAATAGGCTTACTCTTTTGGGGTTGGTTACAGTTCCTCTCTAAACCCCCCAATAACCCTCTCCTAACCCTTCCTTACTCTTCCCTAATCCCGCCCCTTTAGTAGTAAGTATTCCACTCTTTCCAGCCTCTCCCCTGTCCCTCCCACATTTACTACTACGATGTATACTCACATGTGCAGAGACACCACAGTTGTGGTGGAGATCTTTGCACAGAAAGAGATATGAGAGGTGGGGTTGGAAACTCTGCATGCAGGTTTGTAAAAAGCATCTTGTAGAAAGTATTTAGTACTACTGTAGCACTATAAAATGTACTACAAAATGTAGTTTGCTAGTAGACCCCGGAATTTCTTATTAGAAAAGAAAATCCTGGTACAAAATGGACCTAAGGAGTACTGAACATCTCTGAGTTAACATACAGGATAACATTGGTCACCTACCCAATGACATTGAAAATCTAGCACAAGCCTTTAGGAGCCATAAAAATATTAGCGCATCATGTCTCATCCAAAGAAGACTCTCACAAGTTTTGGGGCCATGCCATGAACATGTACCCTCATTCAGGGCACGGTTCTGCATCTACATTAATGAGATTGTAGCGTCTGAAAAGCGTGTGTGTAATTTGCAATTTCTTTGAGTTGGTGCATGGGCTGCAGACAGCACAGCTTGGAAACAGTAAACACTGTTTGCTAGTCCGTGTTTCTGAACTATGTTGATTGCAGCTCATGCATTAACTCAGTGACTTTTTGAGTTAATTGTATGCTTTTTGGACAATTTAATCACATGAGCACGGAGTGCCCTATACAATTGCACAGTTCATGATTGAGCCCCTTGTTATTTGAGTGCACAAGATTTCAACCTTCTATTTCCTTATCTATAAATCAGTCACATACTTCTTAGAAGTTGTAGCACTGAATGGACAATGGCATGATTAGGTGGTATTTACAGCCAGACTACGTGAAGGTATGCAACCCTACCACCTAACGGCATACGGTTTGACTGCTTGCCCTCACTACCTGAGATTAAGGAGTGTAGTAACTTGATTATACAATTAGAGTAAAATAATATTATGACTCAGGGAAACAAGTGGTAAAAAGTACCAGCTCAGGATACTGCTCAATAACCACTGCCCAAGGATCTCAAGAAGGTTTTGATTTCGTCAGCTTCCGTTGGTTTCAGGTATGAGTAGATGGATTTATGATATCTTTTCCAATGTTATCAGGAAATGTTTATGCTTTTTTAACAATGATATAAATTCCATATGGAAATGCACAACTTTATTACTCAGATCTATTTAGTTTAGAGGCAGACTACAAGCATCTCAAATTTGAAACTATGGACTCTCAATTAGGGGGCGGCAAAACTCATGGAATTTCACTCTGTGAAATTTTGCAGGGTTATTAAAAAAAAACACTAGATTCCACAGAGTTCCACAAACAGGTGGAAAATGCATGTCGTGCTGCTCTTGCTGAGATTTAGCACCAGTAAAGCATTCTCATCAAAAAATCAATGTGAACAGCAACACGCAGTGCACAAGCGTACACCCATTTTTTTGGCTGCTCCTGCTGACCTACCTGCCTTTCTCCCTGCTGTTATTCCATACTATTCCATTCCACTCAAATCGAACCCAATCCACCACATCTAGTCACTCACTTCCCAATCCCAGCTTTTCCTTATTACTGGCTGAATTTCCTGGTGTGTATTTACGTTTCTGTGTGTGTTTTTGTGGGTTTTTTCTACTTCCTTTTTTGTTTTCCTTTCTTTGCCTGTCCTCTCTGTCTGTCTTCCTGTTTATTTCCTTCCTATTCCCAGTCCAACTCCATCCCAGTGGCAGAAGCTGCAGCAGAAGCAGGCAGCACCACCTGTAACTCCTGTTGGTGGCGAAAGTGGGCAGAGGTTCAGACCTGCCCTAGCTTCAGTGAGGCAGAGGTGGGTGAACTCATTTTCTGGGTGCAGCACCAGCTCCCTCAGATGCTGACAGCAGGCCCGGTAAGGGTTGTGCACTTTGCTATAGCATCAGGTGCTCTGGGAGCAAGTGCAGCTGTGGGTGTGCCACAGAAGAGGCATGCAGCACACCCAGAAACAGTGGATGTACCACTGGGCTGACACCCTAGACAGATAATAGGAGCTGTTTGACATGCTAGGTGTCGAAGTTGCATGGCTCAATGAGTAATATATTTGTTTTCTGAAATCACCATTTTTTTCAAGCAGTGTGATCACAGGCTCGTTAAATTTATGTGATGACTATATACACATATAGATCAATAGATAGATAGAGAGATAGATAATGTATATTATTTTTGTGTCTATGAAAATAATAAATATATTTTCCACAGGTTAATAATAATGTGTGCATCTTCATTATTCACAATTTGAGTATGTATATATAAATATAATATATTTATGTATAATGTCAAAGTGTACATTTACTATAAAATGCAAAGTATATGTGTGCATTACATTAATTTTGTCTAATTTATAGACCCTCCCTCCTTGAGCCATTAATGGCCCCGTGGACCCCATCTTCCGTGGTCGCCTCACTATATATGTCCCTGGGAGTCCACCCTTGGAACATAGCAGTTTTCCTGCCTGCATCACCATGGGCAGGGAAACCTGTGTTTACTCCTGCTTGGCTTGGATTTTTTCATCTCCTGCCATGCGGGACAAAACACAAAGTCTGCTCCTGGCGAGCAGGAGCTTTAAAAATGCTCCTGCAGGCTCAGAGCAGACTTTTGATGTATTTCCCTGCCCACATTGATGCGGGCAGGGAAGCAGATTAAAATATTGACCCTCCCCGGAGGGAGCAGCGTGAGTAACTGTTCCCTGCGGGCAGGAGCAATGCTGTCTCCCACTGCTGGTAGGGAGCTTGCGGGGGATGCTGGGGCTTGCGGTTCCCCCATGGCTTCAAATGAGTTTATGGTGGGTGAGTGGATGGGGGTGTCTGGGGAGAAGCCCTCCCAGTCCCTCTGCAACTCTCTTGCTGACTTCTTCCACACCAAGGCTGCCAACATGTACAAAATCTTTATGCCCCAACTGTCTAAACCGGACATACCTGCCCCTCCCACCAACCTCCCGCCCTACTTCCTGACCAACTAGACACTTCTCTGCACCAAAACCACAACATCCATTATGAGCTCCCACTGACCCCTACCCTCACCATGATTTCAACCTCAACACAAAGAAATTGGACCCCCGCTCACCAGCATCATCAATGCAGCATTCAGCTTCGAAACTTTCCCAGAAACATGGAAGCACACTGAAGTCAAACCCCTTCTGAAGAAGCTCACAGCGGACCCATCCAAGCTCAAGAACTACAACCTCATCTCATTCCTCCCCTTCCCGGCCAAGGTACTGGAGAAAGCCATCAACCACCAACTCACGGATTACCTGGATTCCAACTACCTACTCGACCCCTCCCAATCAGGCTTCCACCCGAACCACAGCACAGAAACTGTGATTATCGCTTCCATGTATGACTTAACAACCATCCATGGCCGCAGCGAGTCAGAGCCCTGATCCTCCTTGACCTGTCAGTGGCATTTGACACTGTTTCCAACCACCTCCTCATCTAAAGGCTTCACCACATCTGCATCTACGGTAAAGCCATCAAGCTGCTATCGTCTTTTGTCACCAGATGTACTCACAGAATTCGCCTCCCGCCGTACACCTCCAAACCCAAGAGCATCATCTGCGGAGTACCCTAGGCTCCTTACTCAGTCCCCCGTTGTTGAATGTCTAACTGCCTCAAACTCAACATCGAGAAAACTAAAGTTCTCCTCTTCGGAAGAGTCCCCTTACCGTGGGATGACTCTTGGTGGCTCTCCAGCCTCAGATCAGCTCCCACCCAACCACCTATGCTCGCAATCTCAGAATCATCCTTGGCAGCGAACTCTCCATGAGATGTCACATCAACTTGGTCACCTCCACCTGCTTCAACACCCTTAGAATGCCCTGCAAAGTCTTCGTATGGATCCCAACCAACACCATAAGAACCGTCACTCAAGCCCTCATCACCAGTCGACTTGACTACAGAAACACCCTTTATGCAGAACTCCTCAAGCACATCCAAACAATGCAGAATGCGATGGCAAGAATCATCCTGGACCTTCTCAGATGAGGCCACATCAACCCCCACCTCTATAGCCAGCACAGGCTCCCCATCAAGAATAGATGGTACTTCCTGGCCCTCTTCACCATCCCCCGCATCCATCGTACGTGAACTGGAAGAAGCTCCTTCTTCCACCTCGCAGCTAAAGCCTGGACCGACCTCCCCATCCACCTCTGAACATCTACCTCCCTCACTGACTTCTGAAGTAGACCCAAGACCTGGCTGTTCAAGTAGCTCTACCTCATGCAAGGTTCTGTATAGCTCTCAGGGTGATTAGCATGCTCTACAAATTTCTGAGTGATTGATTGATTGCCCTTGGTGGGTACCAGGGCAGCCCCCCTCCTCCTAAATAAAAAAATGCCCATGGTGGGTGTGGACCCCAAGGCCTCCTAAGGCTCGGGAAGGAGTCCACTTGATGAGGTGATAAGTAGTGCATGGCAGGGGTGCAAGTTATAAATAGCTCTTCTAACTATAACTGGTGAATTTCTGTGTTTTTCTTAGTTCAAAATGTTAATGTTGTCACAGACATATTCACCTAGCTATAATGTTACATTGACCTTTGTTTTTTTCAGTGAATTTCTGTTTTTTAAAAAGAAAATATATTTTAATCACGCCTAACTATAATGTTACTTTAACCTTTTTTTCTGTGAATTTCTAAGGTAGTTTTTTTTATATAAAGTAAAATGTCCATTGCCTTGCAAGTGCCCTACACCTGCTACAATCCTTTGTTAAAACCTCTCTTCATTTTAGCATAAATGAAGTGTGGTACATGCACGCTATGATATGGAGTTGCATTCCAGTTGTATGAAAACTGCAGACATTTGCATTTTTTTTGTGACATAGTAAAGTCCTTTGAGTAACATTTTCAAATTTACATGCCTTTGTCTTAGTTTTTTCTCTTATAGAAATCATTTGCAAGACATTTCACACAAAATAATTTCTGTCTGTTTGGAGAGGCTCTGCTATTAATATTCTGGAAGTCAGATTGAGGAATAAAGGATCTGTTTCTGCAAACAACCCTGAACAATCTTTTTAAAAGATAGTGTCTAGTTCGGGTATACATGTATTATGTCGAAGTTCCTGCTATTTATTGAAAATAGGAGCCTACTACCTAAAAATATCCAATCAGAACTGTTACATTGGTGTGTGTATACACTCTCGTGGGACTTTCACATGTTTGCATACCAAAGAATTCTGTGTTATAATGTTCTAAACTTAAGATATTTATATTTATTTGATGTTTTAATATGTTTTTTACAATAAGGTTTTATTCAAGTGACTGTATTTTTATATTGTTAACTTTCTTTATACAAACCTGCCAAAGTCTCACAAGAGAATGTGTCGCTATCTCCCGAGTGGAGTACAAGGGGGAGGAACTTCCTTCTTTTTTAAATCTCTCAAAGCACCCGTGAGAGCGCCTTTTATAATCAAATCCCACATTAGTAAAACTAAATAGAACTAAATATCACTGATTGTGTCTCACAAGAGCACCGCAAGAGTGTAGACACACCCAACAAACACTTTTGATTGGTTAACAGCAATGTCATCCTTTGTTTTAGGAAGCTCCCACCCTGCTTTCATCATTTGGAAAGAAGAGCTGGCGAGAAGAGTATCTACTTGTTAGAGCACAGATTTCTTTCCATACATCTACAACATCGAAGATATCTAGTTCTGAGTCATTTGAGGAAGTACCTGAGAAAGTTGCAGGACCAAGCACCTCACAGCCACAGACTTGGGATTTCTTTTTTTACATTCCTCATGGGCAGAAAAAAGCCTCAGCCAAAATGTGACATGTACATTGTCACAAGAAATTCTCATGGGGAACCAAGAAGCAAGACAGCTATGGTACCATCGGCATGCTGCACCATATACACTCTCTGCATCCCACATGCTTAGCTAGAGCTGAACTTACGAGAGCACAGGCTGCAACAACTGCTGGAAAAACACCTCAGCTAGGGGAACCTGCTCTACCTCAGGTGAAGTCACGAGAGTCAGACTGCAATGCAGCTCATTTAAATAAAGTGCTGTACTACAGCATTTGCAAAATAAATAATTTTTGCCTCAGAACTCAGCAGGGCGGCTTATGATAAGCTTGTGCAAGAGCATAAGTGCCCTACTGTCCTCCTCAGCCCTAGTTTTTTTTGTCCAAGTTAACACTTTTACTTTTTCTGATTTTTCTACTTCTCCGTTTCTACCTATAAAAACAAAAATATAAAAAAACAAAAAATATGTAAAACACAAAAAGGCTCTTTTCAGAGCTACCTCATACTGTCATTAACTACTGTATTTGTATTATAACTTCCCCTTTCTCTTAAAAAATAATAATGCCCAAGAGAGTATTGTGGGAGCTGAAGGATCTTATCAACTTGCTACTTCACAACATAAATTTACATTTTTGTCTTTCTTTTTACAAGAATAGTTGGCGCTCAAAAGAGCCTTTTTTTGCTTTTTCTAATGGTTTCCTGTTTTTGGTGTTTTTTTGTAACAGTATTTTTTTTAATAGTGGAAAACAGATATAATGGGTCTCAAGAAAAATGGGGGATTCTAATCTGGGAGAAGAATTATGAGCAAAAAAGACAATCGAATGCGTAAGAAGACATTTATGCTCATCTGCCAGCTTGTCACTTGCTGCTTCATTGTCTTCTGAAAAGAAAAAAATTATCTTGCTAAGACAACAGAAAAGTGATTTATTTAAGTGGGTCGGATTGTTACTAGCCTGACTTGCCACAACCTGGGATGATGCTCATTGGCCTGGTAAAAGAGATGTAGAGGCATCTGATGAGGCATCTAGCTCTGCACTCCTCTGCATCTCTGCACAAGCTAGATGTTGGGGTTGGATTGCCCTTGGGTGGCGATCATTCCTTTGGTCCCCATAATGTACTGTTTTCTTGTGCCCCTATTGAACTCCTTATTGCACAGTTTGCATCTCACACTTGGTATAAATATTTTTTCCTGCAGGTGCCATCTCAAAGAACTGCCATGCTATTGATTCCTTGGGTGGTTTTGGAAGTTGATATGGTTCAACTTCTCTCTGATCATCAGTGTCAGAAGAAGACATGTTGTCAGTAAACTCATGAAAAATAGAAGAGAAAATGTTCCTAGGGTTTGATAGATGTTTCCACATCAAAGAGCTGCTACTAAATGAGAAATGAAGAGGAGACCACTCCCTTCAAAAATTCCTGGCATTAATGTTAATGTTCTTTTATATATACTGTGTCTTCACCACTAATCTTCATCCACATATAAAAAAAAGATTATTTGCGCTCCACTCAGCGTGTTGGTCTGCACCTGGGTGTTTGATGCGGCCCTATGATGAAGCATGACACTGCAAAGTGTGTGAGGGCAGTATTAAGACATTTTTGTCTTTCCCTGTTTCTTGTTGTCTTTGTAATAATGACTAGTGGTCGGTATATGTAGGAGGTTTTGTGGAGTTCAGCACCTCCGGCAATGTTCGTTGTGTTTAGTCCTTCTCTGTTGTGTGAGATTTAAGTGACGATAGGGGAGTCAGAGAAGGCTTATACCCTTGTCTCTTCTTTGTGATTTGGAGTAGTAGCACGGCCGCTGAGCCGTAGAGACGTGAACGGGCATTACCCGACATCTTTCCTTTTTCCTTAGAATTTGAGGGGATTCCAATCAGTATAACTGATGGAGGAACAAGGCCTCGCCTATGGGGAGGAGGCAGCAGCCAGAATTTTAGCATATCCATCCCTTCTTGGTGACACCACACTCACACAGGCACTTACACAGGTTGAGGGGTGGGATTCTCTAACAGAGTTAAAAAGGACACAGGTAAAAACTATTCTGCATGGAGCCATTCTTACGGAGTATCTTAGAGCTAACTCAGCCCCAGGGGGTCTCCTGGTGGTGAACGAACCGTTGATCTTTTTGGAGGATGCCTCCTTCCGAAGGAATTGGTCGTTGATCGCGTGGAGATGTTCAAGAGACTGGCTGATTTTAATCATTGATACGGCTAAGAAAATCTCAGATGATTTACTGATTAAGATCCAGATAAGTGAGGATAATTTGAAGACTCAGATTCATATCTCTGTTTTTAAAAAGAAACTGGAAGAGACAAATAAAACTGTGAATGAGTATAAAGAGTACTTAGTGAACTCCAAAGTCAATAAACTACAAAAGGATTTAAAGAAGTTCGCTAGGGAAAAAGTGTACCCCTATGTCAATGATGATTATGTCAAAATGAAGGAGAATCAAAACACCCAAAAAAAAACGGCACGGGCACACACTGATACTTCTAGTTCAGGGAGTGATAGCAGTGATTCAGATTATAGGCCTAGATACAGAGGGAGAGGTTGGTCTAGGGGTTACACGCGCCCGTACCACCCAGGACCACAAATGGGATTCGGCTGGCCCCCAATGTACCCACCTATGGGCCCTCCACAATTCTTCCCCAATGAATACCCACCTTTTTTAGAGAGAGGCAGAGGCAGGGGGAGAGGGAGACAGAAAACACAGAAAACACAGAGACCACAACAAGTACAATGGGAGGATGTCAACCAGCGAGTAACACGCAGTATGGCACGGGATGTGGAACCAAGCACCAGCGGGGCACACATTTAGTGATGAACTTGAGTGGCAGGACATTAACGGAAACTCAGGAGATGGTGTTGTCCAAGGGCCTTGGCTTTGTTCCTACAAACCAGCTCGATTCGTTTAAACTAAAATGTGAATTGGCTGGTTTCTTCCGAAGTGTTCGCCTCAAAGTATTTTTTGAAGGCAAAGAGATGGCAACCCAAGAGGGTGACACTGGACTGAGAAATAAATCGACTTTTGTTCCTTCCTTGGGTCAGTTACCACCCGAGGTAGGAGTCTTTGAGCAGGCAGTTCTGAGGGAGGTGGAAATTATGGAGACATCTAACAATGACAAGCCTTTTTTCAATCTATCCAAAGCTGAAATGCAAGCTTTGAATGAACTGAGGGATGATGTAACTATAATCATAAAACCCGCCGATAAAGGCGGAGCGATTGTGATCCAGGATAAAGACACCTATAATATTGAGTGTCTTCGTCTTTTGAATGATAGAAGGAATTATCAGATCTTGGATCATGATCCATCAGAGGAGCTGAGGATATTGATCGATACTTTTGTGGAAGAAGCAACTGTGAATGAATGGATTAGCCTTAAGGAGGCGGCGTTCCTTTGTAAGCAACAACCTATAGTGCCGTATTTTTATACTTTGCCTAAGGTGCATAAATCCACGCGTCCTCCGCCTGGACGTCCTATTGTGTCAGGGACGAATTCTATCTTGGAACCATTGTCCAAGTTTTGTGATAATTACTTGCGCCCTTTAGTTCAGAAGATGCCAGCATACCTCAAAGATACTCGTGAAGTTCTTAACCTCATAAAAGATTTAGAATTCGATCCTGAAAATGACCTAATGATCGGGCTCGATATAGAGTCACTTTATACCAATATTCCCCAACTTGAAACCTTAAGGGTGATTGAAAACATTCTTTTTGCGGATCAGTGGGATCACCAGACCCCCGTGCATTTATTCTTTGCCTTCTTGAATTATCACTAACGAAGAACTTTTTCAAATTTGAAGAGCAATTTTATCTACAAACTCATGGAACATCTATGGGGAGTTCCTGTGCCCCAAGTTTAGCATGTTTGTATGTTTCACAATTTGAAGAAGAAACAATTCTTACACAGACAAACCCTTATTATGAGCATATTAGGGTTTGGCGTAGGTTCATAGATGATGTGTTTATCATCTGGAGAGGGAGTAAGAGCACGGCGGAAATCTTTCTTGAGTGGCTGAATCAAAAAAATCCTTTCTTGTTCTTTACAGGAACCATGACAAATGAATCTTTGCCCTTTTTGGATTTGAACATAAAAGCTGAAAATGGAGTTCTGATCAGCAATGTGTTTCACAAACCCACTGATAGGAATAATCTCCTGTCTTTTCGCAGTTTTCATCCCCGTTCCCTTAAGGAAAATCTTCCGTATGGGCAATTCCTGCGTCTCCGCAGGAATTGTTCCAAGATGGAGGATTATAGAAAGGAGGCTAAGGATTTGAGCGAGAAGCTTTTATATAGAGATTATCCTGAACATGTCATCAAAAAGGCCCAGAAACGAGCGAGAAATTGCAATAGGGAGGCCTTACTGGAGACGAATGAGAAAGAAATCACTGACAGAAGTATTTGTGTGACTACTTATAATACAGCGTCAAACCATTTGAAGAAGATAATAAATAAGAACTGGCGTATTTTGAATGCCAATGGGTTAGACCAACCGATACCACTCTTTTCGTTTAAGAAAAGTGCTAGCATCAAAGACATTATTGTCAACACACGCCCTCGGATCTTGATCAATCCCCCTAATGTACTGAACCAGGTTCAGCTCTTGCCACCGGTAAAAGGACACTATGCATGTGGGTACTGTAGAGCTTGCCCCTTGTCCATTAATGGGAAAAGCATTGACATCGGGTTGAATTGTCCCTGGGAACAGCGAAAACACACAACATGCAACACAGATAATGTGATTTATCTAATAAGATGCCCATGTATGATGCAGTATGTCGGCATGACGACTCGGAGAATAAAAATCCGTATACTTGAACATATGAGCACTATAAGATGTGGGAAGAGTAATACTAAACTTACCGCCCATTTTCTTGAAAAAAATCATACCGAACAAGAGTTGAGGTGGACAATTTTAGACAAACCCTTTATCCCACCCAACACAGTAGATGTCTCGAGCTTTCTCTTAGTTAGAGAACAACGTTGGGTAGATAGGTTGAAAAGCAGAACCAGGGGTTTGAATGATTGCATACCCTGGTTTCAACTTTATGGAGTTACAAATAAATAAGTACGTATTGTTGTGATATTGTTGGACAGGGCAGTGTTACAATTAGGGAGACATGATTTGATGCAATACACGTCATTTTGTGAATAGTACATCTTCTTAGTTTTGTGGGGCAGTATCCATTCCTTTATCGGTTGGATTAAGACGTATGATCTCCCTTTTTAATAAACTAGTCGTCATCAGTTGTTGCTGCATTTTGGGAATTGATCTGTATTTCTGAGTTAATTCCCGTAGTACTATTGAATTCATTGTATGATTAAGCTTTCAGTCTTAAGATGGCCCCCGACTTGCAGGACAGTAGGAGAGAGAGTCCTTCTTTTGTTTTCCCTGGTTTGGGATTCGGAGAGGGAGGACGTGATGACGCACGCACTACGACCAAGGGGCGGGTCATGCACCCGGATGTGTTAGAGACTTCCCGTTTGCAATAAAAACCGCTAGGGGCGGTTGTAAAGTATCGACGGAGGACCGATGTGAGGCATTGACCCGGAGTGGTTCTTTGGAGTAGTAAGTGGGTGTTTAGGAGGGGGTCTGTCAGTAATGGGCGGTTGTTTTCTGACCATGCAGAGAGCATTGGCCATGTGATCTCTTCCTATTTTTCTACAGAGTGTGACGATAAGACCACGTTCCCACAGAGGTCCCGGGTTCAGAGTAATCCTTGTGAACTCGTGTAAGCTTATTTATCATCTTTTTTGAAGTGGTGCACACGGATGTATTAGAGATTGGGCTCCGAGGAGAGAACCGGAAAACTAGAGAGAGGGTTTGTGCACGATATAGCCGGTGGTTGTAACAGTCACAAGGATATGTGAATGTGCAAGGGTGTGCTCACAAGGGGTGGATCACTGTTTGAATATGTAAACGAAGGCTGGTTTTTATGACAAATTGCAGTTGAATCAATTGGAGTGAAGTTTAGATGTTTTAAGGGAATAAGTACAGGGTCAGTAGAATATTAATTGAACGTCAATATTCTTCCACAGAAAAGGAGTCCTCTTGGAAATTACCCCAGAGTGAAGCAATAGCGGATATTGTCCGTCTAAGTATTGAAGGTAATAAATACCCTATTTGGGTCTACATCAAAAAAACAAGGGACCAACACCCTGATGAATGCCAAAGTGATCCTTTTGGACACATAGAAATTGGCAGAAACATGTTGGTATTCGCAGCAGGGGTATAGGGGCGTTTACCTCCCCGGAATACCCTATTATTGGTATTCGCAGCAGGGGTATAGGGGCGTTTACCTCCCCGGAATACCCTATTATTTTATTTTTAATCCTACCAAGGGGTGACAGGAATAAAGAATGATTATGGTTGCCCTTTAGGTAGTTTTAATTATATGTGTCTGCACTGTTTGGTCCCATTCTGAAGGGAATATTCCTTCCTATGTTTGTCATTGTCGTATATGTTCTTTTATATATACTGTGTCTTCACCACTAATCTTCATCCACATATAAAAAAAAAAAAAAAAAAGTTTATTTGCGCTCCACTCAGCGTGTTGGTCTGCACCTGGGTGTTTGATGCGGCCCTATGATGAAGCATGACACTGCAAAGTGTGTGAGGGCAGTATTAAGACATTTTTGTCTTTCCCTGTTTCTTGTTGTCTTTGTAATAATGACTAGTGGTCGGTATATGTAGGAGGTTTTGTGGAGTTCAGCACCTCCGGCAATGTTCGTTGTGTTTAGTCCTTCTCTGTTGTGTGAGATTTAAGTGACGATAGGGGAGTCAGAGAAGGCTTATACCCTTGTCTCTTCTTTGTGATTTGGATTAATGTTAACCAATCAAATCATTTTTCTTGGGTGTATCTCTAATCTTTCAGGACAGTTGCAAATTTGTATACTTACTAATTCAGATTTATAGTGTTGCATTTAGAGGTTATTCATTAATTGCATGTGTATTTAATGCATATATTGAAGAAGGGTGTAATTGATCTACCTATATTATTTTTATTTCCATTTGATTATAATTGATGACTCTCACAAGAGGCTTGTGAAAGTCAAGCACACAACCCTCCGTGTTCAGTCCAAGGGGACAGAACTTCCTGTTTCACTCTTACAGATGGCGCACAAGACAATACTTTAGTAATGGAGTTTATAATAGTATTTAATAGAAATGCTGAAGGAAGTTTGATCCTACTGTTTATATGAAACAGACATTAAGGAACTGTACATTACAAACCTACAATCCATTTTTCCAGGTTTTTAGGATCCCTTATGATACCATGAGCCTTTCTCTCGAATCTCACAAGAGGACTGCAAGAGCGAAGACACAACCATATAAGAGATTTGATTGGTTAATAATGATGTCTTACATTATTACAGGAAGTGTCCACCCTACTTTCCTCATTTGGGAAAACATTTTGGCTGTGTTCTTATCTACTGGTGGTCTCAGAATTTCCTTTCAATCTTTACTTGAAAGATATTTTTTTCAGGACAGGAGCTGTGAAAAACCAGATTAGGAGGGCAATCCACTTCATCTAAGCATCCAAAGGTCACCAGGGAATTGCCCAAAGGAGCTGGAAAGGTATCAGGGAAGTTGTGGCACACGCAAACAATATTCTTTTGGCACCAAAGGGATATGGCGCCAAATACCTTCAATGCATCCCACCCAACTGGTTAGGGCAGAGCTGCAGAAAATTTGGGCGGCATCTAGCACAGGTACAACACCATCTGCGCAACCTGTAGATATAGTGCCTCCAGTGGTGGAGGCAAGAGAGGAAGACTGCTACCCTGCCTATCTGAATAAGGTGCCCTACTGCTGACTTTGTGGGACAATAGTTTTTGCCTCTGAGCTTAGCAGAAATGCTCAACTTTGTTCAGGGACACAGATGCCCATCAAAACAGATGTTTTCTAATTTTTTGTTTTACTTTGAAGTTTATATTACACGCTTTCCTACACATCTTCTCGGTGAAGATATTCATTTGTGTTTTACCCAGAAAAATCAGAAAACAAAAATAAAATTGTTAAAAAACAACGTAAAAATGTAAAACGTAAAGGATACAAAAAATCTCTTTTAAGAGCTACCCTATATCATCATCACTGTCTGCACATTTTCTTGTACAGCTCCCTTCCACAAGACTCTTGCGGGAGCAGAAATTAAAAACACCAAAATTCTCTCTATGTGTAAAATCCAAATCTTATGAGCCTCCCACAAGCTCATTCATTTCAATGTCCATAATATACAGTTGGTATGAACTGGCTGCATACATGAGACCTCCCTCTGAGATGATCAATATGCATAATCGAGTATGGAGAGGTATTGACCTCTCTGGTGACAGGTGTGTGTAGTAGAGTTTGCTAGGAACTAGCCTCCCTGCTGAAAAGTCCTTTTTGGATGATGGACATACAGAGAAGGGTGCAGGTAGGCACTGACTTGTATGCTAAGACCTCTCCCATGTATGATGGCTATACGTATACTGACATCTTACTCAGGTCTCCTCCCAAGGTGACATGCGTGCATAATAGTGTGTGCAGAGAGAGTGGATTTCTGGTTGACACATATACCCAGTGTGATACCCATGGTTAGTAGGGTGTCAGGGAGGGTTGGTTTTTCTGCCAACATCTCTCACCAGAATATCCTTTGTTTTTTCAGTGAATTTCTAGGGTTTTTAAACATAACATAATATATTATTTCCAAGGTGAATGTACTAGGATGCGGAGACAAGCAATCTTGTCTACACACATTCCTTCCAAAGGGAACAACTTTGCATGATAGTGTATGGAAAGAAACTGCACTGCTACTAAAACCTCTCTATTCACTTATATGTACGCCTAATAGGGAGTGACGAATGATTAGTTTCTCTGTTTATGCTCTTCCCCTGAATGATTGATGTATATAGTATAATGTCACCAAGTGGTGCTCTGTGCTAAAATCTGAGTCTTAGGAAATGAGTGTACATATTAGAGTGTAGGAAGGAACTCACCTCTCTACACAGTGCTCTAAGAAAACAACTATGCACTGTAGATTGAAGGGAGGGAGTGGCTTCTGCAGTAAGAGTTTTCTGTTGGATGGCTGTGTATGGTAGTATATGGGAAGAGATTCGTTTGTCTGCTCTCTGTATAGCCCACTATTGAGGATTGCACCAGTTGTTGTGGGCCCTCGGGATCGGGGTCAGAGGATGAGATCAACAGGGGATCAACAGGGGAGGCCCGAGTAATCGCTATCTGAATGAAGAATATGGAGGTGGGCCATCTATGTCCCATATGCCCTCGTCTGTAGGTCCTTCTGCCTCCTCCTCGTCGTCTTCTTCTTTTTTAGACCAGCGCCCAAGAAGGGGACAGAGAGCCAATCGGGGTTTTGGGAGAGGGCAATTTGTGAGGCGTCAACCTCAAGAAGAGTATCTGGAAACCAGGAATCGAAGATATTGGAGGTAACCACTGATAAATTTCCCATCATAAACCTGTCTAAACGTCACTTGACCCAGAAAGAAATAGAAGTGTTGGAAAAAGGGTTTACTTTTGCTCCTTCCATCAAAGCTAATAAATTTCAATTAGATAAAGATCTTAAATCTTTTTTTTGGAAGATTAGGCTCACGAGATTTTTTGAAAACAGAGATTACAGGGAAGAAACAAATATCTCAGGACTTAAACCAAAGTCCACATTTACACCCAATTTGGGTCAATTAGATAGGAAAATTGAGATATTTGAACAGGTTGTAGAAACTAAAATTAAGTAATATATGGGAACATCAGCCCCCATTACCCACAATATTAGTAAACAACATAAAGAGGCTATTTTTGATCTCAAGAATGATTTTAACCCCTTCGCTGCTAGGCCTTTTCCCCTCCTGTGCTAAGCCTTTTTTGGCTATTTGGGGTAGTGCGCGCTTAGGCCCCTGTAACTTTTTGACCACATAAGGTATCCATGCCAAATTTGCGTCCTTTTTTTCTAACATCATGGGGATTGTAAAGGTACCCAGGGTTTGTGGGTTCCCCTGGAGGGACCCAGAAATTAGTCAAAATACAGCTAAATTTTGTTTTTTTTTGGAAAAAGGCAAAAAAAGGGCTACAGATGAAAGCGTCTTGATTTTTCCCTGCAAATGGCATCAAAAAAGGGGTTGTGGGGATGAAATCACCATCTTCCCAGCTTTCAGGGACAAGCAGACTTTTGTCAGAAAACCAACTTTTTTACACAGTTTTGGCATTTTTCTGGGACATAGCCTATTTTTGCTATTTTTTGTGCTTTCAACCTCCTTCCAGTTAATGGTAGAAATGGGTATGAAACCAATAATGGATCCTGGAAAGCCATACATTTATGAAAAGTAGACAAAAATCTGAATTCAGCAAGGGGTCATTTGTGTAGATCCTTAAAGTTTTCCTTATAGAAACTAACAGTTAAATAAAGGAAAAATTGAAAATTAGTTGAAAAAAACAGCCATTTGTGTCAACGTTTTCACCTGTAACTTCTTCTAATTATGACAGCTATTTGAAGGCAATATACCGTTATATCCACTGGACCTTTCTGGTTGTGGGGATATATAGGACTTGTAGGTTCACCAAGAACCCGACGAACCCAGAGCCAATAATTGAGCAACATCTTGCAATGATTTTTTTTTAAGTACCGGGTATATAGCAATTATTTTGGGAAAATGTATACATGGAAAAATTGTTATGAAAGACACCTATGTATTTCTGAAATGGGAACAAAATGTAGATTTTAGAAACAGTAGATATTTGCACATTTCCAAAATTGGGAGTACCCATACTAGCATGAGAATTATAGGTCATTTTTCAAAATGACTTATTTTTTACACATTGTCTTTCATTTGGAAGGCAGAAATGCATCGAAAGTCAATAGGTAATAACAGTTGCTCTACAATTCTGTGTTACCCTAAGTCTCCCGATAAAAATGGTACCTCACTTGTGTGGGTAGCCCTTGTGCCCACAACAGGAAATGGCTCAAAATTTTCACAATGAAAAATTACCCTTTTTTTGCAAAGTGCCTAGGTGTAGTTTTTGAACCCTAGCTCTGCCGGCACCTAGGGAAACCTAGCAAACCTATACATTTTTGAAAACTAGACACCCAGGGAATCCAGGATGGGGTGACTTGACTGCCTCCCACCAGGTTCTGTTACCCAGAATCCCTTGCAAACATAAAAATTGTCAAACAAATCACATTTTTCCCACATTTCTGTGGTGGAAAGGTCTGGAATCTGCGTGGATCCACAAATTTCCACCCACCCGCGTTCCCCAAAGTCTAACGAGAAAAATGGTACCTCACTTGTGTGGGTCGGCCTAGTGCCTGCGACAGGAAACGGCGCAAAACGCAACGTGGTCACACCTCAATTTCGCAGTGAAAAATGACCCTTTTTGGCAAAGTGCCTAGCTGTAGTTTTTGAACCCTAGCTCTGCCGGCACCAAGGAAACCTAGCAAACCTATACATTTTTGAAAACTAGACACCCAGGGAATCCAGGATGGGGTGACTTGACTGCCTCCCACCAGGTTCTGTTACCCAGAATCCCTTGCAAACATAAAAAATTGTCAAAAAAACCACATTTTCCCCACATTTCTGTGGTGGAAAGTTCTGGAATCTGCGTGGATCCACGAATTTCCACCCACCCCGCGTTCCCCAAAGTCTTACGAGAAAAATGGTACCTCACTTGTGTGGGTCGGCCTAGTGCCTGCGACAGGATACGGCGCAAAACGCAACGTGGTCACACCTCAATTTCGCAGTGAAAAATGACCCTTTTTGGCAAAGTGCCTAGCTGTAGTTTTTGAACCCTAGCTCTGCTGGCACCTAGGGAAACCTAGCAAACCTATACATTTTGAAAACTAGACACCCAGGGGAATCCAGGATGGGGTGACTTGACTGCCTCCCACCAGGTTCTGTTACCCAGAATCCCTTGCAAACATAAAAAATTGTCAAAAAAACACATTTTCCCCACATTTCTGTGGTGGAAAGTTCTGGAATCTGCGTGGATCCACAAATTTCCACCCACCCCGCGTTCCCCAAAGTCTTACGAGAAAAATGGTACCTCACTTGTGTGGGTCGGCCTAGTGCCTGCGACAGGAAACGGCACAAACGCAACGCGGTCCCACCTCAATTTCGCAGTGAAAAATGACCCTTTTTTGGCAAAGTGCCTAGCTGTAGTTTTTGAACCCTACCTCTGCCGGCACCTAGGGAAACCTAGCAAGCCTATACATTTTTGAAAACTAGACACCCAGGGGAATCCAGGATGGGGTGACTTGACTGCCTCCCACCAGGTTCTGTTACCCAGAATCCCTTGCAAACATAAAAAGTGTCCAAAAACACATTTTCCCCACATTTCTGTGGTGGAAAGTTCTGGAATCTGCGTGGATCCACAAATTTCCACCCACCCCGCGTTCCCCAAAGTCTTATGAGAAAAATGGTACCTCACTTGTGTGGGTCGGCCTAGTGCCTGCGACAGGAAACGGCGCAAAACGCAACGTGGTCACACCTCAATTTCGCAGTGAAAAATGACCCTTTTTGGCAAAGTGCCTAGCTGTAGTTTTGAACCCTACCTCTGCCGGCACCTAGGGAAACCTAGCAAACCTATACATTTTTGAAAACTAGACACCCAGGGAATCCAGGATGGGGTGACTTGACTGCCTCCCACCAGGTTCTGTTACCCAGAATCCCTTGCAAACATAAAAAATTGTCCAAAAAACACATTTTCCCCACATTTCTGTGGTGGAAAGTTCTGGAATCTGCGTGGATCCACAAATTTCCACCCACCCCGCGTCCCCCAAAGTCTTACGAGAAAAATGGTACCTCACTTGTGTGGGTCGGCCTAGTGCCTGCGACAGGAAACAGCGCAAAACGCAACGTGGTCACACCTCAATTTCGCAGTGAAAAATGACCCTTTTTTGGCAAAGTGCCTAGCTGTAGTTTTTGAACCCTACCTCTGCCGGCACCTAGGGAAACCTAGCAAACCTATACATTTTTGAAAACTAGACACCCAGGGGAATCCAGGATGGGGTGACTTGACTGCCTCCCACCAGGTTCTGTTACCCAGAATCCCTTGCAAACATAAAGAATTGTCCAAAAAACACATTTTCCCCACATTTCTGTGGTGGAAAGTTTTGGAATCTGCGTGGATCCACAAATTTCCACCCACCCCGCGTTCCCCAAAGTCTTACGAGAAAAATGGTACCTCACTTGTGTGGGTCGGCCTAGTGCCTGCGACAGGAAACGGCGCAAAACGCAACGTGGTCACACCTCAATTTCGCAGTGAAAAATGACCCTTTTTTGGCAAAGTGCCTAGCAGTAGTTTTTGAACCCTACCTCTGCCGGCACCTAGGGAAACCTAGCAAACCTATACATTTTTGAAAACTAGACACCCAGGGGAATCCACGATGGGGTGACTTGACTGCCTCCCACCAGGTTCTGTTACCCAGAATCCCTTGCAAACATAAAAAATTGTCCAAAAAACACATTTTCCCCACATTTCTGTGGTGGAAAGTTCTGGAATCTGCGTGGATCCACAAATTTCCACCCACCCCGCGTCCCCCAAAGTCTTACGAGAAAAATGGTACCTCACTTGTGTGGGTCGGCCTAGTGCCTGCGACAGGAAACGGTGCAAAACGCAACGTGGTCACACCTCAATTTCGCAGTGAAAAATGACCCTTTTTTGGCAAAGTGCCTAGCTGTAGTTTTTGAACCCTACCTCTGCCGGCACCTAGGAAACCTAGCAAACCTATACATTTTTGAAAACTAGACACCCAGGGGAATCTAGGATGGGGTGACTTGACTGCCTCCCACCAGGTTCTGTTACCCAGAATCCCTTGCAAACATAAAAAATTGTCAAAAAAACACATTTTCCCCACATTTCTGTGGTGGAAAGTTCTGGAATCTGCGTGGATCCACAAATTTCCACCCACCCCGCGTCCCCCAAAGTCTTACGAGAAAAATGGTACCTCACTTGTGTGGGTCGGCCTAGTGCCTGCGACAGGAAACGGCGCAAAACGCAGCGTGGTCACACCTCAATTTCGCAGTGAAAAATGACCCTTTTTTGGCAAAGTGCCTAGCTGTAGTTTTTGAACCCTACCTCTGCCGGCACCTAGGGAAACCTAGCAAACCTATACATTTTTGAAAACTAGACACCCAGGGGAATCCAGGATGGGGTGACTTGACTGCCTCCCACCAGGTTCTGTTACCCAGAATCCCTTGCAAACATAAAAAATTGTCAAAAAAACACATTTTCCCCACATTTCTGTGGTGGAAAGTTCTGGAATCTGCGTGGATCCACAAATTTCCACCCACCCCGCATTCCCCAAAGTCTAACGAGAAAAATGGTACCTCACTTGTGTGGGTCGGCCTAGTGCCTGCGACAGGAAACGGCGCAAAACGCAACGTGGTCACACCTCAATTTCGCAGTGAAAAATGACCCTTTTGGCAAAATGCCTAGCTGTAGTTTGTGAACCCTAGCTCTGCCGGCACCTAGGAAACCTACCAAACACACACATTTCTGAAAAGTAGACACCCGGGGGCTTCCAGGGAGGTATGGCTTGCGTGGATTCCCCAACGTTTCCTTACCCAGAATCCCCTGCAAACCTCACTTTTAGCTGGAAAAAATCACTTTTTTCACACATTTGTGTGTGGGAAAGTGTGGCATCACTGGCCTCACACAAATTTCCTACCACCCAGCGTTCCCCCAGGTCTCCCGATAAAAATGGTGCCTCACTTGTGTGGGAGGCCCAAGTACCCGCGACAGGCAAGGGCCCACAACGTGAGTGAGGCGACCTCAAAATTGCCTATCTCAAAACCACCTGGTTTTGCAGAAGTCACCTGGGTTTTGGCCCCGTGCTCGGCGGCTATCTAGGGAAACCTACCAAACCCACACATTTCTGAAAAGTAGACACCCGGGGGCTTCCAGGGAGGTATGGCTTGCGTGGATCCCCCAACGTTTCCTTACCCAGAATCCCTTGCAAACCTCAATTTTAGCTGAAAAAATCACTTTTTTCACACATTTGTGTGTGGAAAGTGTGGCATCACTGGCCTCACACAAATTTCCTACCACCCAGCGTTCCCCAGGTCTCCCGATAAAAATGGTGCCTCACTTGTGTGGGAGGCCCAAGTACCAGCGACAGGCAAGGGCCCACAACGTAGTGAGCGACCTCAAAATTGCCTATCTCAAAACCACCTGGTTTTGCAAGAAGTCACCTGGGTTTTGGCCCTGTGCTCGGCGGCCATCTAGGGAAACCTACCAAACCCACACATTTCTGAAAAGTAGACACCCGGGGGCTTCCAGGGAGGTATGGCTTGCGTGGATCCCCAACGTTTCCTTACCCAGAATCCCTTGCAAACCTCAATTTTAGCTGAAAAAATCACTTTTTCACACATTTGTGTGTGGGAAAGTGTGGCATCACTGGCCTCACACAAATTTCCTACCACTCAGCGTTCCCCCGGTCTCCCGATAAAAATGGTGCCTCACTTGTGTGGGAGGCCCAAGTACCGCGACAGGCAAGGGCCCACAACGTAGTGAGGCGACCTTAAAATTGCCTATCTCAAAACCACCTGGTTTTGCAAGGGAGTCACCTGGGTTTTGGCCCGTGCTCGGCGGCCATCTAGGGAAACCTACCAAACCCACACATTTCTGAAAAGTAGACACCCGGGGCTTCCAGGGAGGTATGGCTTGCGTGGATCCCCCAACGTTTCCTTACCCAGAATCCCTTGCAAACCTCAATTTTAGCTGAAAAAATCCCTTTTTCACACATTTGTGTGTGGGAAAGTGTGGCATCACTGGCCTCACACAAATTTCCTACCACCCAGCGTTCCCCAGGTCTCCCGATAAAAATGGTGCCTCACTTGTGTGGGAGGCCCAAGTACCCGCGACAGGCAAGGGCCCACAAAGTAGTGAGGCGACCTCAAAATTGCCTATCTCAAAACCACCTGGTTTTGCAGAAGTCACCTGGGTTTTGGCCCGTGCTCGGCGGCTATCTAGGAAACCTACCAAACCACACATTTCTGAAAAGTAGACACCCGGGGGCTTCCAGGGAGGTATGGCTTGCGTGGATCCCCCAACGTTTCCTACCCAGAATCCCTTGCAAACCTCAATTTTAGCTGAAAAAATCACTTTTTCACACATTTGTGTGTGGGAAAGTGTGGCATCACTGGCCTCACACAAATTTCCTACCACCCAGCGTTCCCCCAGGTCTCCCGATAAAAATGGGGCCTCACTTGTGTGGGAGGCCCAAGTACCCGCGACAGGCAAGGGCCCAAAACATTTTTGATAGGCAATGTTGATGTTGCCTCAAAGCGTTTTGTGTCCTTGCCTGTCGCTAGTACTGGGCCTCCACACAAGTGAGGCACCATTTTTATCGGGAGACCTGGGGAACGCTAGGTGGTAGGAAATGTGTGTGAGGCCAGTGATGCCACACTTCCCACACAAATGTGTGAAAAAGTGATTTTTCAGCTAAAGTGAGGTTTGCAGGGATTCTGGAGTAAGCGTTGGGGGATCCACGCAGCCATACCTCCCTGGAAGCCCCGGGTGTCTACTTTTCAGAAATGTGTGGGTTTGGTAGGACTCCTAGATGGCCGCGAGCACGGGCCAAACCCAGGTGACCTTGCAAAACCAGGTGGTTTTGTGAAAGGCCATTTTGAGGTCGCCTCAATACGTTGTGGGCCCTTGCCTGTCGCGGTACTGGGCCTCCCACACAAGTGAGGCACCATTTTATCGGGAGACCTGGGGAACGCTGGGTGGCAGGAGATTTGTGTGAGGCCAGTGATGCACACTTCCCACACACAAATGTGTGAAAAAGTGATTTTTCAGCTAAAGTGAGGTTTGCAGGAGATTCTGGGTAGGAAACGTTGGGGATCCACGCAAGCCATACCTCCCTGGAAGCCCCGGTGTCTACTTTTCAGAAATGTGTGGGTTTGGTACGTTTCCCTGGATGGCCGCCGAGCACGGGCAAAACCCAGGTGACTCCTTGCAAACCAGGTGGTTTTGTGAAAGGCCATTTTGAGGTCGCCTCAATACGTTGTGGGCCCTTGCCTGTCGCGAGTACTTGGGCCTCCCACACAAGTGAGGCACCATTTTATCGGGAGACCTGGGGAACGCTGGGTGGTAGGAAATTTGTGTGAGGCCAGTGATGCCACACTTTCCCACACACAAATGTGTGAAAAAGTGATTTTTCAGCTAAAAGTGAGGTTTGCAGGGGATTCTGGGTAAGGAAACGTTGGGGGATCCACGCAAGCCATACCTCCTGGAAGCCCCGGGTGTCTACTTTCAGAAATGTGTGGGTTTGGTAGGTTTCCTAGATGGCCGCCGAGCACGGGGCCAAAGCCCAGGTGACTCCTTGCAAAACCAGGTGGTTTTGTGAAAGGCCATTTTGAGGTCGCCTCAATACGTTGTGGGCCCTTGCCTGTCGCGGGTACTTGGGCCTCCCACACAAGTGAGGCACCATTTTTATCGGGAGACCTGGAGGAACGCTGGGTGGTAGGAAATTTGTGTGAGGCCAGTGATGCCACACTTTCCCACACACAAATGTGTGAAAAAGTGATTTTTCAGCTAAAGTGAGGTTTGCAGGAGATTCTGGGTAAGAAACGTTGGGGGATCCATGCAAGCCATACCTCCCTGGAAGCCCCGGGTGTCTACTTTTCAGAAATGTGTGGGTTTGGTAGGTTTCCCTATGTGGCCGCGAGCCCCGGGCCAAAAACCCAGGTGACCCCCTTGCAAAACCAGGTCATAATGAGATAATGTGTTGTTTATTTCTGCAGCGTGAAAATGTTGGCACAATATTGCAAGGAAAATGTGACAGACATTTTGAGGTTTGCAGGACATTGTGGGTACCATAACTTGTTGGGATCCACAAGAGAGATATCACCATGTACTCCCATGGGTGTTTCGTTTACGACAATATCTACAGTTGGTAGGTTATTCTTAGACGGAATGTACACCTTGGCAGACAGACTAAAAAGACAAAGATTACTGCACAGCCATCTATTCCTCAAGCACACACACACATACTGGTTGGATTTGGCACGAGGGCAAGTGATGGTTCAGTATATACAATTTTATTAACAAGAGATTTCACAAAAATGAAATGCACTGTCAATAATTGAAAGGACAAAAACGGAACCAGTGACTCGCAGCTCGTGAGCTGTAAAGCCACGTCAAGGCCCCAACCGCTTTACAGGCCATTCACACACCTTTCATACGTGATACACACAAGACCATTCACACCCCCAGGCACGAAACAAACACATTACAACATTCACAAAAAGGGACAAGGTACACCCTGCTTGAGAAAGACAAAAAAAAATATTACTGCACAACCATCTAATCCTCAAGCACACACACACATACTGGTTGGATTTGGCACGAGGGTGAGTGATGGTTCAGTATATACAATTGTATTAACAAGTGATTTCACAAAAATGAAATGCACTGTTAATAATTGAAAGGACGAGAAACTGAACCATTGACTCACAGCTCGTGAGCTGTAAAGCCACGACAAGGCACCAACCTCTTTACAGGCCATTCATACACCTTTCATACGTGTGACAAATACAAAACCATTCACACCACCAGCCGCGGGCCCATCACATTACAACACTCACACCAGCAGACAGCGCCATTCAAGGGCCCATCACTTTCACACGCCCACATTCCTAACACAGCAACCACACAACCTGATGGATTGCGTGGAGTGTCGCTCGGCTAGCAGTGTGTGTAGTGACCAGCAGCAAGTCACTACTCACACACTGCCAGCCGAGCGCCACTCCACGCACACCGCCAGCCAAGCACCAGCCTACACACACCACCATCACATTTAGGATTTTTTTATACAAAAAGAAAACACAAACAAATTGCAAATAGATACAAATCTACTAACACAAAATCAGAAACATTGCACTAATGCCAACCTTGAAACAGAACAACAATTCTTAAACATTACAGACCAGGCAGTTCACTTTACCACTCATGGTTGCTCCCAATAATTCTTTTGCTTGTGGTACGCTCTATAACAAGCAGGCACACACAGCCCAGGGTTAGAAGGACACTCAGGGCAGTACATACGAGTCTCCTTCCGCGTACCTCTTCGCCAACAGACTCTACATCTCCTAGTGGGAAAGTCTTTTGAGGATGTAGGAGGAATGTGATCAGGAAAGTGGCGATCTTTCAATCGAGCCACATCCTCCACCACTCCAACTCTAGGAACACTTGCCTGTTCCACAACAACAAGGCTGCCTATGACAGACTCCTGAAACTGAACAAAAGTCAACTTTGACGCAGGAGAACACTCCTTGAACACAACAAAAGCATTGAAAGTTGCTAAATTGAAGAGATGGATGGCCAACTTCTTATACCAAATGTAAGACTTACGAATAGCAGTGTAAGGTTCCAACCTCTGATCTACTCTATCAACACCACCCATGTGCTTATTGTAGTCTAAAATGCACACAGGTTTGCGCACTTCAGCAATCTGACCCCAAACAGCCACAGGTGAAGTACTCTCATCATGGATGGTAGTCAGCATGTACACATCCCTCCTGTCCACAAATTTCACAGCTAGCAGTTCCTCACTACGCAAGGCACTGCACTGTCCCCTCTGAAGTTTTTTGCAAACAAGCTCTTTTGGATAACCTTTACGGTTAGAGCGGATTGTGCCACAAGCAAAAGTGTCCACTTTGAACAATTCCTTAAACAATTGCACAGCAGTGTAGAAGTTATCAATGTACAAATGGTGGACTCTGTTAAACAGTCCTCTAGCAAGTTCCCACACAATTTTCTCTGAAACTCCTACTAAAGTGGACGGACAACCAGGGGGTCAATAGTGGAATCCCTACCAGTGTACACACGCAAATTAAAAACATATCCTGTCCTACTCTCAGACAACATATACAGCTTAATTCCATAGCGTGCCCTCTTGCTAGGAATGTACTGCCTAAAAACCAAACGGCCCTTGAACAGCACCAAAGACTCATCAATAGATATTTCTTTCCCTGGAGTATAGATCTCTGAAAATCGATCTACAAAGTGATCAAGAACAGGCCGAATCTTAAAAAGGCGGTCACATTCAGGGTGATCTCGTGGCAACGCCAAACCATTATCAACAAAATGCAGCATCCGAAGCAAAAGTAAATACCGATCACGAGTCATAACTGCAGGAAATATGGCCGTTGCCATCAAGGGACTGGTAGACCAATATGAACTCATGGACGGCTTCCTTATCAAACCCATCAAAAAGTCAAACCCAAAAACTTCTTCATCTCTTCCAGATTTGTGGGACTCCACCGGGTAGCTCTAGAATGGGGCCTAAGTCTGGCACTGTTGTCCCTCAAAAACTGTTCAGCATACAAATTAGTCTGCTCAACAATCTCACCCAAAAATACATCATCCATAAACAACTGAAAATACTGTATAGGCAAATAATGTTCACAATCCACTCTACACCCTGCATAACCACTAAAGGCAGGCAACACCGGCTGCACCATGTTTGGATCAACCCAGAGTCCAGCACTTCCAGTAGGAAGCCTAGCAGCCCCAGGCTGCAATCCAGATGCCTCTTGCACCATCGGCACATTAGTATCCTCCTCTAAATCAGGCACTTCATCTGCACTGAGAGTACCTTCATCATCCGATGATTCCATGTGGAGAGAAAACTCACTGCCTGAATCTTCCCCTCCCTCCTCTCCCTCAGACGCACTGTCAGTCTCATAATCCTGCTCAGAGGAAGATTCAAGAAGCAAACCAACCACCTGCTCAGCAGTAATTCTACTGGCTAGCCATAATGCTTACTAATAAAGGTTACTTGTCAAACAAGTCAACAACAACAAACCCTTTGTAAAAAAAAAAAGAAATAAACAAAATGTAGCTTTATCACAAAGACCTATATACTCCAACACTATACCACTCACGTGACAGAAGCAGCTAGACTCACCACCACCTACTCTGCACAGACACAGTAAGGATCAACAATATCCCACTAAAAAGAAGAAGAAAAAAATTACACATAAGACAATGCAAAACATCGCAAAGAATTTCATGCTCTGAACACTAACAAATATGCTGCCATTATGGCACCACTTACAAAAAATTCATTCATGCATGACAATAATACTCATTTGGAGAACACACAACAAAAATATTTTTCTTACCAAATAAATGCAATTACGCAAAACTGCAGAACCACAACTGCCGAAACCGCAAACAGGAATCAAAAGCTTTACACTAGAATAAAAAGGAGGAAAAAAAACATTACAATCACATATGCAAATAATGCACCAGTCCACACACAATCCACCAGCCAAGCTAAGGGGTAGTTGGGCCTAACAGTATAAATAAAATATTCACACCCGTAAAAGGGAGCAACCCTTGCCCTTTTGGCCACTCCCCAACACAAAAATTAAAAAAAACCCTGGTGCCTAGTGGGCATTCCTGCTGCACGATCACATGATCGTGCAGCAGGAATGCACAAAGAGGCATCGGGGGAAAGGAAAACCATTTCCTTTCCCTCGATGCCTCTTTTGATACAAACCCCCTCCCCGAGCCAAACCTCACCTGATTTCCCGACGCGCTGGAAGCAAATGGCTTCCAGCGCGTCGTGAGAAAGGAAACCCTCAATGATGTCAGCGCGCTGGCGTCATTGATGGGGCGAGGGAGGCAGGGGAAGCCCTTCCCCTGCCTCCCCCAAAAAACCTAACGATCAGATTCTCACGGGGAGCGCCAGCGCTTCCCCGTGGGTGGTCTTATGACGAGCTGGACTCGTCACGAGCACTGTGTGCCATGACGAGTCCAGCTCGTCATAAGCACCGAAGGGGATAAAGGGTCAGAGCAGGATCTCAGCGGCAGACGAGGAGAAGGAACCTCCTGGTCACAGGAACTACACGAGCATTGCGCTCGAGAAATTCAAGGATGCAAAGACCTCCATCAAGGATTACAGCTAACTTTTCAGGGTGTAAATGGAGAGAAGGCACATCTGCCCTGCATATTTATCCACGAAGATGCCACCGTTTTGTGCAATACCTCTACTCAACTGGAGTGCTTTCTACTGGCTAATCAGTAAGTGCTACCTCGTTGGGTAAATGTATAGTGCCTTTCCTACACTACAGCTGCGTAAAGGACCAGAAGAATTGTCTCCAGTGACCTGTGTGTCTGTAACTTTGCCACCGCGCCGAAAGTGCCGGGGTCCTTTGAGTAAGCTGTCCATCATAGTGGGGAAAGGGCGGGCATACGTTGCATACCGCTAGTGTATGTGTGGCGGGGCCAAACGAGCGGGGCTTCTAGGCCCGTTCACATGCCTCTTGTTTATAAAGGGTCAGAGCAGGATCGCAGTGGCAGACGAGGAGAAGGAACCTCCTGGTCACAGGAACTACACGAGGATTGCGCTCGAGAAAATCAAGGGTGCAGAGACCTCCATCAAGGATTACAGCTAACTTTACAGGGTGGCAATGGAGAGAAGGTACATCTCCACGCTCACGAAGATGCCACCGTTTTGTGCAATACCTCTACTCAACTGGAGTACTTTCTACTGGCTAATCAGTAAGTGCTACCTCGTTGGGTAAATGTATAATGCCTTTCCTACACTACAGCTGCGTAAAGGACCAGAAGAATTGTCTCCAGTGACCTGTGTGTCTGTAACTTTGCCACCGCGCCGAAGCGCCGGGATCCTTTGAGTAAGCTGTCCATCATAGTAGGGAAAGGGCGGGCATACGTTGCATACCGCTAGTATATGTGTGGCGGGGCCAAACGAGCGGGGCTTCTAGGCCCGTTCACATGCCTCTTGTTTATAAAGGGTCAGAGCAGGATCGCAGCGGCAGACGAGGAGAAGGAACCTCCTGGTCACAGGAACTACACGAGGATTGCGCTCGAGAAAATCAAGGGTGCAGAGACCTCCATCAAGGATTACAGCTAACTTTACAGGGTGGCAATGGAGAGAAGGTACATCTCCACGCTCACGAAGATGCCACCGTTTTGTGCAATACCTCTACTCAACTGGAGTACTTTCTACTGGCTAATCAGTAAGTGCTACCTCGTTGGGTAAATGTATAATGCCTTTCCTACACTACAGCTGCGTAAAGGACCAGAAGAATTGCAGGATCGCAGCGGCAGACGAGGAGAAGGATTGCGCTCAAAAAAATCAAGGGTGCAGAGACCTCCATCAAGGATTACAGCTAACTTTACAGGGTGGCATTGGAGAGAAGGCACGTCTCCACGCTCACAATGCCGCCCTCGTGGGCATTCCTGCTGCACGATCACATGATCGTGCAGCAGGAATGCACAAAGAGGCTTCGGGGAAAGGAAAACCCTTTCCTTTCCTCGATGTCTCTTTTGGAATCAAACCCCCCTCCCGAGCCAAAACTCACCTTATTTCCCCGACGCGCTGGAAGCAAATGGCTTCCAGCGCGTCGGGAAGAAAGGGAACCCTCAATGATGTCAGCGCGCCTCGCGCGCTGAGCGTCATTGATGGGGGCGAGGCGGGGGAGGCAGGGAAGTCCTTCTCCTGCCTCCTAAAAAAACCCCGACGATCGGTTTCCCACGGGGAGCGCCAGCGCTTCCCCGTGGGTGGTCTTATGACGAGCTGGACTCGTCATGAGCACACGAGCACTGTGTGCCATGACGAGTCCAGCTCGTCATAAGCATGGAAGGGGTTAATATAACGATCAAACCCGCCAATAAGGGGGGCGGGGTCGTTGTATTTGATACTTTTGATTATGAAAATAGAATTATGGGATTACTTTCTGTGGAGGCCCATTATCAAAAAGTCCCCATGAAGCAATGGCATCTATTAAATAGAGAAATTCAGACATTACTTTCTTTAGCAAAAGAAAATGAGTGGATAGCAGACAAGGAGTACCAATTTTTAAATAATGATAGGGCTGTTATTCCTGCAATATATGGTCTGCCAAAGATTCATAAGGATACCAAAAATCCACCACTCAGGCCGATTGTGAGCTGCATTAACTCCCCACTTGAACCACTGAGTAAGTATGTGGACACTTTTTAAAACCACTTGTCCAGAAACATAGATCTTACATTAAGGATTCTGCGCATATGATCACTACTATTGAAGGATACAGATTTAATGACAACACCCAACTCTTAGTCACTCTAGACATAGAGGCACTTTATACTAACATACCCCAGGATGCCACTTTGAGAGTCATCATTGACATCCTGGGACCTGCGGAGTGCAGGGGTGCCAATGCAGATTTTATCCTGGCCTGTACTGAGTTGGAGTTGAAACACAATTTATTTCTCTTCAAGGAAGATTTATATCTCCAGCGGAAGGGGACCAGCATGGGGGCCACCTGTGCCCCCAGTCTGGCATGCCTCTATGTCGGTAAATTTGAGGAGATCCATATCTTCAATGAATCTGCTCATTTTTTTGAGAATGTCGTGAAGTGGAGCAGATTTATTGACGATATTTTATTTATTTGGGAAGGCACTGTTGATCGCCTAGAGGAATTCTTGGAGTGGTTAAACCTGGGGGATGCTAATCTTAAATTCACCTCTGACTACAGCAGAGTGTGAATTTTTTAGATTTAAAAATTAAAGCAGTAAATGGGAGGTTGGAGGTCGAATTATTCTCTAAACCCACAGATAAGAACACCCTGTTGCATTATTCGAGTTTTCACCCAAAGGCACAGAAAGACAATATTCCATTTGGGCAGTTCCTCCATCTCAGGAGGAACTGCTCCTCTTTGGATGATTTTTATAAACATTCTGAGATTTTAAATACAAAACTCAAAGACAGAGGTTATCCTAGAAAGCTTATCACACATTCTTTTAAACGTGCCCGCTTTTATAACCGGGAGAGCATGTTAGAAGATAGAGGTGCCAATATATCTAAGCAGAATGAGAAACAGAAACTAGTATTTGTGAGCCAATTCTCCTGTCTGAGCAATAAAATTAAAAATATAATTAATTCTAATTGGAGTATTTTGAATGACATGGAGTCTCCAAAATTGGAGAGGCCCCTTTTTGCGTTTAAACGCAATAATAATTTGAAAAGAGAATTGGTACACACATATAGAGAGGGTCCCAAAATGTATCAAAAGACCTTGATGGGGACCCAAGCAATTGGCAATTATAAATGTAGCAATTGCAACATGTGTGGACAGTGTGTGGAGGGAAAGAGTTAGTTTACAATAAATACACCCTAACAGCTAAAACGTTAAACAATTGTAGAAGTAAAAATGTAATATACTTGCTTCTATGCCCTTGTAATTTGGGGTACGTTGGTGAAACGTCCCGGGGATTACGGGTACGACTAGGAGAGCATAAATCAGCCATTAAGAACAGAAAAGATAATGCCCCATTGGTCAGCCACTTTTTAAAGGAAGGCCATACCCTTACGGACTTCAGGTGGTTCATAATTGAAAAACTAGAAGGAAGTAAGAGATTAGGAGACTTAACCCTGAAACGCAAGAATCGTGAACAACTATATATTTCTATTCTTGACACAATACGAACCGGTCTAAACACAAAGGAGGACTGGATGAGACTTATTGAATGATAACAGTGATTTATTTTGATTACCCTGTCCACAATAGCTAGGTAACATTGTGCTGTGGGGTTATTGTGTGTTTGTCAACTTTTGACATGAGCGGTGTTCCGGCAGCCGCTCCTGCCAAGGGAGACTGATGCGCCTTGACTCAATAATCACAAGTTAGGGATTTAGGGCCACATTGGTTGTAGTGGTATGTCCACCTAAGATTAGATGGGCATACATTGGCAACTTGGAAACACTGTTTATTAAAATCGCCATGGGCACAAGTTGATAACTTGCATACACATCACTCATTGATGTCATATAATTAGGAGTTTATAGTGATTAGTAATTGTATATTTGGAGGAATATAGACTCCAGGGGGGCTATTGCACACTATGATCACTTACAGACATTGAATGAGTGCCCTAATATCGGTATGGGTCGTATCACGAGCTAATCGCAATTTATTGATTCATTTGCGATCATTAGGAGACATTTCCGCTTTAACATGTGTCAGTGGGACCCATTAGAATTATACACAAGTGAGAGCCGCTGTAAGAGAATTGGAATAGGCGCGCACAGATTACGTAAGAGTCATAGGTGATAATGTTTACATCCTATTAGTAACAATATAAAAGACACTCTAAAACGAGTTCAGGTTGTCGATCTTTTGATGATACACTGGGAGAGAACACGGCGGTCCATTTTTCTCCATAATTAGAGGTATGTGTTACTGGCGGGACCGTTTTTGCCTATTCATGGCCACTAGTATACATTCAATTGAGAGTGGGGGAAGCAATACAATCCTGGATCTTTAAATCAAAACTTTTTTGCTACGTATAGTATACGCGGGCAAATCTTCATTTATTCTAGAATCCCCTTAAGAAAGAGATTTCGGATGGTAGAGGACAGACGCATTAACATAAATTTTGTTGGTCCATACAGGGACCGTGTTATATACTGGGCTGAGCGCATTAACAAGCGCTACGAGTTTGTGGTTGTTTACCATATCCCTCACTCTTTTAGGCTGTTAGTTGGTTGTGAACATTTTATAAAAGACAGCCTTTCGATCGACATACCGGGGCAATACAGGGATCGCTTTACATATTGGGCTGAGCGCAAGTAACAAGCGCTACGAGTTTGTGGTTTTTCACAACATTCTTCATTCGATTAGGTTGTTAGTTGGTTGCTAAATAATTTATAAGAGATAGCCTCTCGATCGATATGGGTGGGAGGAATTTTTACTCATACGAATGAATAATATGAACAATAGGAAATAATATAGGCCTCAATATAAGAGGATGATTAAAAGTAATAGGATAAAAATAATAAAATAACATATTATTATTTTAGGTGTGAAGCCTGTGTGCCTACCCTGGGAAATATTTATGGACAAGATCTATTAAGATTTCACTTTTATTGCAGTTGAAAGGTGATACCTCAACATCGCTTTATAATTAATATATTAAGCAACCAAGGTGAGTGGGTGAATATTCCATTTGAAATTAATAATACCCTGTCCATATACATAGAGACAGGACTTATTCAGTCGTCATTTTTCATTTTTGTTTCCCCACTAGGATTATATTCTTTGAATAGGTGGGGACATGGTGGATTTAAATTAGACCACCCACAGAGAAATTTGAAGTTAATTGGACAATACAGACTATGTGATTTTTCTCCAGTTGTGATATTGAAATAGTGGTATATATTTTTCGGAGGGATGGTTTATTTTTACGAATGTTTCTATTGGTGAAAGCTTCCATATGGAGAAAGTACTAGAATGATGCATGAGAGAAGTTTGGGTTGTATGAAAAGTGAGGTGTGTTTTCCATGTTGAATGAAGGATTGGGGTGGATAGTATGGGCACTCTGAACCCGTTAAAACAACAGTATGAACACGTTGATAAATAGACTTTGAATGTGTTGTAAAATAGGTGAAGATGTCACAAAACATTTTTTTTGATTGCCTGTGGGACAGGTGAAGGTCAAACTATATTTATCATGTGTCTTTCTTTTTAGGATAATGGGGAAGATGGTTTTAATATATAAAGTACAATTTATGGTAGCAATGAATACAAATTTGGATAACATCTATTGTATATACATGTATATATATATATATCTTTTTTGTTTTAACTAGGTGTTTTTAATTCTAAATTGTTGAGCGAGAGACAAGCTCTATGTATATCCTGATGAAGGTGGTATTCCAATAATATATGACCACCGAAACGCGTCAATGCCTGCATTGATACAGTGGGTTATATCCAGGAACAGCCATATGTCTAATACAACAAAGAAGTGAATAGACTGGTGGTGTTTATGTATGAGATTCCAGTTGGGAATAACCTTTATTTGATGAATTTGATCGTTTTCACACACTTGTTTTTGTCTCTCATAAAAGGTTTTTAATATGTTTTTCAATATGTTTTTTAAATGTGTTTTTAACTTCATGTATTGATGTAAATCTCGGAATTTCTAAATTCTTAATGAATTATAATAAATGTTGAATTTACCTTTGAAGTGTGAGCTCTTTATCTCTGTGTAATACGCGGTTGCTTTTTGGGTTCAGACTTACGGCCTGTTTTTAACAGAGGTATATGGTTGAGTGATTCAACGACATATTTGGATTGATATATTTCTTTGTGTGTATGTGGTGATCCAAGAGAGTTCCTTCTTCTTCTTTACGTTGTGGGCCCTCAACCAGTGTTACAGCATAGAGCAACACACACAGGACTATAACAAATGAGAGAGCCTATAACAACAGGTATAGCCTGAGACAGAACAGCTGTAATTACATTACAACACTGCACTAAATAGTGTAGAATGTTCTCAATCCAAAGAGGACATACAGAAATACAAACATTGGAATATTGTGCCAGAAGACTTTTATCATCTATTAAAAGCTGTGTGTGACTATATTCTCTTTAATAGAGCTCTTTATATGCCAAACTTCCAATATAACCTTATAGTCTACTGTAGTAACCTACACAGGCCATTAAAGGGCTGCTCCAGTGTTAAACGCCTAACCTGAACAAGAAGACTTTTAATAAGGGAGTGGGCCTTTACTGGCTGGTATATTCTAGCCACTCCTAGCTATGGTCTGCAATAAGGGTATAAGAACATTCCAATGCTTCAGGGCAGAAGACTCTAATTAGTAAAACTAAGTCTTCACAGCTGAGAGCATTAATCCCCACTCCAAAGACTTTGTTTCACAACTGTTCCTATGATTATTCAACACATACCAGCACATGCAGGGCTGCAGCTTTTATGTGTTGAGATTTCACAGCAAGAGATGTGAAAAGGTGCAATTCTTCAGTACAATGATGAATGCATGTAGTAGAGTATAGAGAAATAGTGATGTCGCCACTGATACTTCTCCACAGTGTAATGATTGTATTTAGGATAGTTGAAAATGTCTGTTCAACCATGGATGTACATAGAAGAATGCAGATGCACACGGTATCTCTGCTAAGAACTCTCCCCAGTATAATGGGTATAGGTTTAAGGTCGTAGAGAAAGCTAGTATTCTCGCTCCCATCTCCTCCTAAGTTGATTGGTGTTTGTGGTAGAGTGTGAAGAGGGAGCAATCTATGACACTTCTTATCAGGGTGATGATAGTTTCTAGTAGGGTGTGGAAAGAAATTGACCTTTTCCATGACACTTCCTGTCGTTATAGGAAGAAAACAAATATTAGCTTATTTTTACTATATTTATCTTGCTAGTAAAATGTAAATATTGCATTTATTGAACTTTCTTAAAAAAAACGTCTTTTGCTGTTCACAGAAATTGATTTGCACTAAATAGTATATATATAGTATATTAAATAACATATATATATATATATAGTATAGTATATTATATATATAGTATCTTGAGATATATATATATATATTCACTGAAAAAACCATAGGTTTTAGAGACGTTATAGTTAGTTGGACATTTCACTCGTACAAAACCATAGAAATTCCCCGTTATAGTTAGTTCAGCTAACTATAACTCGCGCCCCGTAATGCACTGCTGATGACGTCACATATTACATCACTCATGACATGGTCAGTGACATCACTGATGACATCAATGATGACATCTCAAATGACATCACTGATGACATCACGGATGACATCATCCATGTGATAATTTGATGCATCTTCTCACACCCTAATATAACCTTTGATACACCCACTCTAAATTACAGACTGCCATTCTCAAAACCATAGACAATCCAACACCAATAACTACATACCCACTCACTGATTCTTAGGTCTACACACATATCCACTCACTCACCCGTACAGTCACTCATACTTACGGTCACTCAGTACAGGACTATCATATGCACTCATACACCTATATAGACACTCACACACCGCCTCTCATCCATAGAGTTACTCACACACCTAGTCAGTCATGCAAATAATTAATTACACTCCCATTTACTCACCTTTACAGTTATACACACACCAGCTCACTTACTCATACAGATATTAGCACATTCTTACGCTCTTATACAATCACTGATACAAGCACACACTCATCCATACAGCCACTCTCACAATCACACACTCTCACTTACAGCCATTTATATACTCCAACACAAATATATACTGCCTTTCACATATGTAGTTACTCACATATGTACCACTGAGATAAACATTCACTCACTAACACACCCATACACACACTCACCCACCCATACAGTCCATCACAGATGCACTCTTGAAACCATGCACCCAGTGAATCACCCACTCACACATCTATGCACAGAATCACACACACCCCACCCACACAAACACTCAGGCACCCATACAGATACTCAGACAACCAATCAATAACCCATATAGACACTCATGTAGCTATTCACAAACCCATGCAGCCGCTTACACAGCAAAAGACAGACGGATACAGACATTCACACAGTTTAGTCACTAACCCATGCATTCAGTAAGATACGTTTAATCTCTCACTTATAGAGTCAGTCATGCACCTACTAAATCATCCATTCAGACACTTATACACCCACTCATTCTTCAATACGCCTTGGCCTATATATATTAAACATATTTAAACTTTACAGAAACACACAGTCACTGGATGATGCCATCAGTGATGTCATCAGTGATGTCATTTGAGATGTCATCAGTGATGTCATCAGTGATGTCACTGACCATGTCATGAGTGATGTAATATGTGACGTCATCAGCAGTGCATTGCGGGGGCACGACTTATAGTTAGCTGAACTAACTATAACAGGGAATTTCTATGGTTTTGTACTGAGTGAAATGTCCAACTAACTATAACTACCTATGGTTTTTTCAGTGAATTTCTAAGGTTTTTAAATGCTAATTTCTAACTATAACGTCTCTGAAACCTATGGTTTTTCAGTGAATATATATATATATATTTCAGTGAATATATATATATATATATGTATATATATATATTCACTGAAAAACCATAGGTTTCAGGGACGTTATAGTTAGTTGAACATTTCACTCGTACAAAACCATAGAAATTCCCACGTTATAGTTAGTTCAGCTAACTATAACTCGCGCCCCGCAATGCACTGCTGATGACGTCGCATATTACATCATTCATGACATGGTCAGTGACATCACTGATGACATCTCAAATGACATCACTGATGACATCACTGATGACATCATCCAGTGAATGTGTGTTTCTATAAAGTTTAAATATGTATTATATATATGCCAAGGTGTATTGAAGAATGAGTGGGTGTATAAGTGTCTGGATGGAGGATTTAGTAGGTGTGTGACTGACTGTTTAAGTGAGTGATTACATGTGTCTTACTGAATGCACGGGTTAGTGACTGATACAGACATTCACACAGTTTAGTTTGTCAGTTGGTATGTAAGCGGTTGCATGGGTTGGTGAATAGCTACATGAGGATCTATATGGGTTATTGATTGGTTGTCTAAGTATCTGTATGGGTGCTTGGGTGTGTGTGTAGGTTCGTGGGAGGTGTGTGAGTCTGTGCATAGATGTTTGAGTGGTTGATTCACTGTGTACGGGTTCAAGAGTGCATGTGGAAACAGCTGTATGAGTGTGAGTGTGTGTATGGTGTGTTGGTGAGAGAATGGATGTCTCAATGTTACATGTCCAAGTAACTACATATATAAAATGCAGTGTATGTGAAAGTTGAAGTATATAAATGACTATACATGAGAGTCAGTGATTGTGAGAGTGGCTGCATGGATGAGTGTGTACTTGTATCAGTGATTGTAGAAAAGAGTAAGTATGCATTTGTTTCTGTTTGAATAACTGATGTGGTGTGTGTATAACTGTATAGGTCAGTAAATGGAAGTGTGATTGATTCTTTGCATGACTGACTAGCTGTGTGAGTAACTCTGGCTGAGTGGTGGTGTGTGAGTGTCTGTATAGATGTATGAGTGCTTATAATAGTGTTGTATTGATGAGTGACTACATCTATGAGTGATTCTATGGGTGAATGAGTGGATGTGTATGTAGACTTAGGAATCAGTGAGTGTGTATGTAGTAACTGGTACAGTGGGTGTTTCAAAGGTTATATTACAGTGTGAGGAGGTGGATCAGACTTTTCACGTGGATTATTTCATCAGTGATGTCATCAGTGATGTCATTTGAGATGTCATCAGGGATGTCATCAGTGATGTCACTGACCATGTCATGAATGATGTAATATGTGACGTCATCAGCAATGCATTGCGGGGGCGCAAGTTATAGTTAGCTGAACTAACTATAACGTGGGAATTTCTATGGTTTTGTACGAGTAAAATGTCCAACTAACTATAACGACCCTGAAACCTATGGTTTTTTCAGTGAATTTGTAAGGTTTTTTAAATGCTAATTTCTAACTATAACGTGCCTGAAACCTATGTTTTTTTCAGTGAATTTTAATGGTTTTTAAATGCTAATTTCTAACTATAACGTGCTTGAAACCTATGGTTTTTTCAGTGAATTTCAATGGTTTTTTAATGCTAATTTCTAACTATGCCTACAAAGTTACAGCCATTTATATACTCAAACACACATATATACTGCCTTTCACATATGTAGTTACTCACACATGTACCACTGAGATATACATTCACTCACTAACACACCCATACACACACTCACCCACCCATACAGTCCATCACAGATGCACTCTTGAAACCATGCACCCAGTGAATCACCCACTCACACATCTATGCACAGAATCACACACACCTCACCCACACAAACACTCAGGCACCCATACAGATACTCAGACAACCAATCAATAACCCATATAGACACTCATGTAGCTATTCACAAACCCATGCAGCCGCTTACACAGCAAAAGACAGACGGATACAGACATTCACACAGTTTAGTCACTAACCCATGCATTCAGTAAGATACGTTTAATCACTCACTTATAGAGTCAGTCATGCACCTACTAAATCATCCATTCAGACACTTATACACCCACTTATTCTTCAATACGCCTTGGCCTATATATATTAAACATATTTAAACTTTACAGAAACACACAGTCACTGTATGATGCCATCAGTGATGTCATCAGTGATGTCATTTGAGATGTCATCAGTGATGTCATCAGTGATGTCACTGACCATGTCATGAGTGATGTAATATGTGACGTCATCAGCAGTGCATTGCGGGGCGTGACTTATAGTTAGCTGAACTAACTATAACGGGGAATTTCTATGGTTTTGTTCGAGTGAAATGTCCAACTAACTATAACGTCCCTAAAACCTATGGTTTTTTTGTGAATTTCTAAGGTTTTTAAATGCTAATTTCTAACTATAACGTCCCTGAAACCTATGGTTCTTTCAGTGAATATATATATGCATGTGGCGTAAGAAAAGGGATTTAACCCGAAACACAACAATTAATTGTTCCAATAGGTGTCACTTAACATGCATGATAATATTATGGTAATAGCCTAAAACCATGAGTGAGTTAATGGGGGTCCTTTTTAACAAATTTCGGGATTCCCAGTTGTGGACAAACATATCAGGTCTTGCTTTTATGGAGCGAGACAGACAAAACTAGTACAAAGCATTTATGCTAATATTATTTGAATTTGATTTTGGCGGCAGGTCAGCATTATTATGCACAAAAATCTGTTTTGTAAATTTGATGTTATTTCTACTGCTGTCTTTATCCTCATGTCCTTTTATACATTTTATATTGATTTTACGATATATTAATGTTTTAACTTGCGGTTGGTTTTTAACTTAACCCATGAATTGTCAACGAACTACACATTTTTCTATGTCTATGGGCACCATTTACACGTGATTGTTGGTTAATTGCACTGGTCACTTTAAAAGCGGAAGTTGAACATGAATACAATGTCATTTGAAAAAGGCTCGGACGAGCCGAAACGTTATGGCAGCATTGAAGATTAAATAATTTATTGCACTTACAAATTTGGTCCGTGTCCGTTGTTGCAGGGAAGAACCTTTAAGTTCAACGCGGAAAGCAGTGATATATATATATATATATATTTCAGTGAATATATATATATATATATTCACTGAAAAAACCATAGGTTTCAGGGACGTTATAGTTAGTTGGACATTTCACTCGTACAAAACCATAGAAATTCCCACGTTATAGTTAGTTCAGCTAACTATAACTCGCGCCCCCGCAATGCACTGCTGATGATGTCGCATATTACATCATTCATGACATGGTCAGTGACATCACTGATGACATCTCAAATGACATCACTGATGACATCATCCAGTGAATGTGTGTTTCTATAAAGTTTAAATATGTATTATATATATGCCAAGGTTTATTGAAGAATGAGTTGGTGTATAAGTGTCTGGATTTAGGATTTAGTAGGTGTGTGACTGACTGTTTTAGTGAGTGATTACATGTGTCTTACTGAATGCACGGGTTAGTGACTGATACAGACATTCACACAGTTTAGTTTGTCAGTTGGTATGTAAGCGGTTGCATGGGTTGGTGAGTAGCTACATGAGGATCTTTATGGGTTATTGATTGGTTGTCTAAGTATCTGTATGGGTGCTTGGGTGTGTGTGTAGGTGCGTGGGAGGTGTGTGAGTCTGTGCATAGATGTTTGAGTGGTTGATTCACTGTGTGTACGGGTTCAAGAGTGCATGTGGAAACAGCTGTATGAGTGTGAGTGTGTGTATGGTGTGTTGGTGAGAGAATGGATGTCTCAATGTTACATGTCCAAGTAACTACATATATAAAAGGCAGTGTATGTGAAAGTTGAAGTATATAAATGACTATACATGAGAGTCAGTGATTGTGAGAGTGGCTGCATGGATGAGTGTGTACTTGTATCAGTGATTGTAGAAAAGAGTAAGTATGCATTTGTTTCTGTTTGAATAACTGATGTGGTGTGTGTATAACTGTATAGGTCAGTAAATGGAAGTGTGATTGATTCTTTGCATGACTGACTAGCTGTGTGAGTAACTCTGGCTGAGTGGTGGTGTGTGAGTGTTTGTATAGATGTATGAGTGCTTATAATAGTGTTGTATTGATGAGTGACTACATCTATGAGTGATTCTATGGGTGAATGAGTGGATGTGTATGTAGACTTAGGAATCAGTGAGTGTGTATGTAGTAACTGGTACAGTGGGTGTTTCAAAGGTTATATTACAGTGTGAGGAGGTGGATCAGATTTTCTCGTGGATGATGTCATCAGTGATGTCATTTGAGATGTCATCAGGGATGTCATCAGTGATGTCACTAACCATGTCATGAATGATGTAATATGTGACGTCATCAGCAATGCATTGCGGGGCGCGAGTTATAGTTAGCTGAACTAACTATAACGTGGGAATTTCTATGGTTTTGTACGAGTGAAATGTTCAACTAACTATAACGACCCTGAAACCTATGGTTTTTTCAGTGAATTTGTAAGGTTTTTTAAATGCTAATTTCTAACTATAACGTGCCTGAAACCTATGGTTTTTTCAGTGAATTTCAATGGTTTTTAAATGCTAATTTCTAACTATGCCTACAAAACATGTGAAGAAAGAGGAAGAAAAGCGCAGCAAGAAGCAAGACAAATGCAGAAAGAGGCAACAGAAGTCCAGAAAGACGAAGAAAAGTGCAGGAAGAAGCAACAGATGTGCCGAAAGAACCAACAGAGGAGCAGAAAGTCCTCCTGTGCCCCTAACTTTTTAGTGACGGGTACTGGTGGTAACTGACTCTGACTAACCAGGACCGGAGCCAGTGCTATGCTAAAAGACACTTAGAATACAGTGAAAACACCTACATACACTAGGGAACACTATGCGTTGGGGTACCCCTGTAATGAGCATGACCTCCTCTGTATTTGCCATGAGTTAGTGCCTGGGTCATTGCATGAGTACATGGGTAGTGACTGGATGATTAGAGTGCTGCAAGGACAGTGCATGGTGATTTTATAACTGCTTGGGTTTTGGCAGAGTGATGGGATAAGTACATGATGCTGGATGGGTGATTGGAGTAGTGGATGGGTAGTGGCAGAGGGATTTCTGGAGTGCATGGGTATAACCTGGGTAATTGGAGGAGTGAATCAGTACTGTGTAGGTGGTTAGAGGTCTGCATGGGTAGTGCACAGGGGATTGTAGCAGTGCATGTGTTAGTGCCTGGGTCACTCCATGAGCACATGGGTATTGACTGGAAGATTAGAGTACTGCAAGGAGAGTGCATGGTGAATTAAAAGTGCCTGGGTTTTGGCGGAGTGATTGGATAAGTACATGGTGCTCACTGGGTGATTGGAGGAGTGCATGGGTAGTGACAGGGCAATGGCTGGACTGCATGGGTACTGCTCAGGGTATTGTAGCAGTGCATGAGTTAGTGCATGGGTCATAGCATGAGTGCATGGGTATTGACTGGATGATTAGAGTGCTGCAAGGAGAGTGCATGGTGAATTTATAAGAGCTTGGGTTTTGGTGGAGTGATTGCATAAGTATACACATGTCACACCAGGCCCGCCCCCTCCCTTCACCACTGTGCAAACGCGCCCCCTGGTGGGTTTTAATTTGGGGAATTAATTCCCCTTGAATCCTGAGGGTCCCTGGGGCCAACTAGCCCACCATGTACCTCCAGTAAGCGCCACAGAGCTGTGTTGCAGAGAGGTGGTCCGAGGCCACGCCCTTTTTACACCTCTCTGCAACACAACTCTGTGGCGCTTACTGGACGTACCTGGTGGGCTAGTTGGCCCCCAGGGACCCTCAGGATTGATGGGGAATTAATCCCCCAACTTAAAACGCGCCACAGGGCCTGTTTGCACACATGTCACATCAGGCCTCGCCCCCTCCCTTCACCACTGTGAAAAGCGCCCCGTGGCGCGTTTTAAGTTGGGGGATTAAGTCTCCTTCAATACTGAGGGTCCCTGGGGTCCATCTAGCCCACCAGGTACCTCCAGTAAGCGCCACACAGCTGCGTTGCAGAGAGGTGTAAAAAGGGGCATGGACTCGGACCACCTTTCTGCAACGCAGCCCTGTGGCGCTTACTGGCAGTACTTGGTGGGCTAGTTCGCCCCCAGGGACCATCAGGATTGAAGGGGAATTAATTCCCCAACTTAAAACGAGCACAGGGCCTGTTTGCACACATGTCACATCTGGCCCCTCCCTTCACCACTGTGCAAACGCGCCCCGTGGCGCGTTTTAAGTTGGGGGATTAAGTCCCCTTCAATCCTGAGGGTCCCTGGGGTCCAACTAGCCCACCAGGTACCTCTAGTAAGCGCCACAGAGCTGCGTTGCAGAGAGGTGTAAAAAGGGGCGTGGCCTCAGACCACCTCTCTGCCACGCAGCCCTGTGGCGCTAACTGGAGGTACCTGGTGGGCTAGTTGGCCCCCAGGTACCCTCAGGATTATAGGGGAATTAATTCCCCAACTTAAAACGCGCCACAGGACACGTTTGCATACTGTTGCTGGGAGGGGGCGGGGCCTCCGGCGCGATGCCGGCTTTTTAAAAAATTTTGTTTTTTAGAAGGGGGGCTGTGTGGCCCCCCTTCCTTTCCTATTTTTTGGGCCCCGTGGACCCCATCCCCCAGGGCCTGACCCCTAATTTGTTAATTTAATTTTTTTTAAATGGAAGGGGGCTGCGCGGCCCTCCCTTACGAGGCCATTTTCGGCCCTGGGGACCCTATCCCCTGGGGCATGGCCACTATATATATATTTTTTAATATATTTTCAAAGGAGGGGGGGCTGCGTGGCCCCCCTCCTGAGGCTTCTGTTAGGCCCGGGGACCCCATCCCCCGGGGTAGGCCCTATCCGTTGGGGACCGTGGGGGAAGCCCCAATGCCCCCACGGTCACGCCGGCTCCCCATGTCCTGCGGGAGCCGTCATTGCTTTTCCACATGGGGAGCTGCTGACATGCAGCTCCCGTGTGGAAAAGCAATCTGCTTTGCTTCATTGAAGCGAGAGCAGGTTTCCCTGCTCTCGCTTCAATGAAGCAAAGCAGAGTTTGCAATGACAGGGTGGGAGCCGCGCGGCCCCGCCCTGTCATTGCAAACAGCAGTGTCCCGGGGTGGGCACTCCAGGACACTGCAGGAGCCGGCCCTGGGGGTGGCGGTCCCCAGGGCCATCACGGGCTCCAGGAGGGGGGCCGCGTGGCCCACCTCCCTTCATTTACAAAGCCCCGGGGAGGTGGTGGTCCCCAGGGCTCGGGGGTCCGTTACAGACCCCCACATTTGCATTTTAGTGCCCCGGGGCGTGTGGGGTTCTACCGAGTCAAAAGATGGCTGCCAACACTTCCTGGTTTGGAGTGTTGACAGCCAATTAGAATAAAGCTTGTGGTCGGGAGGGTCCGCGGATCCTACGTGCCTCTAGATAACGAAACTTTTATTTTTGATTTTCTCAGCAACTACTGAACGTATTTACACCATTTAAAAAAAAGGACGTTTTCTGAACCAAGCACTACCTTTTTGCCAAATTTGGTGTAATTCCGTTCAGCAGTTCGAGCTGTAGCCATGTCTAAAGTTTCCTATGGGAAATTGATTTTCCGACCTCTTTTTTTTTTTTTCTCAGGAACTACAGAACGGATTTATACCATTTAACAAAAAAGGCTCTTTCTGAACCAAGGGCTACCTTTTTGCCACATTTGGTGTAATTTTGTTCAGCAGTTCGGGCTGTAGCCGTGTCTAAAGTTTCCTATGGAAAATAACATGGAGAAAACACGTTTTGGGACCCCCTTTTTCTCGGCCCCGCTTGGCGAATCACCCCAAAACTTTCAGGATAGGAGCTGACCGGAGCGTGCCACAAGTTTTAAATATTTCGCGAAGATTCGTCAACCGGCGCCAAAGTTATCGGGAAAGAAAAACGTTTTCCTATGGAAACTAGGTCCTAACTATAACTATCTACTGGCGACCGCCAGTAGATTATATATATATATATTGCAAAGAGCTCGTCCGACGCTTCGTGCATATGAATAAACGAGAGTAGACCCAATTCTTGTGCCGATTTTTTATTCAATAATCACCCTGTCGCCATGACGCGTTTCGGCCGATCGACGGCCTTGATCACATGTATATGTATATGTATGTATGTATGTATATATATATATATATATATATATATATATATAAAAATATATATTACCTACTGGCGGCCAACAGTAGGTAGTTATAGTTAGAACCTTGTTTCTATTCAAAAGCGTTTTTCTTTTGCCAATATCTTTGGCACTATTTAACGAATCTTCGTGAAAAGTTCAAAACTAATGGCCTTTCACTGCAGCTCCTGTGTTGAAAGCTTCGGGTGAAAAAGGGGGTCCCAAAATGCTTTTTCTCCATGTTAATTTCCATAGGAAACTGTTGTCGCAGCTACAGCACGAACTGCTGAATGGAATTATACCAAATTTGGCAGAAAGGTAGCTCTTGGTCTAGAGTGCACTCTTTTTGTTAATGGTGTAAATCCGTTCAGTAGTTTGTGAGAAATTTAAAGATTTAAGATATCTATATTTCACTGTGAAGGATCCGCTAACCCTCCCGATCTCATGCCTGCAATCTGATTGGCTGCCAACACTTCAAATTAGGAAGTGTTGGCAGCCATCTTGTGACTTGGTTGAACCGAGTCACAAGCAAACAGGTAAAAAAACAATAAAAAATAAGAAAAGGGGTAGGGTAGAAACACCCTGACCCCCTAGGCCTTCTCAGGGGGTCCCACCAGTGTAAAAAAAAGCCTTTTTTTTTTTAATTCGGCGGGATTCGTGCTGGGTGTGCAAATCTGGCAGAAATATTTTTTAAAAAGTGAAGCGTGGGCTCCCGCGCATCGTTTCTTTAAGCCCCCAGGTGGGCCAGGTCCTGGGGGCAATTTCTATTTGTGATGCAGGGGCCAGCGGGGGCCCCTGCTGGCCAGGGACCACCACCTCCCGGGCGATCATTAATAAATGCGGGGACACAAGGCTCTCCACAGCCCCGGGGATGCCACCTCCCCGGGGCTTTAATGTTTTAATAAAAGGCAGGAGCCCTCCACGCAGCCCCGGGGACCACCACCTCCCTAGGGCTATATGCCTTAAATGCGAGGGCACGCCGCCCCCTGCAGCCCCGGGGTCCGCCACCTCCTGGGGCCATATTTCAAATTAAAGTGCATGGGGTGGGCTCCTGCCCTCCCTTGCAGCCCTGGGGACCACCACCACCTCCCCGGGGCTCAGTTTATAAAATACAGGGGGGCCACGCAGCCCCCCGCAACCCTGGGGACCACCACATTCATTTTTGTTAGGCACGGGGAGATTAAGTGATTTACACAGAATCGCAGGATGTTCAGCGTCATTGCCGAGACTCGAACCCAGTTCCCCAGATTCGAGGTCGGCCACCCTAGCCATTAGGCCAACTCCTCTCCCCAGGCTATCTTTAAAAATTTATGTTTGGGGGGCTTAAACCCCCCCATACTGCCCTGGGGACCATCATCTCCCCGGGGCACAGATCAATTAAATGCAGGGGTCCGTTGTGGACCCCCGGCCCCAGGGACAACCACCTCCCCGGGGCTAGACACAAGATGGGAGGAAGAGCCACACGCCCCCCTCCAGAAGCCCTCCAAGGCCCTGGGGACCGCCAGCCCCCTGGGCCAGCTTCATCAATGTCCCGGGGTTCCCACCACCAGGACATTGCTGTCTGCTATGGCATGGCAGGAGCCCTGCTCCCACCATGCCATAGCAAATTTCTGCTTTGCTTCATGGAAGCGAGAGCAGGAAAACTGCTGTCGCTTCCATGAAGCAAAGCAAAATTGCTTTGGGCAAAGGAAGCTGCGTGTTTGCAGCTTCCTCTGCCTAAAAGCAATGCCGGCTTCCACAGGAAGCCAGCAGGGACCGGGGGCCTTGGGGCTCCCCGCGGTCCCCAATGTTGTAGCCATGCCCCGGGGGATGAGGTCCCGGGGCCAAAATGGCCCAGGAGGTGGCCACTCAGCCCCCTCCTGTTTTCAATTTAAAAAAAAATTGAGCAGGCCCCAGAGGATGGGGTCCCCGGAGCTGAAAATGGCCTGGGTAAGAGGGCCGCGCAGGCCCCCTACCCATTTTTGTTAAAAAAAATTCAGAGGATGTGGCCATGCCCCAGGGGTGGGGTCCCGGGGCAAGATAGGCCTCAGGAGGGGGGCTGTATGGCTCCCCTCTAAAAAATCAAATAAAATAATGGCAAGGCCCCGGGATGGGGTCCCCGGGGTAAAATCTGGCCCAGGGAAAGGTGGCCGTGCGGCCCCCTTCCTTAAAATAAAAAATTACAAAGCCCCGGGGGATGGGGTCCCTGGGGCACAAATCGGCTTCAGGGGAGCTGCGCGGCCCCCTTCCTGTTTAAATTTTTTTTTTTTTTTAAATGGGTTAGGCCCTGGGGGATGGGGTGACCAGGGCCCAAAAAGTATCAAGGGATGGTGGGGCCACTCAGCCCCCCTTCCTAAAATAGGAGAACAGAACAGAAGCTGGCAACTCGCCAGAGGCCTCTCCCCCTCCCTGCACGACTCTGCAAACCCACCTCCTGGCTTGCTCTGGGTTGGGGGATGAAGTCCCCTTCGTTTCTGAGGGTCTTTAGGGGCCACCTAGCCCACCTGTTACCTCCAGTAAGCCCCACACAGTGGGATTGCTGAGAGGTGGTCGCAGGCCATACCCCTTTTTACACCACTCTGCAAACATGCCTCTTGGCACACTGCTGGTGGGGCGATGAGTTCCCCTTGTGACCTGAGGACCTCAGGACTAAAGTGGACTTCATCCCCCAAGCAGCAGTGCGCCAGGAGGCACATTTGCAGAGTGGTGTATAAAGGTTGTGTGGCCTCTGACTACCTCTCAGCAATCCAACTGTGTAGGGCTTACTGGAGGTAGCAGAAGGGCTAGTTGGCCCCCAGGGACCCTCAAGAGGCAAGGGGACTTCATCCCCCAACCAAGAGCGCATCAGGAGGTGTGTTTCCTGAGTGGTGGAGAAAGGGGGCATGGCCTGCGACCACCTCTCAGCAATCCCATTGTGTGGGACTTACTGGAGGTAACAGAAGGGCTAGTTGGCCCCCAGGGACCCTCAAGAGGCAAGGGGACTTCATTCTCCATCCAAGAGTGCACTAGGCATCGCGTTTGCAGAGTGGTGGGCAAAGGAGGGATGGCCTGCTATCAGAATTTAGAAATCCTGCAGTGTGGGACTTACTGGAGGTAATAGGAGGGGTAGTTGGCTCCATCCTTGGCTACCAACTACCCCTCCTGTTACCTCCAGTGAGTCCCACACAGTGGGATTGCTAAGAGGTCTTCGGAGGCCGCGCCCCCTTTTTTCCACCACTCTGCAAACGCCCGTCCTGGCACTCTACTGGTTAGCGGATGAAGTCCACTTTACTCCTGAGGGACTTTGGGGGCCAAGAAGCCCTCCTGCTACCTCCTGTAAGTCCTACGTAGCAGAATTCCTGAGCGCTGGTTGGAGGCCCAGCCCCTTTCTCCACCACTGTGCAAATGTGACTACCAGTTAAACAAGCATTTGCAATGCAATAGGTCTCGCATTAATGAGAGTTAGAGCTATTGGTGTCATAAATGTAAAAGTTTTTTACTAAGGTTTTTTGGAGTGGAGTGGATGTAGGTTGTGTGTAGTGGAATTATGTGGTTTGTTGTGCAGTGACTTTATGTGGATAGAAAGTATGTGGTATTTAGTGTATAGGAATTATGTGGAGTGGGATTATGTGTTATGGAGAGTAATTATGTGGTATGGTAGTCTGTGTTGTGGAGTGATAACCTCAGGTTTAGTCTTCCTAGTTTCCATAGAAGCTAAGCTATAAACTCATTGAGACACAAACAAAGAAGCAACCACAGAGGTACACTTCTGGACCTAGTCAGAGGTATGAGGAGGGCCACTGAAATTATGCGACTGTTCAGCCATGCAATTTTCGCATAATTATACATTTTGCGCATTTGCCACATAATCCATCATCTGCCGCATAATCTGCAGATTTGAACAAAAAAAACCTTGTCTCTAGATCAAACAGCTGAAATGTTACCAAAAATGCAGCAACACATGTTACAGCATGGTGGAAGGCGCTTTGCAAAGCTGGAATGGTCACGTGTTACTTATTGCTAAATGTGGGTGTTAAACTGGTACAAATGATGCACAAACCTCTCTTGCTTCTTTCTGTGCCTCTCGTGCCTCTTTTTGCATTTCTCTTGCTTCTTTCTGCACCCTTTTTCTTCTTTCTGCTGTTCTCTTGCCTCTTTATGCACTTCCCTTGCTTCTTTCTGTACCTTTCTTCCTATTTCTTTACTTCTCTTGCCTCTTTCTGCACATCTCTTCCTCTTTCTGCACCTCCCTTCTTTCTGCACCTCTTTTGCTACTTTCTGCACCTCTCTTGATTCTTTCTTCTGCACCTCTCTGGCCTTGTTCTGAACCTCATTTGCCTCTTTCTGCACCTTTCTTCCTCTTTCTGCACCTCTCTTGCTTCTTTTTGCACTTCTCTTGCTTCCTTCTGCACTTCTCTTCCTTCTTTCTGTACTTCTGTTGCTTCTTTCTGTGCATGTATTCCTCTTTCTGTACCTTTCTTCCCCTTTCTGCAGTACACTTGCTTCTTTCTGTACTTCTCTTGCCTCTTTCTGCACCTCTCCTGCTTCTTTCTGCACTTGTCTTGCCTCTTTCTGCACCTCTGTTTCCTCTTTCTGCACTTCTCTTGCGTCTTTTTGCACCTCTCTTCCTTCTTTCTGCACCTCTCTTGCTTCTTTGTGCAGGTCACTTTCCTCTTTCTGCACCTCACTCTCTTCTTTCTGCACCTCTCTTTCTTCTTTCTACACCTCTCTTTCTTCATTCTGCACCTCTCTTGCTACTTTCTGCACATCTCTTGCTTTTTTGTACTGTTCTTGCTTCTTTCTGCACCTTTCTTCCTCTTTCTGCTCCTTTCTTCCTCTTTGTGCACCTCGCTCTCTTCTTTCTGTGCCTTTCTTCCTCTTTCTGCACCTCTCTTGCTTCTTTCTGCACCTCTCTTGATTATTTCTGCACTTCTTTTGCTTCTTTCTGCACTTCTCTTGCTTCTTTCTGCACCTCTCTTTCTTCTTTCTGCACCTCTCTTGCTACTTTCTGCACATCTCTTGCTTTTTGTGTACTGTTCTTGCTTCTTTCTGCAGCTTTCTTCCTCTTTATGCTCCTTTCTTCCTCTTTGTGCACCTCGCTCTCTTCTTTCTGTGCCTTTCTTCCTCTTTCTGCACCTCTCTTGCTTCTTTCTGCACCTCTCTTGATTATTTCTGCACTTCTTTTGCTTCTTTCTGCACTTCTCTTGCTTCTTTCTGCACCCTTCTTCATCTTTCTGCACTTCTCTTGCCTCTTTCTGCACTTCAGTTGCTTCTTTCTGCACCTTTATTTCTATTTCTTTACTTCTCTTGCCTCTTTTTGCACATCTCTTCCTCTTTCTGCACCTCCCTTCTTTTTGCACCTCTCTTGCTTCTTTCTTTTGCACCTCTCTTGCCTCGTTCTGTACCTCATTTGCCTCTTTCTGCACCTTTCTTCCTCTTCCTGCACTTCTCTTGCTTTTTCTGCACCTCTCTTGCTTCTTTCTGCACCTCTCTTAATTCTTTCTGCACCTCTCTTGCTTCTTTCTGCACTTCTCTTGCTTCCTTCCGCACTTCTCTTGCTTCTTTCTGTACTTCTCTTGCTTCTTTCTGTGCATTTATTCCACTTTCTGCACCTTTCTTCCTCTTTCTGCAGTTCTCTTACTTCTTTCTGTACTTCTCTTGCCTCTTTCTACACCTCTCTTGCTTCTTTCTGCACTTCTCTTGCCTCTTTCTGCACCTCTGTTGCCTCTTTCTGCACTTCTCTTGTGTCTTTTGCACCTCTCTTCCTTCTTTCTGCAACGCTCTTGCTTCTTTGTGCACCTCAATTGCCTCTTTCTGCACCTCACTCTCTTCTTTCTGCACCTCTCTTGCTTCTTTTAGCACCTCTCTTGCTTCTTTCTGCACTTCTCTTGCTCCTTTCTCCATCTTTCTTACTCTTTTCTGTGCCTTTCTTCCTCTTTCTGCACCTTTCTGTACATTTCATCCTCTTTCTGCACCTTTATTACTCTTTCTGCACTTCTCTTGCTGCTGTCTGTACTTCTCTTGATTCTTCCTGCCCTTCTCTTGCGTCTTTTTGCATCTCTTTTCTTTCTTTCTGCACCTCTCTTGCTTCTTTCTGCAACTGTCTTGCCTCTTTCTGCACCTCTCTTGCCTCTTTCTGCACCTCACTTGCTTCTTTCTGCATCTTTCTTCCTCTTTCTGCACCTCTCTTGCCTCTTTCTGCACCTCTCTTGCCTTTTTCTATACCTATCTCGCCTCTTTCTGCACCTGCATTGCCTCTTTCTGAACCTCTCTTGCCTCTTTCTGTACCTCACTTGCCTCTTTCTGCATCTTTCTTACTCTTTCTGCACCTCTCTTTCTTCTTTCAGTACCTCTCTTGCTTCTTTCTGCACCTTTATTTCTCTTTCTGCACCTTTCTTCCTCTTTCTGCAGTTCTCTTGCCTCCTTCTGCATCTCTGTTGCTACTTTCTGTACTTTTTTTGCGTCGTTTTGCATATCTCTTCTTTCTTTCTGCACCTCTCTTGCTTCTTTCTGCAAATGTCTTGCCTATTTCTGCACCTCTCTTACCTCTTTCTGCACCTCACTTGCATCTTTCTGCATCTTTCTTCCTCTTTCTGCACCTCTCTTGCCTCTTTCTACACCTATCTTACCTCTTTCTGCTCCTGTCTTGCCTCTTTCTGCACCTCTCTTGCCTCTTTCTGCACCTCACTTGCCTCTTACTTCGTCTTCCTTACTCTTTCTGCACCTCTCTTTCATCTTTCAGTACCTCTCTTGCTTCTTTCTGCACCTTTATTCCTCTTTCTGCACCTTTCTTCCTTTTTCTGCAGTTCTGTTGCCTCCTTCTTCACCTCTGTTGCTACTTTCTGCACTTTTCTTTGCGTCTTTTGCATCTCTGTTCCTTCTTTCTGCACCTGTCTTGCCTCTTTCTGCACTTCTCTTGCCTTTTTCTGTACCTTTATTCTGCTTTCTGCACCTTTCTTCCTCTTTCTGCAGTTCTCTTGCCTCCTTCTGCACCTCTGTTGCTAGTTTCTGCACTTTTCTTGCTTCGTTTTGCATCTCTCTTCCTTCTTTCTGCACCTCTCTTGCTTCTTTCTGTACCTGTCTTCCTCTTTCTGCTCCTTTCTTCCTCTTTGTGCACCTCGCTCTCTTCTTTCTGTGCCTTTCTTCCTCTTTCTGCACCTCTCTTGCTTCTTTCTGCACCTCTCTTGATTATTTCTGCACTTCTTTTGCTTCTTTCTGCACTTCTCTTGCTTCTTTCTGCACCTCTCTTTCTTCTTTCTGCACCTCTCTTGCTACTTTCTGCACATCTCTTGCTTTTTTGTGTACTGTTCTTGCTTCTTTCTGCAGCTTTCTTCCTCTTTCTGCTCCTTTCTTCCTCTTTGTGCACCTCGCTCTCTTCTTTCTGTGCCTTTCTTCCTCTTTCTGCACCTCTCTTGCTTCTTTCTGCACCTCTCTTGATTATTTCTGCACTTCTTTTGCTTCTTTCTGCACTTCTCTTGCTTCTTTCTGCACCTCTCTTTCTTCTTTCTGCACCTCTCTTGCTACTTTCTGCACATCTCTTGCTTTTTTGTGTACTGTTCTTGCTTCTTTCTGCAGCTTTCTTCCTCGTTCTGCTCCTTTCTTCCTCTTTGTGCACCTCGCTCTCTTCTTTCTGTGCCTTTCATCCTCTTTCTGCACCTCTCTTGCTTCTTTCTGCACGTCTCTTGATTATTTCTGCACTTCTTTTGCTTCTTTCTGCACTTCTCTTGCTTTTTTCTGCACCCTTCTTCATCTTTCTGCAGTTCTCTTGCCTCTTTATACACTTCTCTTGCTTCTTTCTGTACCTTTCTTCCTATGTCTTTACTTCTCTTGCCTCTTTTCGCACATCTCTTCCTCTTTCTGCACCTCCCTTCTTTTTGCACCTCTCTTGCTTCTTTCTTTTGCACCTCTCTTGCCTCGTTCTGTACCTCATTTGCCTCTTTCTGCACCTTTCTTCCTCTTTCTGCACTTCTCTTGCTTTTTCTGCACCTCTCTTGCTTCTTTCTGCACCTCTCTTAATTCTTTCTGCACCTCTCTTGCTTCTTTCTGCACTTCTCTTGCTTCCTTCCGCACTTCTCTTGCTTCTTTCTGTACTTCTCTTGCTTCTTTCTGTGCATTTATTCCACTTTCTGCACCTTTCTTCCTCTTTCTGCAGTTCTCTTACTTCTTTCTGTACTTCTCTTGCCTCTTTCTACACCTCTCTTGCTTCTTTCTGCACTTCTCTTGCCTCTTTCTGCACCTCTGTTGCCTCTTTCTGCACTTCTCTTGTGTCTTTTTGCACCTCTCTTCCTTCTTTCTGCAACGCTCTTGCTTCTTTGTGCACCGCAATTGCCTCTTTCTGCACCACACTCTCTTCTTTCTGCACCTCTCTTGCTTCTTTTAGCACCTCTCTTGCTTCTTTCTGCACTTCTCTTGCTCCTTTCTCCATCTTTCTTACTCTTTTCTGTGCCTTTCTTCCTCTTTCTGCACCTTGCTGTACATTTCTTCCTCTTTCTGTACCTTTATTACTCTTTCTGCACTTCTCTTGCTGCTGTCTGTACTTCTCTTGATTCTTCCTGCCCTTCTCTTGCGTCTTTTGCATCTCTTTTCTTTCTTTCTGCACCTCTCTTGCTTCTTTCTGCAACTGTCTTGCCTCTTTCTGCACCTCTCTTGCCTCTTTCTGCACCTCACTTGCTTCTTTCTGCATCTTTCTTCCTCTTTCGGCACCTCTCTTGCCTCTTTCTGCACCTCTCTTGCCTTTTTCTATACCTATCTCGCCTCTTTCTGCACCTGCATTGCCTCTTTCTGAACCTCTCTTGCCTCTTTCTGTACCTCACTTGCCTCTTTCTGCATCTTTCTTACTCTTTCTGCACCTCTCTTTCTTCTTTAAGTACCTCTCTTGCTTCTTTCTGCACCTTTATTTCTCTTTCTGCACCTTTCTTCCTCTTTCTGCAGTTCTCTTGCCTCCTTCTGCATCTCTGTTGCTACTTTCTGTACTTTTCTTGCGTCGTTTTGCATATCTCTTCTTTCTTTTGCACCTCTCTTGCTTCTTTCTGCAAATGTCTTGCCTATTTCTGCACCTCTCTTACCTCTTTCTGCACCTCACTTGCATCTTTCTGCATCTTTCTTCCTCTTTCTGCACCTCTCTTGCCTCTTTCTACACCTATCTTACCTCTTTCTGCTCCTGTCTTGCCTCTTTCTGCACCTCTCTTGCCTCTTTCTGCACCTCACTTGCCTCTTACTTCGTCTTCCTTACTCTTTCTGCACCTCTCTTTCATCTTTCAGTACCTCTCTTGCTTCTTTCTGCACCTTTATTCCTCTTTCTGCACCTTTCTTCCTTTTTCTGCAGTTCTGTTGCCTCCTTCTTCACCTCTGTTGCTACTTTCTGCACTTTTCTTGCGTCTTTTTGCATCTCTGTTCCTTCTTTCTGCACCTGTCTTGCCTCTTTCTGCACTTTTCTTGCCTTTTTCTGTACCTTTATTCTGCTTTCTGCACCTTTCTTCCTCTTTCTGCAGTTCTCTTGCCTCCTTCTGCACCTCTGTTGCTAGTTTCTGCACTTTTCTTGCGTCGTTTTGCATCTCTCTTCCTTCTTTCTGCACCTCTCTTGCTTCTTTCTGCACCTCTCTTGATTATTTCTGCACTTCTTTTGCTTCTTTCTGCACTTCTCTTGCTTCTTTCTGCACCTCTCTTTCTTCTTTCTGCACCTCTCTTGCTACTTTCTGCACATCTCTTGCTTTTTTGTGTTTTATTTATTTATTTTATTTTTATGTTTTATAGAGCGCAAACTTGACCCGTTAGGGTATCAGAGCGCTTTACAGAATCCTAGGGTTGTACAAAAGGCATGGAATCACAAGAGTAAACAATCGATTGGGAGGGGGCGGGGTGCTGGATACATAAGGGATAGAAGGATACATAGGTACAGTTTACATTGCAGTTACTCAAGACAAGGCCCCAGGTTTCTTGGAGGGGTGACTAGGTCATCCGAGGGAGGCAATAGCCGGCAGTTGATCAGGGTCTCTGTGGTGGTTGAAGGTAAAAGTTTAAACGAGGAATTTACCCATAAGGAAGGTTTTGGCCTCCTTTTTGAAGCGTGCCAGAGAGGGGATTCTTCTTATGACGGGTGGGAGAGAGTTCCATATTCTTGGCGCGGCCCCAGCAAAAGCCCGATTGTAAGTTTTTTTTTCCCTAAAACGTGCAGGCTGGAGCAAGAGGTCTCTGGCGGACCGGGAGTTTCTGATTCCTCCAGATACCACAAGTTTCTGTGCAAGGTATGCAGGGAGTTTGAGTATAAAGCCTTGTGTGTGATGCATGCCAGCTTAAGCTGTATCCTGGCCTCGAGAGGAAGCCAGTTCAGCGCTTTCAGGTGTGGAGAAATGTGATCGAATTTCCTTGTGCCGGTAAGTAGTCTGGCGGCCGCGTTGAGGCAGGCTTTTAAAGGTGCCAGGGAGATCTTGGGTAGACCCGAGAGGGTAGAACAGCCATATTCCAGTCTGGAGATGACTAGTGCTTGGACTGCCATTTTTAGGTCGGGAGCGTCAAGGAAGGGTTTCAGTTTCCAAAGGTAGCTCAGGTGGAATCTGGCTGATTTGGCCATTGAGTTGATGTGGTCCCGCATGTTCAAGTTGCAGTCGAGGGTTATTCCCAGTGATTTGGCCGAGTCCACAATGGTCGGTGGGTAATTTAAGGCTGTGATGGCCTTAATCCATATCTGAATCTCAGGGTTGGTTTTAGGAGGGAAATTAGGAGAAATTCTGTTTTCTTTGCGTTGAGTTTGAGTTGATTGGAGGCGAGCCATTGGACGGTCAGCTTCAGGGCCTCATTCAGGAGAGAATCTCCTCGAGGGATGAGATTTTGATGTAGATCTGAGTGTCGTCAGCGTACATATGGTAGGAGATATTTGCAGTGCGTAGGACTTCGACAAGCGGTTCTAGGTAAAGGTTGAAGAGGGTGGGGGACAGCGTTGATCCTTGAGGGACTCCAATCGTGACCGGAGAGGGAGCAGACAGGTTGCCGTTGATTAGGAATCTCTGTGATCGGTTTTGGAGGAAGGATCTAAACCATTCTAGGACAGAGCCAACCAATCCCATCCTGAGTTTGAGGCGTTCGAGTAGCTTTCCATGGTTGACCGTGTCGAAGGCCGAGGATAGATCTAGGAGGATTAAGAGACATGTTTTGCCTTGGTCAAGGGCTTGGAGGGCATCATCAACGATGTGGAGCATGGTGGTTTCAGTGCTGTGTCCAGGTCTTAATCCGGATTGGAAGTCATCGAGTAGGTGGAAGTTGTTGATGTGTTGACTTAGCTGCAGTTGCACACACTTCTCCAACACTTTAGCTAAGACAGGGATGTTGGAAATAGGTCTGAAGTTGTCAGGGAGGCTGGGTCCAGCGACGGCTTTTCAAAATGGGGAGGACTTGGCCGGCTTTCAGAGAGTCAGGAATCGATCCCTGCCGGAGAGAGGCGTTAATTATTGCAGTCCAGCTAGGAATAATGGATTGGGCGGCAGCAGCTAGGCAGTTGGAGGGAGCGGGTCGTTAAAATGGTTATTCGGGTTTAAGGTAGATAGGATTTTAGAGACGGAGTCTTCGTCGTAGAGTGTGAAGTCGGTCCAGTGTGCTTGATTCTTAGGTGAAGCCTGTCGGGCGGCGTGGAAGGAGGAGGCAGGTCAGTAGTGGGTAGAGAGTATGAGGCGGAACTAAATTCATTACCCAAGGCTTTGATTTTGTCCGCAAAAAAGAGGAGAATTCCTCGGATGATATTAGAGACTTGGGATTTTCTTTCGATGTTTTGGTCAGTTTGTTGTATTGGTGTTTGACCAGTTCAAAGAGTTTACGGGGTCTGTTCTTGGTGTTCCCCAGTTCCGATCTGAAGAATTCTTTTTTGAGTTGAGGATGTTCCTGTTGTAGGTATTTCTGGCCTGGCGGAGAAGTTTTAGATGTGCGGCAGAGGGTGCTGTCTCCAGATTCTTTCGGCTTGCCGGAGGGATCTCCTCTCATTGTTGAGGGATCCAGTGAACCAGGGGTTTCTATCTTTGATTTGGGTTCTTTTTAGTTTTAGTGGGGCTAGGTCATCCAGAATGTTCGATATGGTCGCAGAGTAGTGATCGTTGAGGTCATTGACCGTTGTGATATGCGAGGGGGGAGGTCAGATTTGCGCCGAGCCTCCAGTTCTCTGTGGTCCTGGTTCTTGGTGTCTCTGACCCAGGGTTTAGGAATCACCGGCTGCGGTGCCCTAGTCTTGTGGGTGCCAGGTAGTAGGAAGGCGATGGCGTGGTGGTCAGACCAGTCACATGGGTCTATAGAGATAAGCTTGACTGTTGATTCCTTAGAGATGATCCAGTCAAGAATGGCCCCTTTCGAGTGAGTTGGGAGTGAGCAAGATTGGGTCAGGGCTTGATCGGCCAGGAGGTCTTTGATGGCGTTGACATGAGGATCCTTGGGATCGTTCCAGTGCAGGTTGAAATCGCCAAGGAAAATGTCTTTAGCGTTGGAGGAACTCTTAGCTGTGAAAATTTCAATGAGGTGGTCAGTGAAGGAGTCATTCCTGCCTGGGGGGTGGTAAAAGATGTGCAGGTTGCACAGTAGGGTGGAGTTGCTGCAAATGGAGAGGGCGAGGTATTCGCAGGAGTCAGTGGTATCCGCCAGAAGTTCCGTGACAAGAAGGTTAGAGCGATAGATGCAGGCGATGCCTCCTCCTTTCTTGCTAAGTTGCCTGTCCAGCCTTGCAATGTTATAGTTGGGAGGGACTAAGAGGTCCAGGCATGGGGATGAGGATTCGTTGAGCCAAGATTCTGTTAGAATTGCTAAGTCGAAATTTTTGTTCAGGATGAGGGCAGCAATATCGGCGGCGTGCTTAACAGCCGATCGGCAGTTAATTAAGAGACCAGACAGAGAGGGGTCGGAGGGAGTGTCGGGAGTCGGGGAGGACAGGGGTACAGGCGCTAGATTGCTTTTAATCACACTTCTGTTACGGAGGGTAGCTGATCTGCTGGGGTTGATAGTGACCGTGCAGATGGGATGTTCGGCCCTCACGTGTAATAGGCATGGGGTAACTGGGGCTGCGTTGTAGTCCCGGAGGATGGCAAGGATTTCCTTTTCAGTGAGGTCTAGCGGACTTGGTGTGGCGAGGGTAGAGTTGTAGGAGAGGGCGAGAGCTAGGGTTTCCTCCTCCGAGAGGTGGCAAGGATGCTTGCGAGGGCGAAGGTGTCTCAGGGATAGAGGTAGTGGGTGTTTGGGGAGCTCTGTGATAAGAGGGGGTGGAGTTCAGCAGGGGCTTTAGGTTAGCGAAGGAGAGTTCGGCGAGGTGAAGGAGGTTCGTTAGATCCAGAATGGAAAAATGGATGCTCTGAATTATTTTGGCAGCTCTGGAGTGCAGAGTTTTGATATCCATGTAAGAGGGAGGCGCTAAAGGACAGGGGGCAGTGGTTCAGAGGTAGTTCTATCGTCATGCATACGGGATAGGATAGCAGGGCTAGCTCGACCTGTGTCGTAGGTCTTTGGGGGCGTCTCAGTCTCACGGTCAGAGTGGGGAGCTAGTGGGGAGGGGACCAGAGGTCTAGGGCCGATTCTGTTGGCAAGGCCGGGAGACGTGCTAGAAGGGTTAGAATGAACCGTGTTAGGAACACTTGGAGGGGTGGTCTGTGGGCTAGCAGGGCTAGCTCGACCTGTATCGTAGGTCTTTGGAAGCATACCAGTCTCAGAGTCGGAGTGGGGAATTAGTGGGGAGGAGACCAAAGGTCTCGGGACGATTGTGTTGGCAAGGCCGGGAGACGAGCTAGAGGGGTTAGGATGAACTGTGTTGGAAACCCTTAGGGAGGTGGTTTGTGGGAGGCTAGTCACGCTAGGCAGGCTGGTCGGAGGGTCGTCGAGGCCGGTGTTGGTTGCCCTGCCAGGGTCGTGGACATGGTTTCTGAGGAGGGTAAAAAGGTCCGCAAAATTATTGAGGTTTTTGGTTGAGGCTTGGATCAAAACAATGCCGCTTTTGTAGAGGGTGATGGTGAGGTCGGCTCGCAGGGTTGAGGAGGGCGCTATTGTGAGCTTAGTGCCGTGTGGGATGTTCCTGGTTGCGCGTACATTGAGGAGGTGCGCAAGGTATTGCGCCAAGAGGGGTTCTTCTGGAGTAGAAAATGAGGTCATTAATGACTATGCCATTGTCCGCGCTGTAACGCAGGTCAGAGATCAATGTCTCAGGGTGATTTTTCAGGGTGGAGTGCTTGAAAGTTTTTGCAGCGGCTTTGGAGAGGTTGGGGGGTAAACCAGGGTATATGAGTTTTCTCCAGTAGCGGTCAGGCCGGGACCTGCCATGCTTGCTAGGGTTGGGCACTATAGGAACGAAATGGGTCAGTAAGCAGCAAAGGGGATGGGTCTCCACATACCAAGCGAGGGAAGCTATAGTGACTGACTTGGTCTCTTAGAGGCAGGGAACCACATCACAGCAGCATGTGTCCCCTGGTGGACTGTCTTGAGGGAGCGGGCTGTCTAAGCATTGGGGCAGAGGCTCAAACGTACTTGCGTAGTAGTGACATCCTCTTTGATGTATACTGCAATCCACTGCCTTTCCCAAAAACATCTACGCTTTTTACTGTAGTCCCTGTCGGTGTCTTTATTGTCATTGAATTCCTTATGTCCGTGATCATTTGGATAGTATCCTCATAGGAAATTTAAAAAAAATAAATAAAAAAAAAAAATAAATGTGGCTGGGTCGTAAGTAAGAAGTAAATCCCTGAACTTTTCAATTCCAACAAGTCTTTCATTGACTACTATAGCAAGTCAGAGCCATTCCAAGATGGCCGCCACCTTATCGAGCCTGGCTCAAGGTGCAGCTGTAGACCCTTGTTTGTTTTTATGGCGTAGTCCTCTTTCTATTGCCATTGCCAGTTGCTGCCATTTTTGTGGGGAATAGGCTTGAGGCAGTATGGAGGAGCAGTTCTGTGCTCAAAATGGCTGGGGCAATAAAACTGCTGTGCCACAGACCAACAGCTGTACTGTACAGCTACAATTCTGATAGTAGACCCACTCCTGCAGCCTGGACATCGAGGGGTTTCCCTAGTTATGATCCTGATGGTGTACACTGCCCACTCGGTGTATGCAAAACGCACGGTCACTCCCGGCATGGGAGGCTTCTCTTCTGCAGGGTTGTTGCAATTAAAGATTTTGACTTCGGGACAGGCTCGCCCTTGATGGTCCCAGCCGTTTCACAGCTCCGAAGAACCCCCTGCAGTGATGAGCGCGATCGGGTCCGGTATGGAGGAACCTGCATCAGGGGCGAGGCGGCAACAGCTCCCCAGGGACTTGGCTCGAGCTGGGTGTGCCCGTTGCCAGCTGGAAACTCGCCTTTGGGCTCTGCGCTAATCTGCCAGTTCCCGGCGGGTCTCAGGCTCGGGGCCCCAGGTTGTTGAATGGTCTGCAGCGGGGGGGGACGGACTCACCGATGCCTCAGAGTCTGGGCGATCATCCTCGGTCAGTCCCCCAGCAGCCCACGTCAGAGATGGATACCCAGCCCTCTGTTGAATGCGGCTGGATTCGCGGAGCAGCGCTCGGCTGGGGCTCCGTCAGTCAGCAACAGTGAGGCATCCAACGGACTCACCAAGCGGCCAGCTCTTCTGATCAATGGCCGACGGTCCTAATTGAGGTGAGAGGGGTCCAAAAACGATGGTCTGTGCGGTGCCGCTGGGCCAAGCTTGCGCTGTGTTGCTGTGTGATGATGTAGGAGGGCAGCAGGGCGATGGATGGCCTTGTTGTACAGGGATATTTGACCGATATGGTGCTCCCTAACCCAGTAGCTCAGTGGAGGAGCTCTCGCCCGTCTCGTGTACTGTTCTTGCTTCTTTCTGCACCTTTCTTCCTCTTTCTGCTCCTTTCTTCCTCTTTGTGCACCTCGCTCTCTTCTTTCTGTGCCTTTCTTCCTCTTTCTGCACCTCCCTTGCTTCTTTCTGCACCTCTCTTGATTATTTCTGCACTTCTTTTGCTTCTTTCTGCACTTCTCTTGCTTCTTTCTGCACCTCTCTTTCTTCTTTCTGCACCTCTCTTGCTACTTTCTGCACATCTCTTGCTTTTTTGTGTACTGTTCTTGCTTCTTTCTGCACCTTTCTTCCTCTTTCTGCTCCTTTCTTTCCTCTTTGTGCACCTCGCTCTCTTCTTTCTGTGCCTTTCGTCCTCTTTCTGCACCTCTCTTGCTTCTTTCTGCACCTCTCTTGATTATTTCTGCACTTCTTTTGCTTCTTTCTGAACTTCTCTTGCTTCTTCCTGCAACTTTCTTCATCTTTCTGCACTTCTCTTGCCTCTTTCTGCACTTCAGTTGCTTCTTTCTGCACCTTTATTTCTATTTCTTTACTTCTCTTGCCTCTTTCTGCACATCTCTTCCTCTTTCTGCACCTCCCTTCTTTTTGCACCTCTCTTGCTTATTTCTATTGCACCTCTCTTGCCTCGTTCTGTACCTCATTTGCCTCTTTCTGCACCTTTCTTCCTCTTTCTGCACTTCTCTTGCTTTTTTCTGCACCTCTCTTGCTTCTTTCTGCACCTCTCTTAATTCTTTCTGCACCTCTCTTGCTTCTTTCTGCACTTCTCTTGCTTCCTTCCGCACGTCTCTTGCTTCTTTCTGTACTTCTCTTGCTTCTTTCTGTGCATTTATTCCACTTTCTGCATCTTTCTTCCACTTTCTGCAGTTCTCTTACTTCTTTCTGTACTTTTCTTGCCTCTTTCTACACCTCTCTTGCTTCTTTCTGCACTTCTCTTGCCTCTTTCTGCACCTCTGTTGCCTCTTTCTGCACTTCTCTTGTGTCTTTTTGCACCTCTCTTCCTTCTTTCTGCAACGCTCTTGCTTCTTTGTGCACCTCAATTGCCTCTTTCTGCACCTCACTCTCTTCTTTCTGCACCTCTCTTGCTTCTTTCTGCACCTCTCTTGCTTCTTTCTGCACTTCTCTTGCTACTTTCTGCATCTTTCCTCCTCTTTTCTGTGCCTTTCTTCCTCTTTCTGCACCTTTCTGCACCTTTCTTCCTCTTTCTGCACCTTTATTACTCTTTCTGCACTTCTCTTGCTGCTGTCTGTACTTCTCTTGATTCTTCCTGCCCTTCTCTTGCGTCTTTTTGCATCTCTCTTCCTTCTTTCTGCACCTCTCTTGCTTCTTTCTGCAACTGTCTTGCCTCTTTCTGCACCTCTCTTGCCTCTTTCTGCACCTCACTTGCTTCTTTCTGCATCTTTCTTCCTCTTTCTGCACCTCTCTTGCCTCTTTCTGCACCTCTCTTGCCTTTTTCTATACCTATCTTGCCTCTTTCTGCACCTGCATTGCCTCTTTCTGAACCTCTCTTGCCTCTTTCTGTACCTCACTTGCCTCTTTCTGCGTCTTTCTTACTCTTTCTGCACCTCTCTTTCTTCTTTCAGTACCTCTCTTGCTTCTTTCTGCACCTTTATTCCTCTTTCTGCACCTTTCTTCCTCTTTCTGCAGTTCTCTTGCCTCCTTCTGCATCTCTGTTGCTACTTTCTGTACTTTTCTTGCGTCGTTTTGCATACCTCTTCCTTCTTTCTGCACCTCTCTTGCTTCTTTCTGCAACTGTCTTGCCTATTTCTGCACCTCTCTTACCTCTTTCTGCACCTCCCTTGCATCTTTCTGCGTCTTTCTTCCTCTTTCTGTACCTCTCTTCCCTCTTTCTGCACCTCTCTTGCCTTTTTCTACACCTATCTTGCCTCTTTCTGCTCCTGTCTTGCCTCTTTCTGCACCTCTCTTGCCTCTTTCTGCACCTCACTTGCCTCTTACTTCGTCTTCCTTACTCTTTCTGCACCTCTCTTTCATCTTTCAGTACCTCTCTTGCTTCTTTCTGCACCTTTATTCCTCTTTCTGCACCTTTCTTCCTTTTTCTGCAGTTCTGTTGCCTCCTTCTGCACCTCTGTTCCTACTTTCTGCACTTTTCTTGCGTCTTTTTGCATCTCTCTTCCTTCTTTCCACACCTCTCTTGCTTCTTTCTGCACCTGTCTTGCCTCTTTCTGCACTTCTCTTGCCTTTTTCTGCACCTTTATTCTGCACCTTTCTTCCTCTTTCTGCACTTCTCTTGCCTCCTTCTCCACCTCTGTTGCTAGTTTCTGCACTTTTCTTGCGTCTTTTTGCATCTCTCTTCCTTCTTTCTGCACCTCTCTTGCTTCTTTCTGTACCTGTCTTGCCTCTTTCTGCATCTTTCTTCCTCTTTCTGTGCCTCTCTTGCCTCTTTCTGCACCTCACTTGACTCTTTCTGCGTCTTTCTTCCTCTTTCTGTACCTCTCTTGCCTCTTTATGCACCTCTCTTGCCTTTTTCTACACCTATCTTGCCTCTTTCTGCAACTGTCTTGCCTCTTTCTGCACCTCTCTTGCCTCTTCCTGCACCTCACTTTCCTCTTTCTGAGCTTTCTTCTACTTTCTTCACCTCTCTTTCATCTTTCAGTACCTCTCTTCTATCTTTGTACACCTCTCTTGTCTCTTTCTGCACTTCTCTTGCCTTTTTCTGCACCTATCTTGCTATTCCTGCACATGTCTTGCCTCTTTCTGCACCTCTCTTGCCTCTTTCTGCACCTCACTTGCCTCTTTCTGCGCCTTTCTTCCTCTTTCTGCACCTCTCTTCCCTCTTTCTGCAGCTCTCTTGCTTCTTTCTGCACTTCTCTTGTTCCTTTCTCCATCTTCTCTTCTGTGCCTTTCTTCCTCTTTCTGCACCTTTCTGCACATTTCTTCCACTTTCTGCACCTTTATTACTCTTTCTGCACCTCTCTTGCTGCTTTCTGCAATTCTCTTGCTTCTTCCTACACTTCTCTTGCTTCTTTCTGCACCTTTATTCCTCTTTCTGCACCTTTCTTCCTCTTTCTGCAGTTCTCTTGCGTCCTTCTGCACCTCTATTGCTACTTTCTGCACTTTTCTTGCGTCTTTTTGCATCTCTCTTCCTTCTTTCTGCACCTCTCTTGCTTCTTTCTGCACTTCACTTGCCTCTTTCTGCACCTCACTCTCTTCTTTCTGCACCTCTCTTCTTTCTTTCTACACTTCTCTTGCTACTTTCTGTACATCTCTTACTTCTTTCTGCACTTTTCTTGCTTCTTTCTGTACCTTTCTTCCTCTTTCTGTGCCTTTCTACTCTTTCTGCACCTTACTCTCTTCTTTCTGCACCTCTCTTGTCTCTTTCTGTACCTCTCTTGCCTACTTTCTGCACTTCTCTTGCCTCTTTCTGTACCTCTCTTGCCTCCTCCTCACCTCTCTTGCCTCTTTCTGCACTTTTCTTGTTTCTTTCTGCACCTTTCTCCCTCTTTCTGCAACACTCTTGCTTCTTTCTGCAAATCTCTTGCTTCTTTCTGCACTTCTCTTGCCCCCTTCTCCATCTTTCTTCCTCATTCCGTTCCTTTCTTCCTATTTTTTCAAGTTTCTGTACCTTTCTGTACCTTTCTTCCTCTTTCTGCAGTTCTCTTGCCTCTTTCTGCACCTCTGCTGCAACTTTCTGTACTTCTCATGCGTCTTTTTGCACCACTCTTCCTTCTTTCTGCACCTCTCTTGCTTCTTTCTGTACTTCACTTGCCTCTTTCTGCACCTCACTCTCTTCTTTCCACACCTCTCTTGCTTCTTTCTATACCTCTCTTGCTACTTTTTGCACATCTCTTACTTCTTTCTGCACTTTGCTTGCTTCTTTCTGCACCTTTCTTCCTCTTTCTGTGAATTTCTTCTTCTTGCTGCACCTCACTCTCTTTTTTCTGCACCTCTCTTGTCTCTTTCTGCACCTCTCTTGCCTACTTTCTGTACTTCTGTTGCCTCTTTCTGTACCTCTCTTGCCTCTTTCCTCACCTCTCTTGCTTCTTTCTACACCTCTCTTGCATCTTTCTGGACTTCTCTAGCTCCTTTCTCCATCTTTCTTCCTCTTTTCCGTGCCTTTCTTCCTCTTGTTGTACCTTTCTGCACCTTTATGACTCTTTCTGCACCTCTCTTGCTGCTTTCTGCACTTCTCTTGCTTCTTCCTGCACTTCTCTTGCTTCATTCTGCACCTTTATTCCTCTTTCTGCACCTTTCTTCCTCTTTCTGCAGTTCTCTTGCCTCTTTCTGCACCCCTGTTGCTACTTTCTGCACTTTTCTTCCATCTATTTGCATCTCTCTTTCTTCTTTCTGCGCCTCTCTTGCTTCTTTATGCACTTCACTTGCCTCTTTCTGCACCTCACTCTCTTCTTTCTGCACCTCTCTTTCTACACATCTCTTGCTACTTTTTGCACATCTCTTACTTCTTTCTGCACTTTTCTTGCTTCTTTCTGCACCTTTCTTCCTCTTTCTGTGAATTTCTTCTTCTTTCTGCACCTCACTCTCTTCTTTCTACACCTCTCTTATCTCTTTCTGCACCTCTCGTGCCTACTTTCTGCACTTCTCTTGCCTCATTCTGTACCTCACTTGCCTCTTTCTGTGCCTTTCTTCCTCTTTCTACACCTCTCTTGCCTCTTTCTGTATCTCTCTTGCCTCTTTCTGTACCTCACTTGACACTTTCTGCACCTCACTCTCTTCTTACTGTACCTCTCTTGCTTTTTATGGACCTGCCTTGCTTCTTTCTGTAACTTTTTTAAGCTTTCTGCGTCTTTCTTTCTGTTTCTGCACCTCTCTTGCCTCTTTCTGCACTTCTCTTGCTCCTCTCTTGCCACTTTCTGCACCTCACTTGCTGCTTTCAGCACTTCTCTTGCTTTTTTCTGCACTTCTCTTGCTTCCTTCTGCACCTTTATTCCTCTTTCTGCACCTCTCTTCCTTCTTTCTGCACCTCTCTTTCTTCTTTCTGCACAAAGGATGCATCTTTCTGCACCTCACTCTCTTCTTTCTGCACCTCTCTTGCTTTTTTCTGCACTTCTCTTGCTTCTTTCTGCATCTTTCTTCCTCTTTTCTGTGCCTTTCTTCCTCTTTCTGCAGTTCTCTTGCCTCTTTCTGTATCTCTGTTGCTACTTTCTGTACTTCTCTTGTGTCTTTTTGCAACTCTCTTCCTTCTTTCTGCAATGTTATTCCTCTTTCTGCACCTTTCTGCACCTTTCTGCACCTTTTTTCTCTTTCTGCGCCTTTATTCCTATTTCTGCACCTTTCTTCCTCTTTCTGCAGATCTCTTGCCTCTTTCTGCACCTCTCTTGCTTCTTTTTGCCCTTCACTTGCCTCTTTCTGCACCTCACTTTCTTCTTTCTGTACCTCTCTTGCTTCTTTCTGTACCTCTCTTGCTACTTTCTGCATGTCTCCTACTTCTTTCTGCACTTTGCTCGCTTCTTTCTTCACCTTTCTTCCCCTTTCTGTGCCTTTCTTCCTCTTGCTGCACCTCACTCTCTTCTTTCTGCACATCTCTTGTCTCTTTCTGCACCTCTATTGCCTCTTTCTGCACTTCTTTTGCCTCTTTATGTATCTCACTTGCCTCTTTCTATACCTTTCTTCCTCTTTCTGCACCTCTCTTGCCTCTGTCTGCACCTCTCTTGCCTCTTTCTGCATCTCTCTTACATCTTCCTGCACATCACTTGACACTTTGTGTACATCACTCTCTTCTTTCTGTACCTCCCTTGCGTCTTTCTGTACCTCTCTTGCTTCTTTCTATACCTTTCTTCCTCCTTCTACAACTTTCTTCCTGTTTCTGCCACTCTCTTGCCTCTTTCTGCCCCTCTCTTGCTTCTTTCTGCACTTCTCTTGCCTCTTTCTGCACCTCACTTGCCTATTTCCGTGCCTTTCTTCCTCTTTCTGCACCTCTCTTGCCTCTTTCTGCACCTCTCTTCCGTCTTTCTGCACCTCTCTTGCCTCTTTCTGCACCTCTCTTGCCTCTTTCTGCACCTCTCTTGCCTCTTTCCTCACCTGTCTTGCCTCTTTCTGCACCTTTCTTCCTCTCTCTGCACCTATCTTGCCTCTTTCTGCACCTCTCGTGCCGCTTTCTTCACTATTTTGGCTGTTTCCGTACCTTTCTTTCTCTTTTTGAACCTCTCTTGCTTCTTTCTGCACCTCTCTTCATTCTTTCTGCACCTCTCTTTCCTCTTTCTGCACCTCAGTTGCCTCTTTCTGCACCTCACTCTCTTCTTTTTGCACCTCTCTTGCTTCTTTCTGCACTTCTCTTGCTACTTTCTGCATCTTTCTCCCTCTTTCTGCACCTCTCTTGCTTCTTTCTACACCTCTGTTCCTTCTTTCTGCACCTCTCTTTCCTCTTTCTGCACCTCAGTTGCCTCTTTCTGCACCTCACTCTCTTCTTTCTGTACCTCTCTTGCTTCTTTCTGCACCGCTCTTGCTTCTTTCTGCACTTCTCTTACTTCTTTCTGCACCTTTCTCCCTCTTTCTGCACCTCTCTTGATTCTTTCTACACCTCTCTTCCTTCTTTCTGCACCTCTCTTTCGTCTTTCTGCACCTCAGTTGCCTCTTTCTGCAGCTCACTCTCTTCTTTCTGCACCTCTCTTGCTTCCTTCTGCACCTCTCTTGCTTGTTTCTGCACTTCTCTTACTTCTTTCTGCACCTTTCTCCCTCTTTCTGTACCTCTCTTGCTTCTTTCTATACCTCTCTTGCTTCTTTCTGCACTTCTCTTGCTTCTTCCTGCACTTCTCTTGCTTCATTCTGCACCTTTATTCCTCTTTCTGCACCTTTCTTCCTCTTTCTGCAGTTCTCTTTGCCTCTTTCTACACCTCTGTTTCTACTTTCTGCACTTTTCTTGCGTCTTTTTGCACCTCTCTTTCTTCTTTCTGCACCTCTCTTGCTTCTTTATGCACTTCACTTGCCTCTTTCTGCACCTCACTCTCTTCTTTCTGCACCTCTCTTGCTTCTTTCTACAACTCTCTTGCTACTTTTTGCACATCTCTTACTTCTTTCTACACTTTTCTTCCTCTTTCTGTGAATTTCTTCTTCTTTCTGCACCTCACTCTCTTCTTTCTGCACCTCTCTTGTCTCTTTCTGCACCTCTCTTGCCTACTTTCTGCACTTCTCTTGCCTCTTTCTGTACCTCACTTGCCTCTTTCTGTGCCTTTCTTCCTCTTTCTACACCTCTCTTGCCTCTTTCTGTATCTCTCTTGCCTCTTTCTGCACCTCACTTGACACTTTCTGCAGCTCAAACTCTTCTTACTGTACCTCTCTTGCTTCTTTATGTACCTGTCTTGCTTCTTTCTGTAACTTTCTTCAGCTTTCTGCGTCTTTCTTCCTGTTTCTGCACCTCTCTTGCCTCTTTCTGTACTTCTCTTGCTCCTCTCTTGCCTCTTTCTGCACCTCACTTGCTGCTTTCTGCACTTCTCTTGCTTTGTTCTGCACTTTTCTTGCTTCCTTCTGCACCTTTATTCCTCTTTCTGCACCTCTCTTCCTTCTTTCTTCACCTCTCTTTCCTCTTTATGCACAAAGGATGCATCTTTCTGCACCTCACTCTCTTCTTTCTGCACCCTCTTGCTTCTTTCTGCACCTCTCTTGCTTCTTTCTGCACTTCTCGTGCTTCTTTCTGCATCTTTCTTCCTCTTTTATGTGCTTTTCTTTCTCTTTCTGCAGTTCTCTACCCTCTTTCTGTACCTCTGTTGCTACTTTCTGCACTTCTCTTGTGTCTTTTTGCACCTCTCGTCCTTCTTTCTGCAACTTTATTCCTCTTTCTGCACCTTTCTGCACGTTTTTGCACCTTTATTCCTCTTTCTGCACCTCTCTTCTTTCTTTCTGCACCTCTCTTTCCTCTTTCTGCTCTAAGGATGCATCTTTCTGCACCTCACTCTCTTCTTTTTGCACCCTCTTGCTTCTTTCTGCACCTCTCTTGCTTCTTTCTGCACTTCTCTTGCTTCTTTCTGCATCTTTCTTCCTCTTTTCTGTGCCTTTCATCTTCTTTCTGCAGTTCTCTTGCCTCTTTCTGTACCTCTGTTGCTTCTTTATGCACTTCTCTTGTGTCTTTTTGCACCTCTCTTCCTTCTTTCTGCAACTTTATTCCTCTTTCTGCACGTTTTTGCACCTTTTTTCCTATTTCTGCACCTTTATTCCTATTTCTGCACCTTTCTTCCTCTTTCTGCAGTTCTCATGTCTCTTTCTGCACCTTTGTTGCTACTTTCTGCACTTCTCTTATGTCTTATTGCACCTCTCCACCTTCTTTCTGCACCTCTCTTGCTTCTTTCTGCCCTTCACTTGCCTCTTTCTGCACCTCACTCTCTTCTTTCTGTACCTCTCTTGCTTCTTTCTGTACCTCTCTTGCTACTTTCTGCATGTCTCTTACTTCTTTCTGCACTTTGCTCGCTTCTTTCTTCACCTTTCTTCCTCTTTCTGTGCCTTTCTTCCTCTTTCTGCACCTCACTCTCTTCTTTCTGCACATCTCTTGTCTCTTTCTGCACCTCTATTGCCTCTTTCTGAACTTCTTTTGCCTCTTTCTGTATCTCACTTGCCTCTTTCTGCACCTTTCTTCCTCTTTCTGCACCTCTCTTGCCTCTTTCTGCACCTCTCTTGACTCTTTCTGCATCTCTCTTGCATCTTCCTGCACCTCACTTGACACTTTGTGTACATCACTCTCTTCTTTCTGTACCTCTCTTGCTTCTTTCTATACCTTTCTTCCTCCTTCTACAACTTTCTTCCTGTTTCTGCCCCTCTCGTGCCCCTTTCTGCCCCTCTCTTGCTTCTTTCTGCAATTCTCTTTCCTCTTTCTGCACCTCACTTGCCTATTTCCATGCCTTTCTTCCTCTTTCTGCACCTCTCTTGCCTCTTTCTGCACCTCTCTTCCGTCTTTCTGCACCTCTCTTGCCTCTTTCTGCACCTCTCTTGCCTCTTTCTGCACCTCTCTTGCCTCTTGCCTCTTTCCTCACCTGTCTTGCCTCTTTCTGCACCTTTCTTCCTCTCTCTGCACCTATCTTGCCTCTTTCTGCACCTCTCGTGCCTCTTTCTTCACTATTTTTGCCTCTTTCCGTACCTTTCTTTCTCTTTTTGCACCTCTCTTGCTTCTTTCTGCACCTCTCTTCCTTCTTTCTGCACCTCTCTTTCCTCTTTCTGCACCTCAGTTGCCTCTTTCTGCACCTCACTCTCTTCTTTCTGCACCTCTCTTGCTTCTTTCTGCACCGCTCTTGCTTCTTTCTGCACTTCTCTAGCTTCTTTCTGCACCTTTCTCCCTCTTTCTGCACCTCTCTTGATTCTTTCTACACCTCTCTTCCTTCTTTCTGCACCTCTCTTTCGTCTTTCTGCACCTCAGTTGCCTCTTTCTGCAGCTCACTCTCTTCTTTCTGCACCTCTCTTGCTTCCTTCTGCACCTCTCTTGCTTGTTTCTGCACTTCTCTTACTTCTTTCTGCACCTTTCTCCCTCTTTCTGTACCTCTCTTGCTTCTTTCTATACCTCTCTTGCTTCTTTCTGCACTTCTCTTGCTTCTTCCTGCACTTCTCTTGCTTCATTCTGCACATTTATTCCTCTTTCTGCACCTTTCTTCCTCTTTCTGCAGTTCTCTTGCCTCTTTCTGCACCTCTGTTGCTACTTTCTGCACTTTTCTTGCGTCTTTTTGCACCTCTCTTTCTTCTTTCTGCACCTCTCTTGCTTCTTTATGCACTTCACTTGCCTCTTTCTGCACCTCACTCTCTTCTTTCTGCACCTCTCTTGCTTCTTTCTACACCTCTCTTGCTACTTTTTGCACATCTCTTACTTCTTTCTACACGTTTCTTCCTCTTTCTGTGAATTTCTTCTTCTTTCTGCACCTCACTCTCTTCTTTCTGCACCTCTCTTGTCTCTTTCTGCACCTCTCTTGCCTACTTTCTGCACTTCTCTTGCCTCTTTCTGTACCTCACTTGCCTCTTTCTGTGCCTTTCTTCCTCTTTCTACACCTCTCTTGCCTCTTTCTGTATCGCTCTTGCCTCTTTCTGCACCTCACTTGACACTTTCTGCACCTCAAACTCTTCTTACTGTACCTCTCTTGCTTCTTTATGTACCTGTCTTGCTTCTTTCTGTAACTTTCTTCAGCTTTCTGCGTCTTTCTTCCTGTTTCTGCACCTCTCTTGCCTCTTTCTGTACTTCTCTTGCTCCTCTCTTGCCTCTTTCTGCACCTCACTTGCTGCTTTCTGCACTTCTCTTGCTTTGTTCTGCACTTCTCTTGCTTCCTTCTGCACCTTTATTCCTCTTTCTGCACCTCTCTTCCTTCTTTCTTCACCTCTCTTTCCTCTTTATGCACAAAGGATGCATCTTTCTGCACCTCACTCTCTTCTTTCTGCACCCTCTTGCTTCTTTCTGCACCTCTCTTGCTTCTTTCTGCACTTCTCGTGCTTCTTTCTGCATCTTTCTTCCTCTTTTATGTGCTTTTCTTTCTCTTTCTGCAGTTCTCTTGCCTCTTTCTGTACCTCTGTTGCTACTTTCTGCACTTCTCTTGTGTCTTTTTGCACCTCTCGTCCTTCTTTCTGCAACTTTATTCCTCTTTCTGCACCTTTCTGCACGTTTTTGCACCTTTTATTCCTCTTTCTGCACCTCTCTTCTTTCTTTCTGCACCTCTCTTTCCTCTTTCTGCTCTAAGGATGCATCTTTCTGCACCTCACTCTCTTCTTTTGCACCCTCTTGCTTCTTTCTGCACCTCTCTTGCTTCTTTCTGCACTTCTCTTGCTTCTTTCTGCATCTTTCTTCCTCTTTTCTGTGCCTTTCATCTTCTTTCTGCAGTTCTCTTGCCTCTTTCTGTACCTCTGTTGCTACTTTCTGCACTTCTCTTGTGTCTTTTTGCACCTCTCTTCCTTCTTTCTGCAACTTTATTCCTCTTTCTGCACCTTTCTGCACGTTTTGCACCTTTCTTTCCTATTTCTGCACCTTTATTCCTATTTCTGCACCTTTCTTCCTCTTTCTGCAGTTCTCATGTCTCTTTCTGCACCTCTGTTGCTACTTTCTGCACTTCTCTTATGTCTTATTGCACCTCTCCACCTTCTTTCTGCACCTCTCTTGCTTCTTTCTGCCCTTCACTTGCCTCTTTCTGCACCTCACTCTCTTTCTTTCTGTGCCTCTCTTGCTTCTTTCTGCACTCTCTTGCTACTTTCTGCATGTCTCTTACTTCTTTCTGCACTTTGCCTGCCTTCTTTCTTCACCTTTCTTCCTCTTTCTGTGCCTTTCTTGCCTCTTTCTGCACCTCACTCTGTTCTTTCTGCACATTGCTTGTCTCTTTCTGCACCTCTATTGCCTCTTTCAGCACTTCTGTTGCCTCTTTCTGTATCTCACTTGCCTCTTTCTGCACCTTTCTTCCTCTTTCTGCACCTCTCTTGCCTCTTTCTGCACCTTTCTTGCCTCTCTCTGCATCTCTCTTGCATCTTCCTGCACCTCACTTGACACTTTGTGTACATCACTTCTTCTTTCTGTACCTCTCTTGCTTCTTTCTATACCTTTCTTCCTCCTTCTACAACTTTCTTTCCTGTTTCTGCACCTCTCGTGCCTCCTTTCTGCCCCTCTCTTGCTTCTTTCTGCACTTCTCTTTCCTCTTTCTGCACCTCACTTGCCTATTTCCATGCCTTTCTTCCTCTTTCTGCACCTCTCTTGCCTCTTTCTGCAACTCTCTTCCGTCTTTCTGCACCTCTCTTGCCTCTTTCTGCACCTCTCTTGCCTCTTTCTGCACCTCTCTTGCCTCTTGCCTCTTTCCTCACCTGTCTTGCCTCTTTCTGCACCTTTCTTCCTCTCTCTGCACCTATCTTGCCTCTTTCTGCACCTCTCATGCCTCTTTCTTCACTATTTTTGCCTGTTTCCGTACCTTTCTATCTCTTTTTGCACCTCTCTTGCTTCTTTCTGCACCTCTCTTCCTTCTTTCTGCACCTCTCTTTCCTCTTTCTGCACCTCAGTTGCCTCTTTCTGCACCTCACTCTCTTCTTTCTGCACCTCTCTTGCTTCTTTCTGCACCTCTCTTGCTTCTTTCTGCACTTCTCTTGCTACTTTCTGCATCTTTCTCCCTCTTTCTGCACCTCTCTTGCTTCTTTCTACACCTCTGTTCCTTCTTTCTGCACCTCTCTTTCCTCTTTCTGCACCTCAGTTGCCTCTTTCTGCACCTCACTCTCTTCTTTCTGTACCTCTCTTGCTTCTTTCTGCACCGCTCTTGCTTCTTTCTGCACTTCTCTTACTTCTCTCTGCACCTTTCTCCACTTCTCTTGCTTCTTTCTACTCCTCTCTTCCTTCTTTCTGCTCCTCTCTTTCCTCTTTCTGCAACTCAGTTGCCTGTTTCTGCAGCTCACTCTCTTCTTTCTACACCTCTCTTGCTTCCTTCTGCACCTCTCTTGCTTCTTTCTGTACTTCTCTTACTTTTCTGCACCTTTCTCCCTCTTTCTGTACCTCTCTTGCTTCTTTCTGCACATCTCTCTTGCTTCTTTCTGCACTTCTCTCTGGCTTCTTCCTGCACTTCTCTTGCTTCTTTCTGCACATGTATTGCCTCTTTCTGCACCTTTCTTCCTCTTTCTGCAGTTCTCTTGCCTCTTTCTGCACCTCTGTTGCTACTTTCTGCACTTCTCTTGCCGTCTTTCTGCACCTCTCTTTCTCTCTTTCTGCACCACTCTTGCTTCTTTATGCACTTCACTTGCCTCTTTCTGCACCTCACTCTCTTCTTTCTGCACCTCTCTTGCTTCTTTCTACACCTCTCTTGCTACTTTTTGCACATCTCTTACCTCTTTCTGCACTTTCTCTTCCCTCTTTCTGCGAATTTCTTGCTTCTTTCTGCACCTCACTTTCTTCTTTCTGCACCTCTCTTGTCTCTTTCTGCACCTCTCTTGCCTACTTTCTGCACTTCTCTTGCCTCTTTCTGCACCTCACTTGCCTCTTTTTCTGTGCCTTTCTTCCTCTCTTTCTACACCTCTCTTGCCTCTTTCTGTATCTCTCTTGCCTCTTTCTGCACCTCACTTGACACTTTCTGCAGCTCAAACTCTTCTTACTGTACCTCTCTTGCTTCTTTATGTACCTGTCTTGATTCTTTCTGTAACTTTCTTCAGCTTTCTGCGTCTTTCTTCCTGTTTCTGCACCTCTCTTGCCTCTTTCTGCACTTCTCTTGCTCTTCTCGTGCCTCTTTCTGCACCTCACTTGCTGCTTTCTGCACTCTCTTGCTTTTTTCTGCACTTCTCTGGCTTCCTTCTGCACCTTCTATGCCTCTTTCTGCACTCTCTTGCCTTCTTTCTGCACCTCTCTTTCCTCTTTCTGCACAAAGGATGCATCTTTCTGCACCTCACTTCTCTTCTTTCTGCACCTCTCTTGCTTCTTTCTGCACCTCTCTTGCTTTTTCTGCTCTTCTCTTGCTTCTTTCTGCATCTTTCTGCATCTTTCTTCCTCTTTTCTGTGCTTTTCTTCCTCTTTCTGCAGTTCTCTTGCCTCTTTCTGTACCTCTGTTGCTACTTTCTGCACTTCTCTTGTGTCTTTTTGCACCTCTCTTCTTCTTTATGCAACTGTATTCCTCTTTCTGCACCTTTCTGCACGTTTGTGCACCTTTATTCCTCTTTCTGCACCTCTCTTCCTCTTTCTACAGTTCTCTTGCCTCTTTCTGCACCTCTGTTGCTACTTTCTGCACTTCTCTTATGTCTTTTTGCACCTCTCCTCCTTCTTTCTGCACCTCTCTTGCTTCTTTCTGCCCTTCACTTGCCTTTTTCTGCACCTCACTCTCTTCTTTCTGTACCTCTCTTGCGTATTTCTGTACCTTTCTTGCTACTTTCTGCATGTCTCTTACTTCTCTCTGCACTTTCTTCGCTTCTTTCTTCACCTTTCTTCCTCTTTCTGTGCCTTTCTTCCTCTTTCTGCACCTCACTCTGTTCTATTTGCACATCGCTTGTCTCTTTCTGCACCTCTATTGCCTCTTTCAGAACTTCTTTTGCCTCTTTCTGTATCTCACTTGCCTCTTTCTGCACCTTTCTTCCTCTTTCTGCACCTCTCTTGCCTCTTTCTGCACCTCTCTTGCCTCTTTCTGCATCTCTCTTGCATCTTCCTGCACCTCACTTGACACTTTGTGTACATCACTCTCTTCTTTCTGTACCTCCCTTGCGTCTATCTGTACCTCTCTTGCTTCTTTCTATACCTTTCTTCCTCCTTCTACAACTTTCTTCCTGTTTCTGTCCATCTCGTGCCTCTTTATGCCCCTGTCTTGCTTCTTTCTGCACTTCTCTTGCCTCTTTCTACACCTCACTTGCCTATTTCTGTGCTGTAGGAGAGTAGGATCTGCCTCTTATGTTGCCCCCACTTTTTTTCTGATGTTTACACTGGTTTCTGGCTATAGTCTGGCTGGGTCCCTGCCAATCAGGGCCCCAGCCTCTCTGTTCTCTCTAAATGACTTGGAGTGCACTCTAGGTGCACTAGTGATTGGATACTGTGGTACCTTATGAGTCCCTAGTATATGGTACCTTAGGTACCAAGGGCATAGGTACTTCACAGGCCTACCAGGGGCTGAAGCATGTATTATGCCACCCCTGGGAAGCAGACTAAATCTGACACCACAGGCCTGCTACTGCAGCCTGGGTGAGGTGGTGCTAGCACTCCTCACTGAGATATAGGTTTCCTATATCTCTCCTGCACACACATTTAAACCTATCAGTCACCCCTAAGGCAGGCCCTATCAATCCTGAGGGCAGGGTGCTTGGTTCCTATGTGAGAGGGTGCCTCTGCCTGAGCAGGGCCCCTCTGCAGCTCTCAGAGTCCATTCTCTGGGGCTGTTTGTGGATGCGGTTAAACCATATACTCTTAAGTGCATTATATCCTCGCGGTAAAATGCTAACTTTGGAATGGCTGCATCAAAACATGTCGTGTTTGGTGTCAAACACCTTGGAATACTACCCCCCGCCAGTCCTGGCGGCGGGGGTAGCATTCCACCCTTCTAGAGGGATAGACATGTACCTACTGTGGAAACGCTGTAGAATCCTGCAGAGCCCTGGCATCACAAAATGGATGCCACCAGTCACAGACACTGGGCTGCCCTCCTGCTGATGACCGAAACTCGCAGTGGAGGAAGCCCAACAATAGGCATCCTGTCACAGGGAGGTGTAACCACCTCCCAGACAGGGTTTAGTGTATTGGGGCTGGGTGGGTGCACTCTTAGAGTGCTTTGAAGTCCTGCACTGGGGGAGCAGAAGGCTCCTCTGTGCATATGCCAGTTCAAACCAGCTCAGGGGCTACCTGCCCCTGCTCTGGCACGAAACTGGACAAAGGGAAGTGGGTGTAGCCACCCACTCCCTGACCCTCCCATAGGTGGGGTCATAGAGCTAGTCCCTCCCTTCCTTACAGTATAAGTTAGGGAACCTTGCCATTGCAAAGTAGATATCCCTGGACGACGCTCTGCAAGAAGAATCCTGGACCTTCGACGTTCCACTACCTTTGGAAGACTGAAGAATCTCCCTTGGAGTCAAGGAGTGACTCCCTGCTTGGCAGGCACCAAAAACTACAAACGACGGTCGCAAACTACGCCGCTCCCGCCGGAGTCCGAAGTCCCTGCAGCCCAAGAAGTAGATTTCCTGACTTCTCAAAGGCCATCGTGAGTCCCCAGCGAAGCTGAGGCCAGTGGACCCCAAGAGTGATGAGGAACCGCGACCCCTGGGTACTGTGCACTATTGTCAAGTGCAACCACTTCACAACGTTCTACGAACTTGTGCTTTGGACCACGTGTGGTCCCAGCCTCCAGCAGGAATCCCTCCGAAGATCAGAGGCCTACCACTGTCCCGAGTGACCGTGGGCCCCTGTTGAAGCGAATCCTCCTGAGGCGTCTTCGCGATCCCTTGCCAGCCGGCTCGTGGGTCCCTTGAAGACTTTTCTACAGAACCAAAGAGCTCCCCTGGTTGCTCCAGGCCTGCCCTGACTTACCCTCGCTGGGTGAGTCCCTCAGACCTTGCTGGTCTGCGCCATTGCCTTTTCACACTTTCCATGAGACTTGCTGTTACCAAGGCTTGTTGGCTCCAATCGAGTTGCCGACACCGCAGTAAGCTGCAGACATTGTGGGACACGCCGAATCCAGCTCCTGGTTGTCGTCGACACCTCCTGGACCTCGTGGCTGAAGAGTCAAGGCACCCGTGAACGACCTGAATCTTGCGACGACGGTGGGCATCCATCTTCCTTGCCCCGAGTCACTGCCAAGTGACTTTGAACACTGTCCCCTCTGCTTTCAGGTCTTCCATCTTCTGAATCCAGGCTTGGATTCCTCCGGACACTTCTACGGACGCCGCAAGCAGCAAGTCTTCACTGGCTCCCATTGAAAACGACGCCGCGACCCGACACCAAAGAACACCTATGCACCCGGCTCCCCTGGGTGAGGTAACTTCAGCACTACGGTGCTCCTGTGGGTGTGGGCCCTAGAACTACTTACCCTGTAAGTGACTTGCTTGTAGCTACCCTAGAAGTACCCTAAAACTCTTACTTTCCAAGTGCGACTATCGCGCTGACTCGTACATGGTTCGCGTCTGTGTTAGACACACCGCGTCCAACTCCCTTGCAACTCTATCTGTAACCGCGTCCTTCGACTCGTACAAGGACCGATCGGTGTGTTCGCCTCGAACACGCAAGGGACCTTTAACATTGAAATCTCAATCGCGTCTGTTCGCATAGACTCGTACAGGACTCGCACCGGTGCCAGGACACCGCGTCCGTCCCCTGTGGGTCTCCTACAACTACCTGGGGTGGTTCTTGGGGGTCCCTCGATTCTAGATGCCCTAGACCTAGGTCTAGCCAAACTAAGATTGTGATATTTGATTGTGCTAAACTTATTTTGATAACATTTGATTTGTACATATGTTCCTGACTTCTAATCTCATAAAGAGATTAGTAGAGAGTTGTTTATTAATAAATACATATATATTTGATATATATACCTGTGTGGTGTCTTTTCATTTGGTGATTCAAGAGATTGTGTGGTAAAACAAGCTGCTTTACATTCCTTCAAGACTTAGCCTGAAGGCTGCTCTCCACAGCTACCACTAGGATAGCTTTCTTTAAAGGTTGTCTTAAACCTATCTACCATAAGAGTCGAATTGTTCTGGTGCAAGGTGTCCACTTTAATTAGTGAACAGCATATACCAGGCCAACTTCTCACATTGGTGGGCAGCGTGTGGGATTCCAGCTTGCTATTGTTTTACCAGAAAATCTCTATTTGAATTACTAACTGAAAACCACTATAGGTACTTAAGGTACATATAAAGTCAAGCTTAGTATCAATAAGTTCTACTGAACTTAGAGCTGTGTGCCAAGGGATAGCACACCCTTTCTACAGCTCAAGCTAGTATCAGTAGGCCACAAACTAGTGTAGGTAGTACAACACTGCACAACACTAGAATGTCCTTAAAGGGTGGAACCAGTGGATCCACTCAGCCTCAGTATAAGGACATGGCTTTCTCTGACTTGAGAGCCATGTGTGTTGAAAGACACCTGAAGCTAGGACAGAGTCCCTCCACACTACACCTGATAGATCTGCTGACAGCAGATGATCTTAGATTGGCTCTAGGAGCTAATGGGTCTGAATCAGGGGTGGGTCAATTACAGTGTCTGGGTCAGATGATGAAAATCAGAATGACCAAGACTCTGTGATTGAAGGGCCAGGCTCCAAGGGGCCTGAAAAGGACAGAGGAATTCTCCCTAAGAGAACTGACAGAGTGGATGAGAGGCATAGGTCCCCTTCCAGGGAATCTGAGCACTCTTATCACTCTGGCAGAGAATTTGTCCACCAGAGGAACTCATACTTTCCCATAAGAGAGACCTCCTCTGAAAGAATGTGCAAACTGCTGCAGTATGAGGAAGCAAGAGTTGCCCTCAGAACCAAGCAGTTGGCACTGGATAGAGAAGCCCTGGAGATCCAGAGAGCTTCTAGAAGAGAGGGGTTAGAACCCCTTGGTGGCAGCAACAGTGTCCCTAGAGGCAGAGAATTTATTCCAGACCATAGGAACCTGAGCAAGGTTGTTCCTCCCTACCAGAGTGGGGATGATATCCACAAGTGGATAACTGCTATGGAGAGGGCCTGTAGAGTACAGCAGGTCCCCCAAAAGCAGTGGGCAGCAATCTTGTGGCTCTCCTTTTCAGACAAAGGTAGAGACAAGCTCCTCACTGTTAGAGAAGAGGATGCTGATGATTATGAAGTCCTGAAGAGTGCACTGATAGATGGGTTTGGCTTAACCACTGAGCAGTACAGGTTGAAGTTCAGAGACACCCAGAAGGCACAGACTCAGGACTGGACTGACTTTGTAGATTGTGCAACCAAGGCTCTGGAGGGTTGGCTGGTTGGCAGTAGGGTTACTGATTTCAAGGGATTGTATAATCTGATGATGAGAGAACAGATCCTTAATAATTGCCAGAACCAGTTGTTGCATCAATACCTGGTGGACTCAGATCTGACCTCTCCCCAAGAATTGGGAAAGAAGGCAGACAAATGGGTCAGAACCAGGGTAAGGCAGAAACCCCAGAACCAAGGGGGTGACACCAAGAAGCAAGATCCTAAGGGCTCTGAGAAAGGTGGGGATAAGTCAAAAGACCAGAAGTCTTCACAAGGGCCCCAAAAATCTGCATCTGGTGGGGAGTCACAATCCAACAAGGGAAAAGGCCAAAAGAAGCCCTGGTGCAAATTCTGTAAACAGAAAGGGCACTGGACTTCTGATTGTAACAAGTCCAAAGACCAAACCACCACCACTCCTGCCCCTAAGGCAACTGTTCCCCCTAGCTCAGCTACTGGTGGAGGTGGTACGCAGAATAAGGGTGTAGTAGGGTTGACCCTGGGTTCTGAAGTGGACTCTGACCTAGTCAGAGTGCCCACTCAGGCAATGCTGATTTGTGATGGAGACCTTGATATGTCCTTCCTAGTAAGCCCCAGTAATCTGGGCAAATACAAACAGCAGCCTGTAATAAATGGCAAACAGGCTTTGGCATTTAGGGACACAGGTGCTAGTGTCACCATGGTGGCAGAGGATCTTGTGGACCCTGGACAGATCATCCTGGGCGAAATGTACCAGGTGACCAATGCAAGCAATGTCAGGACCAACCATAGTCTGGCAGTTGTGAATTTCTCCTGGGGAGGGGTAACTGGCCTCAAGAAGGTTGTAGTCAGTGCAGACCTCCCTGTCGAATGTCTATTGGGCAATGATCTAGAGACTTCAGCCTGGTCTGAAGTAGAGTTATGGACTCATGCTGAGATGTTGGGCATCCCTGCAGAGGTATTTGCTGTGACCAGGTCACAAGCAAGAATGCATAACACTGAACCAGCTCTGGATCCTGGAACAATGGACCAGATGCTTCCCAAGAGGAGGAGCAGTAGGGTAAAGGCAGTGCCTTCCCCTCTGTCTCAGATCACAGATTCACCCCCAGAGGGAGGTGAAGCAGATCCTGAAGAAGGAACTGCCCCAGAGGGACTTGAGCCTGATCAGGTTGAGTTCTTGGGGGCAGGGGGCCCTTCTAGGGAAGATCTGAGTAAGGAGCAACAGTGCTGCCCCTCTCTTGAACCCCTCAGACAGCAGGCTGCTGCTGAGGCTGCTGGGAGTGCTAGTGGGTCCCATAAAGTTTATTGGGATGAGGGACTCCTATATTCTGAGGGTAGAGATCCAGCCCCTGGAGCCACCAGGAGGTTGGTAATACCTCAGAAGTTTAGGGGTTCCTCTTGACCCTAGCACATGACATCCCTTTAGCAGGACACTTGGGCCAAAACAAGACCTGGGACAGGCTTGTTCCACATTTTCATTGGCCACATATGTCAGAGGACACAAAGGAGTTTTGTCGCTCCTGTGTCACATGCCAAGCCAGTGGTAAGGCAGGTGGCACAACAAAGGCCCCCTGATACCACTACCTGTGGTGGGGGTACCCTTTGAAAGGGTAGGGATTGACATTGTTGGTCCCCTTGACCCTCAAACTGCATCTGGGCACAGGTTTATCCTGGTGGTAGTGGATCATGCCACCAGGTACCCAGAAGCAATTCCTCTGAGGACCACCACAGCCCCTGTGGTGGCAAGAGCCCTCATTGGAGTTTTCTCCAGAGTGGGTTTCCCAAAGGAGGTCATCTCTGACAGAGGTACTAACTTCATGTCAGGATATCTGAAAGCAATGTGGAAGGAGTGTGGTGTAACTTATAAGTTCACCACTCCCTATCACCCACAATGCAATGGTTTGGTTGAACGCTTCAACAAAACCCTTAAGGGAATGATTAAAGGACTCCCAGAGAAGCTTAGGCGGAAATGGGACCTTCTTCTTCCTTGCCTGTTGTTTGCATACAGAGAGGTTCCACAGAAGGGGGTTGGTTACAGCCCATTTGAGCTTCTGTTTGGGCATCCTGTGAGAGGTTCATTGTGTTTGGTAAAAGAGGGCTGGGAGTTACCTCTCAAGCCCCCAAACAAGATGTGATGGACTATGTACTTGGTCTCCGCTCCCGGATGGCTGAGTACATGAAAAAGGCAACTAAAAACCTGGAGGCCAGCCAAGAATTGCAAAAAGCTTGGCATGACCAAAAGGCTGTGCTGACTGTATACCAGCCAGGACAGAAAGTGTGGGTGTTGGAGCCTGTGGCCCCAGCAGCCCTCCAGGACAAGTGGAGTGGCCCCCATACAATAGTTGAACAGAAGGGAGAAGTCACCTATCTGGTGAATCTTGGAACTCCCAGGAGCCCCCTGAGGGTGCTCCATGTCAACAGATTAAAGCCATATGTTGACAGGGCTGACATGGGCTTGCTCATGGCAACTGATGAGGACCAGGAGGAGGAGAGTGACCCTCTCCCTGACCTGCTCTCTCAGAACCCTGATGATGGGTCAGTAGATGGTGTTGCTTTGGCAAGCAGCCTCACTGACCATCAGCAAACTGAGTGCAGACAAGTTCTGCAACAGTATAGACATATGTTTAGCCTGACCCCTAGTCAGACTACCTGGTGCACCCATGAGGTGGACACTGGAGACAGTCTGCCTGTCAAGAGTAAAATCTACAGGCAACCTGACCATGTCAGGGACTGTATCAGGACTGAAGTCCAGAAAATGTTGGAGCTAGGTGTAATTGAGCCTTCAGATAGCCCTTGGGCTAGCCCAGTAGTCCTGGTACCCAAGCCTCATACCCAGGGTGGTAAGAAAGAAATGAGGTTTTGTGTAGACTACAGAGGCCTCAATGCAGTCACTAGGACTGATGCCTATCCCATACCAAGGGCAGATGAGCTGATTGATACTTTGGCCTCAGCCAAGTATCTAAGTACATTTGACCTAACAGCTGGCTACTGGCAGATCAGATTAGCTGATGATGCAAAAGCCAAAACAGCATTTTCGACCCCTAGTGGGCACTACCACTTTGTGGTGATGCCCTTTGGATTGAAAAATGCACCTGCCACTTTTCAGAGGTTGGTGAATAAAGTTCTGGCAGGGATGGAAACTTATTGCTCAGCTTATCTAGATGATATTGCTGTCTTTAGTTCCTCCTGGCAGGATCACCTGGTCCACCTCAGAAATGTTTTGGAGGCTCTGCAGAAAGCAGGCCTCACTATCAAGGCCACTAAGTGCCAGATAGGGCAGAGTCAGGTTGTGTACCTGGGCCACCTTGTAGGTGGAGGCCAGGTTCAGCCTTTACAGAGCAAAATCCAAACCATAATGGAATGGGTTGCTCCAACCACCCAGACACAGGTGAGAGCCTTCTTAGGCCTGACTGGGTACTATAGGAGGTTTGTCAAGGGATATGGATCTATAGTGACCCCCTTGAATGATCTGACCTCAAAGAAAATGCCAAAAAGGTTCAGTGGACAGCTAGCTGTCAGAAGGCATTTGAAGACCTAAAGCAGGCCATGTGCACTGCCCCCATCTTACAGAGTCCAGACTACACCAAAAAGTTCATTGTCCAAACAGATGCTTCTGAGCTGGGTGTGGGAGCTGTACTGTCTCAACTGAATGATGAAGGTCAAGACCAGCCAGTAGCTTTGATTAGCAGAAGGCTGACCCCTAGAGAGAAACGTTGGTCAGCTATAGAGAGGGAGGCCTTTGCTGTGGTGTGGGCCCTGAAGAAGCTGAGGCCATACTTGTTTGGCACTCACTTCATAGTTCAGACTGACCACAAGCCCCTCCTATGGCTTAAACAGATGAAAGGTGAAAACCCAAAACTTTTGAGGTGGTCCATTTCCCTACAGGGGATGGACTATACAGTGGAACATAGACCTGGGACCCAACATGCCAATGCAGATGGACTCTCAAGGTATTTCCACTTAGAACACGAAGACTCAACTGGTCAAGGTTAGTTTAGTGTCCCTGCGTTTGGGCGGGGGTTGTGTAGGAGAGCAGGATCTGCCTCTTATGTTGCCCCCACTTTTTTTCTGATGTTTACACTGGTTTCTGGCTATAGTCTGGCTGGGTCCCTGCCAATCAGGGCCCCAGCCTCTCTGTTCTCTCTAAATGACTTGGAGTGCACTCTAGGTGCACTAGTGATTGGATACTGTGGTACCTTATGAGTCCCTAGTATTTGGTACCTTAGGTACCAAGGGCATAGGTACTTCACAGGACTACCAGGGGCTGAAGCATATATTATGCCACCCCTGGGAAGCAGACTAAATCTGACACCACAGGCCTGCTACTGCAGCCTGGGTGAGGTGGTGCTAGCACTCCTCACTGAGATATAGGTTTCCTATATCTCTCCTGCACACACATTTAAACCTATCAGTCACCCCTAAGGCAGGCCCTATCAATCCTGAGGGCAGGGTGCTTGGTTCCTATGTGAGAGGGTGCCTCTGCCTGAGCAGGGCCCCTCTGCAGCTCTCAGAGTCCATTCTCTGGGGCTGTTTGTGGATGCGGTTAAACCATATACTCTTAAGTGCATTATATCCTCGCGGTAAAATGCTAACTTTGGAATGGCTGCATCAAAACATGTCGTGTTTGGTGTCAAACACCTTGGAATACTACCCCCCGCCAGTCCTGGCGGCGGGGGTAGCATTCCACCCTTCTAGAGGGATAGACATGTACCTACTGTGGAAACGCGGTAGAATCCTGCAGAGCCCTGGCATCACAAAATGGATGCCACCAGTCACAGACACTGGGCTGCCCTCCTGCTTATGACCGAAACTCGCAGTGGAGGAAGCCCAACAATAGGCATCCTGTCACAGGGAGGTGTAACCACCTCCCAGACAGGGTTTAGTGTATTGGGGCTGGGTGGGTGCACTCTTAGAGTGCTTTGAAGTCCTGCACTGGGGGAGCAGAAGGCTCCTCTGTGCATATGCCAGTTCAAACCAGCTCAGGGGCTACCTGGCCCTGCTCTGGCGCGAAACTGGACAAAGGGAAGTGGGTGTAGCCACCCACTCCCCTGACACTCCCATAGGTGGGGTCATAGAGCTAGTCCCTCCCTTCCTTACAGTATAAGTTAGGGAACCTTGCCATTGCAAAGTAGATATCCCTGGATGACGCTCTGAAGAAGAATCCTGGACCTTCGACGTTCCACTACCTTTGGAAGACTGAAGATTCTCCCTTGGAGTCAAGGAGTGACTCCCCTGCTTGGCAGGCACCAAAAACTACAACAACAGTTGCAAACTATGCCGCTCCCGCCGGAGTCCGAAGTCCCTGCAGCCCCAGAAGTGGATTTCCTGACTTCTCAAAGGCCATCGTGAGTCCCCAGAGAAGCTGAGGCCAGTGGACCCCAAGAGTGACGAGGAACCGCGACCCCTGGGTACCGTGCACTATTGTCAAGTGCAACCACTTCACAACAATCTAAGAACCTGTGCTTCGGAACACATGTGGTCCCAGCCTCCAGCAAGAATCCCTCCAAAGATCATAGGCCTACATCGTCCCGAGTGACCGTGGTCCCCTGTTGAAGGAATCCTCCCAAGGCGTCTTCTCGATCCCTTGCCAGCCGGCTCGTGGGTCCCCTAAAGACTTTTCTAAGAAACCAAAGGGCTCCCCTGGTTGCTCCAGGCCTGTCCTGACTTACCCTTGATGGGTGAGTCCCTCAGGCCTTGCTGGTCTGCACCATTGCCTTTTCACACTTTCCACAAGACTTGCTGTTACCAAGGCTTGTTGGCTCCAATCGAGTTGTCAACACCACAGTAAGCTGCAGACATCGTGGAACACACCGAATCCAACTCCTGGTTGTCATCGACACCTCCTGGATCTCGTGGCTGAAGAGTCAAGGCACCCGTGACCGACCTGAGTCTTGCAATGACGGTGGGCATCCATCTTCCTCGCCCCGAGTCACTGCCCAGTGACTTTGAACCCTGTCCCCTCTGCTTTCAGGTCTTCCATCTTCTGAATCCAGGCTTGGATTCCACCGGACACTTCTACGGACGCCGCAAGCAGCAAGTCTTCACTGGCTCCCATTGAAAACGACGCCGCGACCCGACACCAAAGAACACCTATGCACCCGGCTCCCTGGGTGAGGTAACTTCAGCACTACGGTGCTCCTGTGGGTGTGGGCCCTAGAACTACTTACCCTGTAAGTGACTTGCTTGTAGCTACCCTAGAAGTACCCTAAAACTCTTACTTTCCAAGTGCGACTATCGCGCTGACTCGTACATGGTTCGCGTCTGTGTTAGACACACCGCGTCCAACTCCCTTGCAACTTTATCTGTAACCGCGTCCTTCGACTCGTACAAGGACCGATCGGTGTGTTCGCCTCGAACACGCAAGGGACCTTTAACATTGAAATCTCAATCGCGTCTGTTCGCATAGACACGTACAGGACTCGCACCGGTGCCAGGACACCACGTCCGTCCCCTGTGGGTCTCCTACAACTACCTGGGGTGGTTCTTGGGGGTCCCTCGATTCTAGATGCCCTAGACCTAGGTCTAGCCAAACTAAGATTGTGATATTCGATTGTGCTAAACTTATTTTGATAACATTTGATTTGTACATATGTTCCTAACTTCTAATCTCATAAAGAGATTAGTAGAGAGTTGTTTATTAATAAATTCATATATATTTGGTATATATACCTGTGTGGTGTCTTTTCATTTGGTGATTCAAGAGATTGTGTGGTAAAACAAGCTGCTTTACATTCCTTCAAGACTTAGCCTGAAGGCTGCTCTCCACAGCTACCACTAGGATAGCTTTCTTTAAAGGTTGTCTTAAACCTATCTACCATAAGAGTCGAATTGTTCTGGTGCAAGGTGTCCACTTTAATTAGTGAACAGCATATACCAGGCCAACTTCTCACATGTGCCTTTCTTCCTCTTTCTGCACCTCTCTTGCCTCTTTCTGCACCTCTCTTCCGTCTTTCTGCACCTCTCTTGCCTCTTTCTGCACCTCTCTTGCCTCTTTCTGCACCTCTCTTGCCTCTTTCCTCACCTGTCTTGCCTCTTTCTGCACCTTTCTTCCTCTCTCTGCACCTATCTTGCCTCTTTCTGCACCTCTCGTGCCTCTTTCTTCACTATTTTTGCCTGTTTCCGTACCTTTCTATCTCTTTTTGGTCCTCTCTTGCTTCTTTCTGCACCTCTCTTCCTTCTTTCTGCACCTCTCTTTCCTCTTTCTGCACCTCACTGTCTTCTTTCTGCACCTCTCTTGCTTCTTTCTGCACCTCTCTTGCTTCTTTCTGCACTTCTCTTGCTACTTTCTGCATCTTTCTCCCTCTTTCTGCACCTCTCTTGCTTCTTTCTACACCTCCCTTCCTTCTTTCTACACCGCTCTTTCCTCTTTATGCACCTCAGTTGCCTCTTTCTGCACCTCACTCTCTTCTTTCTGCACCTCTCTTGCTTCTTTCTGCACCTCTCTTGCTTCTTTCTGCACTTCTCTTTCTTCTTTCTGCACCTTTCTCCCTCTTTCTGCACCTCTCTTGCTTCTTTCTACACCTCTCTTTCATCTTTCTGCAACTCACTTTCCGCTTTCTGCACCTCAGTTGCCTCTTTCTGCACCTCACTCTCTTCTTTCTGCACCCCTCTTGCTTCTTTCTGCACCTCTCTTGCTTCTTTCTGCACTTCTCTTACTTCTTTCTCCACCCTTCTCCCTCTTTCTGCACCTCTCTTGCTTCTGTCTACACCTCTCTTGCTTCTTTCTGCATTTCTCTAGCTCCTTTCTCCATCTTTCTTCCTCTTTTATGTGCCTTTCTTCCTCTTGTTGTACCTTTCTGCACCTTTCTTCCTCTTTCTGCACCTTTATTACTCTTTCTGCTCCTCTCTTGCTTCTTCCTGCACTTCTCTTGCTTCATTCTGCACCTGTATTCCTCTTTCTGCACCTTTCTTCCTTTTTCTGCAGTTCTCTTGCCTCTTTCTGCACCTCTGTTGCTACTTTCTGCACTTTTCTTGCGTCTTGTTGCACCTCTCTTTCTTCTTTCTGCACCCCTCTTGCTTCTTTATGCACTACACTTGCCTCTTTCTGCACCTCACTCTCTTCTTTCTGCACCTCTCTTGTCTCTTTCTGCACCTCTCTTGCCTACTTTCTGCACTTCTCTTGCCTCTTTCTGTACTTCACTTGCCTCTTTCTGTGCCTTTCTTCCTCTTTCTATACCTCTCTTGCCTCTTTCTGTATCTCTCTTGCCTCTTTCTGCACCTCACTTGACACTTTCTGCACCTCACTCTCTTCTTACTGTACCTCTCTTGCTTCTTTATGTACCTGTCTTGCTTTTTTCTGTAACTTGTTTCAGCTTTCTGCGACTTTCTTCCTGTTTTTGCACCTCTCTTGTCTCTTTCTGCACTTCTCTTGCTCCTCTCTTGCCTCTTTCTGCACTACACTTGCTGCTTTCTGCACTTTTCTTGCTTTTGTCTGCACTTCTCTTGCTTCCTTCTGCACATTTATTCCTCTTTCTGCACCTCTCTTCCTTCTTTCTGCACCTCACTTGCCCCTTTCTGTGCCTTTCTTCCTCTTTCTATACCTCTCTTGCCTCTTTCTGTATCTCTCTTGCCTCTTTCTGCACCTCACTTGACACTTGTGCACCTCAAACTCTTCTTACTGTACCTCTCTTGCTTCTTTATGTACCTGTCTTGCTTCTTTCTGTAACTTTCTTCAGCTTTCTGCGTCTTTCATCCTGTTTCTGCACCTCTCTTGCCTCTTTCTGCACTTCTCTTGCTCCTCTCTTGCCTCTTTCTGCACCTCACTTGCTGCTTTCTGCACTTCTCTTGCTTTTGTCTGCACTTCTCTTGCTTCCTTCTGCACCTTTATTCCTCTTTCTGCACCTCTCTTCCTTCTTTCTGCACCTCTCTTTCCTCTTTCTGCACAAAGGATGCATCTTTCTGCACCTCACTCTCTTCTTTCTGCACCCTCTTGCTTCTTTCTGCACCTCTCTTGCTTTTTCTGCACTTCTCTTGCTTCTTTCTGCATCTTTCTTCCTCTTTTCTGTGCTTTTCTTCCTCTTTCTGCAGTTCTCTTGCCTCTTTCTGTACCTCTGTTGCTACTTTCTGCACTTCTCTTGTGTCTTTTTGCACCTCTCTTGCTTCTTTCTGCAACTGTATTCCTCTTTCTGCACCTTTCTGCACGTTTTTGCACCTGTATTCCTCTTTCTGCACCTCTCTTCCTTCTTTCTGCAGCTCTCTTTCCTCTTTCTGCACCAAGGATGCATCTTTCTGCACCTCACTCTCTTCTTTCTGTACCCTCTTGCTTCTTTCTGCACCTCTCTTGCTTCTTTCTGCACTTCTCTTGCTTCTTTCTGCATCTTTCTTCCTCTTTTCTGTGCCTTTCTTCCTCTTTCTGCAGTTCTCTTGCCTCTTTCTGTACCTCTGTTGCTACTTTCTGTACTTCTCTTGTGTCTTTTTGCACCTCTCTTCCTTCTTTCTGCAACTTTATTCCTCTTTCTGCACCTTTCTGCACGTTTTTGCACCTTTTTCCGATTTCTACACCTTTATTCCTATTTCTGCACCCTTCTTCCTCTTTCTGCAGTTCTCATGTCTCTTTCTGCACCTCTGTTGCTACTTTCTGCACTTCTCTTATGTCTTATTGCACCTCTCTACCTTCTTTCTGCACCTCTCTTGCTTCTTTCTGCCCTTCACTTGCCTCTTTCTGCACCTCACTCTCTTCTTTCTGTACCTCTCTTGCTTCTTTCTGTACCTCTCTTGCTACTTTCTGCATGTCTCTTACTTCTTTCTGCACTTTGCTCGCTTCTTTCTTCACCTTTCTGACTCTTTCTGTGCCTTTCTTCCTCTTTCTGTGCCTTTCTTCCTCTTTCTGCACCTCACTCTGTTCTTTCTGCACCTCTCTTGCCTCTTTCTGCACCTTTCTTGTCTCTTTCTGCATCTCTCTTGCATCTTCCTGCACCTCACTTGACACTTTGTGTACATCACTCTCTTCTTTCTGTACCTCTCTTGCTTCTTTCTATACCTTTCTTCCTCCTTCTACAACTTTCTTCCTGTTTCTGCCCCTCTCGTGCCTCTTTCTGCCCCTCTCTTGCTTCTTTCTGCACTTCTGTTGCCTCTTTCTGCACCTCACTTGCCTATTTCCGTGCCTTTCTTCCTCTTTCTGGACCTCTCTTGCCTCTTTCTGCACCTCTCTTCCGTCTTTCTGCACCTCTCTTGCCTCTTTCTGCCTCTCTTGCCTCTTTCTGAACTTCTCTTGCCTCTTTCCTCACCTGTCTTGCCTCTTTCTGCACCTTTCTTCCTCTCTCTGCACCTATCTTGCCTCTTTCTGCACCTCTCGTGCATCTTTCTTCACTATTTTTGCCTCTTTCCGTACCTTTCTTTCTCTTTTTGCACCTCTCTTGCTTCTTTCTGCACCTCTCTTCCTTCTTTCTGCACCTCTCTTTCCTCTTTCTGCACCTCAGTTGCCTCTTTCTGCACCTCACTCTCTTCTTTCTGCACCTCACTCTCTTCTTTCTGCACCTCTCTTGCTTCTTTCTGCACTTCTCTTTCTTCTTTCTGCACCTTTTTCCATCTTTTGCACCTCTCTTGCTTCTTTCCACACCTCTCTTTCTTCTTTCTGCACCTCACTTTCCTCTTTCTGCACCTCAGTTGCCTCTTTCTGCACCTCACTCTCTCTTTCTGCACCTCTCTTGCTTCTTTCTGCAACTCTCTTGCTTCTTTCTGCACTTCTCTTACTTCTTTCTCTACCTTTCTCCCTCTTTCTGCACCTCTCTTGCTTCTTTCTACACCTCTCTTGCTTCTTTCTGCAATTCTCTAGCTCCTTTCTCCATCTTTCTTCCTCTTTTCTGTGCCTTTCTTCCTCTTGTTGTACCTTTCTGCACCTTTCTGCACCTTTCTTCCTCTTTCTGCACCTTTATTACTCTTTCTGCACCTCTCTTGCTGCTTTCTGCACTTCTCTTGCTTCTTCCTGCACTTCTCTTGCTTCATTCTGCACCTGTATTCCTCTTTCTGCAGTTCTCTTGCCTCTTTCTGCACCTCTGTTGCTACTTTCTGCACTTTTCTTGCGTCTTTTTGCACCTCTCTTTCTTCTTTCTGCACCCCTCTTGCTTCTTTATGCACTACACTTGCCACTTTCTGCACCTCACTCTCTTCTTTCTGCACCTCTCTTGCTTCTTTTTGTACCTGTCTTGCTTCTTTCTGTAACTTTTTTCAGCTTTCTGCGACTTTCTTCCTGTTTTTGCACCTCTCTTGTCTCTTTCTGCACTTCTCTTGCTCCTCTCTTGCCTCTTTCTACACCACACTTGCTGCTTTCTGCACTTTTCTTGCTTTTTTCTGCACTTCTCTTGCTTCCTTCTGCACCTTTATTCCTCTTTCTGCACCTCTCTTCCTTCTTTCTGCACCTCACTTGCCTCTTTCTGTGCCTTTCTTCCTCTTTCTACACCTCTCTTGCCTCTTTCTGTATCTCTCTTGCCTCTTTCTGCACCTCACTTGACACTTTCTGCACCTCAAACTCTTCTTACTGTACCTCTCTTGCTTCTTTATGTACCTGTCTTGCTTCTTTCTGTAACTTTCTTCAGCTTTCTGCATCTTTCTTCCTGTTTCTGCACCTCTCTTGCCTCTTTCTGCACTTCTCTTGCTCCTCTCTTGCCTCTTTCTGCACCTCACTTGCTGCTTTCTGCACTTCTCTTGCTTTTTTCTGCATTTCTTTTACTTCCTTCTGCACCTTTATTCCTCTTTCTGCACCTCTCATCCTTCTTTCTGCACCTCTCTTTCCTCTTTCTGCACAAAGGATGCATCTTTCTGCACCTCACTCTCTTCTTTCTGCACCCTCTTGCTTCTTTCTGCACCTATGTTGCTTTTTCTGCACTTCTCTTGCTTCTTTCTGCATCTTTCTTCCTCTTTTCTGTGCTTTTCTTCCTCTTTCTGCAGTTCTCTTGCCTCTTTCTGTACCTCTGTTGCTACTTTCTGCACTTCTCTTGTGTCTTTTTGCACCTCTCTTCCTTCTTTCTGCAACTGTATTCCTATTTCTGCACCTTTCTGCACGTTTTTGCACTTTTATTCCTCTTTCTGCACCTCTCTTCCTTCTTTCTGCAGCTCTCTTTCCTCTTTCTGCACCAAGGATGCATCTTTCTGCACCTCACTCTCTTCTTTCTGTACCCTCTTGCTTCTTTCTGCACCTCTCTTGCTTCTTTCTGCACTTCTCTTGCTTCTTTCTGCATTTTTCTTCCTCTTTTCTGTGCCTTTCTTCCTCTTTCTGCACCTCTCTTGCCTCTTTCTGCACCTCTCTTCCGTCTTTCTGCACCTCTCTTGCCTCTTTCTGCACCTCTCATGCCTCTTTCTGCACCTCTCTTGCTTCTTTCTGCACTTCTCTTGCTTCTTTCTGCATCTTTCTTCCTCTTTTCTGTGCCTTTCTTCCTCTTTCTGCAGTTCTCTTGCCTCTTTCTGTACCTCTGTTGCTACTTTCTGTACTTCTCTTGTGTCTTTTTGCACCTCTCTTCCTTCTTTCTGCAACTTTATTCCTCTTTCTGCACCTTTCTGCACGTTTTTGCACCTTTTTTCCGATTTCTACACCTTTATTCCTATTTCTGCACCCTTCTTCCTCTTTCTGCAGTTCTCTTGCCTCTTTCTGCACCTCTGTTGCTACTTTCTGCACTTCTCTTATGTCTTTTTGCACCTCTCCTCCTCCTTTCTGCACCTCTCTTGCTTCTTTCTGCCCTTCACTTGCCTCTTTCTGCACCTCACTCTCTTCTTTCTGTACCTCTCTTGCTTCTTTCTGTACCTCTCTTGCTACTTTCTGCATGTCTCTTACTTCTTTCTGCACTTTGCTCGCTTCTTTCTTCACCTTTCTTCCTCTTTCTGTGCCTTTCTTCCTCTTTCTGTGCCTTTCTTCCTCTTTCTGCACCTCACTCTGTTCTTTCTGCACCTCTCTTGCCTCTTTCTGCACCTTTCTTGTCTCTTTCTGCATCTCTCTTGCATCTTCCTGCACCTCACTTGACACTTTGTGTACATCACTCTCTTCTTTCTGTACCTCTCTTGCTTCTTTCTATACCTTTCTTCCTCCTTCTACAACTTTCTTCCTGTTTCTGCCCCTCTCGTGCCTCTTTCTGCCCCTCTCTTGCTTCTTTCTGCACTTCTGTTGCCTCTTTCTGCACCTCACTTGCCTGTTTCCGTGCCTTTCTTCCTCTTTCTGGACCTCTCTTGCCTCTTTCTGCACCTCTCTTCCGTCTTTCTGCACCTCTCTTGCCTCTTTCTGCACCTCTCTTGCCTCTTTCTGAACTTCTCTTGCCTCTTTCCTCACCTGTCTTGCCTCTTTCTGCACCTTTCTTCTCTCTCTGCACCTATCTTGCCTCTTTCTGCACCTCTCGTGCCTCTTTCTTCACTATTTTTGCCTGTTTCCGTACCTTTCTATCTCTTTTTGCACCTCTCTTGCTTCTTTCTACACCTCTCTTCCTTCTTTCTGCACCTCTCTTTCCTCTTTCTGCACCTCAGTTGCCTCTTTCTGCACCTCACTCTCTTCTTTCTGCACCTCACTCTCTTCTTTCTGCACCTCTCTTGCTTCTTTCTGCACTTCTCTTTCTTCTTTCTGCACCTTTTTCCCTCTTTTTGCACCTCTCTTGCTTCTTTCCACACCTCTCTTTCTTCTTTCTGCACCTCACTTTCCTCTTTCTGCACCTCAGTTGCCTCTTTCTGCACCTCACTCTCTTCTTTCTGCACCTCTTGCTTCTTTCTGCAACTCTCTTGCTTCTTTCTGCACTTCTCTTACTTCTTTCTCTATCTTTCTCCCTCTTTCTGCACCTCTCTTGCTTCTTTCTACACCTCTCTTGCTTCTTTCTGCAATTCTCTAGCTCCTTTCTCCATCTTTCTTCCTCTTTTCTGTGCCTTTCTTCCTCTTGTTGTACCTTTCTGCACCTTTCTGCACCTTTCTTCCTCTTTCTGCACCTTTATTACTCTTTCTGCACCTCTCTTGCTGCTTTCTGCACTCCTCTTGCTTCTTCCTGCACTTCTCTTGCTTCATTCTGCACCTGTATTCCTCTTTCTGCAGTTCTCTTGCCTCTTTCTGCACCTCTGTTGCTACTTTCTGCACTTTTCTTGCGTCTTTTTGCACCTCTCTTTCTTCTTTCTGCACCCCTCTTGCTTCTTTATGCACTACACTTGCCACTTTCTGCACCTCACTCTCTTCTTTCTGCACCTCTCTTGCTTCTTTTTGTACCTGTCTTGCTTCTTTCTGTAACTTTTTCAGCTTTCTGCGACTTTCTTCCTGTTTTTGCACCTCTCTTGTCTCTTTCTGCACTTCTCTTGCTCCTCTCTTGCCTCTTTCTACACCACACTTGCTGCTTTCTGCACTTTTCTTGCTTTTTTCTGCACTTCTCTTGCTTCCTTCTGCACCTTTATTCCTCTTTCTGCACCTCTTTTCCTTCTTTCTGCACCTCACTTGCCTCTTTCTGTGCCTTTCTTCCTCTTTCTACACCTCTCTTGCCTCTTTCTGTATCTCTCTTGCCTCTTTCTGCACCTCACTTGACACTTTCTGCACCTCAAACTCTTCTTACTGTACCTCTCTTGCTTCTTTATGTACCTGTCTTGCTTCTTTCTGTAACTTTCTTCAGCTTTCTGCATCTTTCTTCCTGTTTCTGCACCTCTCTTGCCTCTTTCTGCACTTCTCTTGCTCCTCTCTTGCCTCTTTCTGCACCTCACTTGCTGCTTTCTGCACTTCTCTTGCTTTTTTCTGCATTTCTTTTACTTCCTTCTGCACCTTTATTCCTCTTTCTGCACCTCTCATCCTTCTTTCTGCACCTCTCTTTCCTCTTTCTGCACAAAGGATGCATCTTTCTGCACCTCACTCTCTTCTTTCTGCACCCTCTTGCTTCTTTCTGCACCTATGTTGCTTTTTCTGCACTTCTCTTGCTTCTTTCTGCATCTTTCTTCCTCTTTTCTGTGCTTTTCTTCCTCTTTCTGCAGTTCTCTTGCCTCTTTCTGTACCTCTGTTGCTACTTTCTGCACTTCTCTTGTGTCTTTTTGCACCTCTCTTCCTTCTTTCTGCAACTGTATTCCTATTTCTGCACCTTTCTGCACGTTTTTGCACTTTTATTCCTCTTTCTGCACCTCTCTTCCTTCTTTCTGCAGCTCTCTTTCCTCTTTCTGCACCAAGGATGCATCTTTCTGCACCTCACTCTCTTCTTTCTGTACCTTCTTGCTTCTTTCTGCACCTCTCTTGCTTCTTTCTGCACTTCTCTTGCTTCTTTCTGCATTTTTCTTCCTCTTTTCTGTGCCTTTCTTCCTCTTTCTGCACCTCTCTTGCCTCTTTCTGCACCAAGGATGCATCTTTCTGCACCTCACTCTCTTCTTTCTGTACCCTCTTGCTTCTTTCTACACCTCTCTTGCTTCTTTCTGCACTTCTCTTGCTTCTTTCTGCATCTTTCTTCCTCTTTTCTGTGCCTTTCTTCCTCTTTCTGCAGTTCTCTTGCCTCTTTCTGTACCTCTGTTGCTACTTTCTGTACTTCTCTTGTGTCTTTTTGCACCTCTCTTCCTTCTTTCTGCAACTTTATTCCTCTTTCTGCACCTTTCTGCACGTTTTGCACCTTTTTTCCGATTTCTACACCTTTATTCCTATTTCTGCACCCTTCTTCCTCTTTCTGCAGTTCTCATGTCTCTTTCTGCACCTCTGTTGCTACTTTCTGCACTTCTCTTATGTCTTATTGCACCTCTCTACCTTCTTTCTGCACCTCTCTTGCTTCTTTCTGCCCTTCACTTGCCTCTTTCTGCACCTCACTCTCTTCTTTCTGTACCTCTCTTGCTTCTTTCTGTACCTCTCTTGCTACTTTCTGCATGTCTCTTACTTCTTTCTGCACTTTGCTCGCTTCTTTCTTCACCTTTCTGACTCTTTCTGTGCCTTTCTTCCTCTTTCTGTGCCTTTCTTCCTCTTTCTGCACCTCACTCTGTTCTTTCTGCACCTCTCTTGCCTCTTTCTGCACCTTTCTTGTCTCTTTCTGCATCTCTCTTGCATCTTCCTGCACCTCACTTGACACTTTGTGTACATCACTCTCTTCTTTCTGTACCTCTCTTGCTTCTTTCTATACCTTTCTTCCTCCTTCTACAACTTTCTTCCTGTTTCTGCCCCTCTCGTGCCTCTTTCTGCCCCTCTCTTGCTTCTTTCTGCACTTCTGTTGCCTCTTTCTGCACCTCACTTGCCTATTTCCGTGCCTTTCTTCCCTCTTTCTGGACCTCTCTTGCCTCTTTCTGCACCTCTCTTCCGTCTTTCTGCACCTCTCTTGCCTCTTTCTGCCTCTCTTGCCTCTTTCTGAACTTCTCTTGCCTCTTTCCTCACCTGTCTTGCCTCTTTCTGCACCTTTCTTCCTCTCTCTGCACCTATCTTGCCTCTTTCTGCACCTCTCGTGCCTCTTTCTTCACTATTTTTGCCTGTTTCCGTACCTTTCTATCTCTTTTGCACCTCTCTTGCTTCTTTCTACACCTCTCTTCCTTCTTTCTGCACCTCTCTTTCCTCTTTCTGCACCTCAGTTGCCTCTTTCTGCACCTCACTCTCTTCTTTCTGCACCTCACTCTCTTCTTTCTGCACCTCTCTTGCTTCTTTCTGCACTTCTCTTTCTTCTTTCTGCATCTTTTTCCATCTTTTTGCACCTCTCTTGCTTCTTTCCACACCTTTCTTTCTTCTTTCTGCACCTCACTTTCCTCTTTCTGCACCTCAGTTGCCTCTTTCTGCACCTCACTCTCTTCTTTCTGCACCTCTTGCTTCTTTCTGCAACTCTCTTGCTTCTTTCTGCACTTCTCTTACTTCTTTCTCTATCTTTCTCCCTCTTTCTGCACCTCTCTTGCTTCTTTCTACACCTCTCTTGCTTCTTTCTGCAATTCTCTAGCTCCTTTCTCCATCTTTCTTCCTCTTTTCTGTGCCTTTCTTCCTCTTGTTGTACCTTTCTGCACCTTTCTGCACCTTTCTTCCTCTTTCTGCACCTTTATTACTCTTTCTGCACCTCTCTTGCTGCTTTCTGCACTCCTCTTGCTTCTTCCTGCACTTCTCTTGCTTCATTCTGCACCTGTATTCCTCTTTCTGCAGTTCTCTTGCCTCTTTCTGCACCTCTGTTGCTACTTTCTGCACTTTTCTTGCGTCTTTTTGCACCTCTCTTTCTTCTTTCTGCACCCCTCTTGCTTCTTTATGCACTACACTTGCCACTTTCTGCACCTCACTCTCTTCTTTCTGCACCTCTCTTGCTTCTTTT
>CAWUFW010018312.1:0-226564 GCA_963921515.1 Calotriton arnoldi
ATACTTCGTTCAGTTACGTATTACTCCTGTCCCCAAGAACTCAACCTGGTCAGGTTCAAGTTCCTCTGGGACAGTTCCTTCTTCAGGGCTGAGATCATCCCCCTCAAGGGACTGATCTTCCTCCTGAGCCAAGGGGGAAGGCACTGCCTTAACCCTACTACTCCTCCTCTTGGAAGGCACTTGGTCCATTCTTCCAGAATCCAAGGCCTGTTCAGTTTTAGACAGTTTAGCTTGTGACCTGGTCACAGCAAACACATCTGCAGGGATCCCCAGCATTTCTGCATGGGTCCTGAGCTCCACTTCTGCCCAAGCAGAAGTCTCTAAGTCATTGCCAAGCAAGCATTCGACTGGTAGGTTTGCACTTACCACAACCTTCTTAAGGCCAGTTACCCCTCCCCAGGAGAAGTTAACAACTGCCAGAGTATGGTCTGTTCTGACATTGCTAGCATTGGTCACTTGGTACATTTCACCAAGTATAACTTGCCCAGGTAGCACAAGGTCTTGTGTCACCATTGTGACACTTGCCCCTGTGTCCCTAAATGCCAAAGCCTCTCGTCCATTGATTAAAGGCTGTTGTCTGTACTTGCCCAGATTACTGGGACTCACAGTGGAGGTCACATCCATGCCTCCATCACAGACTAACACAGCCTGAGTCAGTTCCCTGACTAAGTCAGAGCCCAACTCAGTTCCCAGGGTGAACCCTACTAAACCCTTTGCTGGAGCACTTCCACCAACTGTACTAGGGGGAACAGGTGCCTTAGGGGCATTGGTGGGTGCTGGACTGGAGTCTTTGGACTTGGTGCAATCACTGGTCCAGTGGGTCTTTTGCTTACAGACCTTGCACCATGGTTTTCTTTGGCCTTTACCCTTGGTAGACTGGGAATCCCCACCAGAAGAAGATTTTTGGGGGCCTGATGAAGACTTTTGATCTTTACCCTTCTCCCCACCCTTGTCAGAGTTCTTAGCATCTTGCTTCTTGGTTTCCCCACCTTGGTTCTGTACCTTCTGCTTCACCCTGGTTCTGACCCATTTGTCTGCCTTCTTTCCCAATTCTTGGGGAGAGGTCAGATCAGAGTCAACCAGGTACTGATGCAACAGCTGGTTTTGACAGTTATTAAGAATCTGCTCCCTCATTATCAGATTATACAATCCTGAGAAGTCACACACCTTACTGCCCATCAACCAGCCTTCCAGAGCCTTGGCAGAACAATCCACATAGTCTACCCAGTCTTGAGTCTGTGCTTTTTGGGTGTCTCTGAACTTCAACCTGTACTGTTCAGTGGTTAGGCCAAACCCATCAATAAGAGCACTCTTCAAGACCTTGTAATTGTCAGCATCCTCCTCTCTAACAGTGAGGAGCTTGTCTCTACCTTTGTCAGCAAAGGAGAGCCACAAGATTGCTGCCCACTGCTCCTGAGGGACCTTCTGTACTTTACAGGCCCTCTCTAAAGCAGTTATCCATTTGTGGATATCATCCCCACTCTGGTAGGGAGGGACAATCTTGCTCAGGTTCCTATGGTCATAGGACCTTTCCCTATCTCTAGGGATATGGCTGCCACCATGGGACTCTAGTCCCAACTTTCTTCTCTCTTTAAGGAGATCTAGGGATTCTCTATCTAAAGCCAATTGCTTCTTCCTGATCTCCAGTTGAGTTTCCTCATACTGGACCAGTCTCTTTCTTCTCTCATGAGAGGATTCCCTCCTGTGAGAAGAAACAGAGCTCCCTATTGAGGTGCCAGAGTGGTTAGACTCCTGAGAAGGAGACCTAGACTTTCTGAGCACACTCATAATCCTTCCTGGGGGGACAAAGGTGTGGTTCTCTAGATCCTCATCTTCATCTTCCCCAGAAGGGATTGGGTTTTCCAGGTCAGGGTCATTGTCACCCTCCTGGTCAGTTTCAGAGGGGGGCTGGGGGTAGTAGTACCCCTGGCCCCTTCCTCATCTGCTGGCCCACCCTCTGCTCCTACCCCTTCAGTCTCTGAGGACTTACTAAGATCATAAGCCACCAACATCTCCTGGAGGTGTTGGGTGGTGGGACTTTGGCCTGTCCTTAATTTCCTCACGTTACACAAAGCTCTCAGTTCCAAGAATGGGAGTGTGTCATACTTGGAGGGGGAAGCTCAATGGCTTCCTGCAGGGCATCTCTAGATCCTGCTTTTAAAGACATTACTAGTGTGGTGTGGTGTATGCACTACCTACTCTAGTGTGGCCTACTAAACTCTCTTGAGTTGTAGAAAGGGTTGTGCTATCCCTTAACACACAACTCTAAGTTCAGTAGAACTTACTGATATTCTAAGCTTAAATTATATGTACCTTAGGTACCTTTAGTGGTTTTCAGTTGATCAATTCAATTGAGATTATCTGGTAAAACAATAGCAAGCTGGAATCCCACACGCTGCACACCAATGTGAGAAGTTGGCCTGGCATATGCTGTCCACTAACTTATAGTGGGCACCTTGCACCAGTCCAAATCGACTCTTATGGTAGGTAGGTTAAAGACAACCTTATTGAAAGCTATCCTAGTGGTAGCTATGGAGAGCAGCCTTCAGGCTAAGTCTTGAAGGAATGTAAAGCAGCTTGTTTTACCAGTCTATAATCTCTTGAGTGACCAAATGAAAGAGCACCACACCAGGTATATATTCAAAATATATGTATTTATTACTAAACACACCCCTCTAGTCTCTTTATGAGGCTAGAGTTCGAAGTACATAGGTTATAAGATCTTAAATCACAGTAATAGCACAAATACACGTTTGGGCCCTAGGGGCGTACCAAACCATATACCAATAAAGTGGTATGCGAACCACGACTGAACTAGACACTAGGCCTAGAGCCTCTAGAAGTGCTTGGACCACAAGGAACCACCCAAGGTAGTGACACAGGGGACCCACGGGAGACGCGTGCAGTGTAAATACACAACCGCGATACGCCGTTAACTTCTATGGAGAAAGTCGGGATCGGGAAAATAGAGGAAAGGGACACTTTAAAGAGGACTAGGACAAAACCCTTTGAGATCTAGGACTTTGAAGAGTCTCTACCCACGGGAGCACCGGAGTACTCGTGTTACCTCACCCAGGGAAGCCGGGTGCATAGGTGCCTTTCGGGGTCGGGTTTCGTCGTCGTTTCTTATGGCGATCTGCTGCAAAGTGCTGCTGGCGACCAGGAGAAAAGTGTCCGGGTGGATCCAAGAGTGGATCGGAGTTCTGAAGAACCTGAAAGCAGAGGGGACAGAGTCTGGGTCACTAGCCAGTGACCAGGAGGGCGATGGACAGATGCCCACCGATGTCGAGTGCTTCAAGTTCGTTGACGGTCGTCTTGACTCTTCAGCCACGAGGTCCGGGAGGCGTTGTCGGCGACCAGGAGCAGGATTCGGGCTGTTGCTCGATGTCTGTCGAGTGCAGAGGTGTCGGCGACCAGATTGGACCCAACAGGCCTTGGCAACGGCAAGTCTCGAGTAAGATGTAGATCGTCGATGATGCAGACCAGCAAGGTCTGGGGAACTCACCCAGCAAGGGTAAGTGAGGGCAGGCCTGGAGCAACCAGACTGCCAAGTAAAGAAAAGATTGGCCTTCGGTAAGGGCTACTAGCCAACGGGCTAGCGACCGCGAAGGAGCCTCGTGACGCCGCACGTGGAGCTGGCTTACAGGACACTCGTGGAGTGGGGGCCAGTGATCTTCGGTGCAGGTGGTGCTGGAGGCTAGGGCTACTCGGAGCCCAAAGCACGACTTCTTGGGAGACCCAGAAGATGGTGCACTTGCAAGTGTGCTCGGTGTCCAGGGGTCACGGTCTCACGTTACCCACGATAGCCACGGGCATCAGCTTTGCTGGGGACTCAGGGTAGCCTCGGGGAAGTCTGAGAATCCACCTCTGGTGAGGCGATGACTTCGGCGTCCGACGGGAGCTTCAGTAATGCGAACCGGACAGATGCTTCTTTGGTGCCTGCCAAGCAGGGGAGTCACTCCTTGACCCCAAGGGAGATTCTTCAGTCCTCTAATCTTGTCGTAGAGCGTCGAAGGTCCAGGATTCTGTGTCAGAGTTTCGTCCAGGTATAATCTAAAGTCCTAAGGACTGGGTTCCTACCTTTATTCTAAAAATAGGGGATGGACTACTCTGTGGCCCCACCTATGGGTGGGTCAGGGCAGAGGGGTGGCTACACCCCTTTCCCTTTGTCCAGTTCGCGCCAAAGCAGGGGCTGCAAGCCCCTGATCCGGTTTGAACTGGGGTATGCACAGGGACACCAAATGTGCCCCCAGTGCAGGACTTCAAAGCACCCGAAAGTGCTCCCGCCCAGCCCCAATACACATTGTCCTGTCTGGGGAGGTGGTCACACCTCCCTGGGACAGGAAACCTATTGTCCAGGCCTCCCCTGCCGGAGTTTCGTCCAGCAGCAGGAGGCCAGACTCGTGTCTGTGGCAGCAGCATCCATTTTGTGATGCCAGGCTCTGGAAAGAAGTTACCGGACTCGTCAGAGTTAACATGCCTTTCCCTCTAGAAGGGTGGAATGCTACCCCCGCCGCCAGGATTGGCGGGGGTAGTATTCCAAGATGTTTGACACCAAACACGACATGTTTCGGTGCAGCCATTCCATAGTTAGCATTTTACCGCGAGGATATAATGCGTTTAAGAGTATATGGTCAGGCTGCACTACAAACAGCATCAGAGATGGTCTCCGAACGCTGCAGAGGGGCCCTGCTCATGCAGGGGCACCCTCTCACATAGGAACCATGCACTCTGCCTTTAGGATTGATAAGGCCTGCCTTAGGAGTGACTTATAGGTTTATATGTGTGTATGCATTTAGTGATATAGGTAACCTATACCACAGCAAGGGGTGCATGCACCACCTTACCCAGGCTGCAGTAGCAGACCTGTGGTGTCAGTTTGGATGGCCTACCAGGGGTGGCATAATACATGCTGCAGCCCCTGGCAGGCCTCTGAGGTACCTATGCCCTTGGTACATAGTATACCATATACTAGGGACTTACAAGGGCACTCCAGATCCCAATCAGTGATGTGCCTAAGGCACATGGAGACCCTTTTAAAGAGGAAACAGCTAGGCTGGGGTTCTGAATAGCAGGGCCCCAGCCAGACTAATGTCGAAAACCAGTGAAGTATCAGCAAAAAGTGGGGGTACCCCTGTGAAGCAGATCCTACTCTCCTACAGTAATTATCAGCATCCTCCTCTCTAACAGTGAGGAGCTTGTCTCTACCTTTGTCAGCAAAGGAGAGCCACAAGATTGCTGCCCACTGCTCCTGAGGGACCCTCTGTACTTTACAGGCCCTCTCTAGAACAGTCATCCATTTGTGGATGTCATCCCCACTCTGGTAGGGAGGGACAATCTTGCTCAGGTTCCTATGGTCATAGGACCTATCCCTATCTCTAGGGACATGGCTGCCACCATGGGACTCTAGTCCCAACTTTCTTTTCTCTCTAAAGAGATCTAGGGACTCCCTGTCTAAGGCTACTTGCTTCCTTCTGAGTTCAAGCTGAGCTTCCTCATATTGAATCAGCCTTGTTCTCCTCTCATGAGAGGATTCCCTCCTATGAGATGAGACAGAGCTCCCTATTGAGGTGCCAGAGTGGTTAGACTCCTGAGAAGGAGATCTAGACTTTCTGGGCACACTCATAATCCTTCCTGGGGGGACAAAGAGGGCATCATCCTGATCCTCCTCTTCATCTTCCTCAGGAGGGATTGGGTTATCCAGGTCAGGGTCATTGTCACCCTCCTGGCCAGTTTCAGAGGGGGGCTGGGGGTATTTCTACCCCTGGCCCCTTCCTCTTCTTCTGCCCCACCCTCAGCTCCTACCCCTTCAGTCCCCAAGGGCTTACTAAGGTCATAAGCCACCAACAACTCTTTAAGCTGTTGGGTGGTGGGACTTTGGCCTGTCCTTAATTTCCTCAAGTTACATAATGCTCTCAATTCCAAGAATGGGAGGGTATCATACTTGGAGGGAAGAATCCCAGTGGCTTCTGGTAAGGATTCTCTAGATCCTACCTTTAAAGACATTACTAGTGTGGTGTGGTGTATGCACTACCTACTCTAGTGTGGCCTACTAAACTCTCTTGAGTTGTAGAAAGGGTTGTGCTATCCCTTAACACACAACTCTAAGTTCAGTAGAACTTACTGTATTCTAAGCTTAAATTATATGTACCTTAGGTACCTTTAGTGGTTTTCAGTTGATCAATTCAATTGAGATTATCTGGTAAAACAATAGCAAGCTGGAATCCCACACGCTGCACACCAATGTGAGAAGTTGGCCTGGCATATGCTGTCCACTAATTATAGTGGGCACCTTGCACCAGTCCAAACAACCCCTTATTGGAGATAGGTTAAAGACAACCTTTATTGAAAGCTATCCTAGTGGTAGCTATGGAGAGCAGCCTTCAGGCTAAGTCTTGAAGGAATGTAAAGCATCTTGTTTTACCAGTCTATAATCTCTTGAGTGACCAAATGAAAGAGCACCACACCAGGTATATATTCAAAATATATGTATTTATTGCTAAACACACCCCTCTAGTCTCTTTATGAGGCTAGAGTTCGAAGTACATAAGTTATAAGTTATTTAAAGACAGTAATAGCACAAATACACGTTTGGGCCCTAGGGGCGTACCAAACCATATACCAATAAAGTGGTATAAGAACCACAACTGAACTAGACACTAGGCCTAGAGCCTCTAGAAGTGCTTGGACCACAAGGAACCACCCAAGGTAGTGACACAGGGGACCCACGGGGGACGCGTGCAGTGTAAATACACAACCGCGATACGCCGTTGACTTCTATGGAGAAAGTCGCGATCAGGAAATTAAAGAAAAGGGACACTTAAAGGAGGACTTGGAGCAAACCCTTTGAGAACTAGTACTTTGAAGAGTCTCTACCCACGGGAGCACCGGAGTACTCGTGTTACCTCACCCAGGGAAGCCGGGTGCATAGGTGTCTTTCGGGGTCGGGTTTCGTCGTCGATTTGAATGGCGATCTGCTGCAAAGTGCTGCTGGCGACCAAGTGGAAAGTGTCTGGGTGGATCCAAGAGTGGATCGGAGATCTGAAGAACCTGAAAGCAGAGGGGACAGAGTCTGGGTCACTAGCCAGTGACCAGGAAGGCGATGGACAGATGCCCACCGATGTCGCTTGCTTCAGATGCGTTGACAGTCGTCTTGACTCTTCAGCCACGAGGTCCAGGAGGCGTTGTCGGTGACCAGGAGCAGGTTTCGGGCTGGTACACAATGTCTGTCGAGTGCTGAGGTGTCGGCGACCGGATTGGACCCAACAAACCTTGGCAACGGCAAGTCTCGGTGAAGATGAAGCTCGTCGATGGTGCAGACCAGCAAGGTCTGGGGAACTCACCCAGCAAGATTAAGTGAGGGCAGGCCTGGAGCAACCAGGATGCCCAAGAAGAAAAAGATTGGCTTTCGTGAAGGGCTACTAGCCAACGGGCTAGCGACCGCGAAGGAGCCTCGAGACGTCGCACGTGGATCTGGCTCACAGGACACTCGTGGAGTGGAGGCCAGTGATCTTCGGTGCAGTTGGTGCTGGAGGCTAGGGCTACTCGGAGCCCAAAGCATGACTTCGTAGGAGACCCAGAAGAGGATGCACTTGCAAGTGTACTCAGTGTCCAGGGGTCACGGTCTCACATTACCCACGATAGCTACGGGCCTCAGCTTTGCTGGGGACTCAGGGTAACCTCGGGGAAGTCTGAGAATCCACCTCTGGTGATGCGAAGACTTCGGCGTCTGACGGGAGCTTCAGAAATGCAGACCGGACAGATGCATCTTTGGTGCCTGCCAAGCAGGGGAGTCACTCCTTGACCCCAAGGGAGATTCTTCTGTCCTCTAATCTTGAGTAGAGCGTCGAAGGTCCAGGATTCTGTTTCAGAGTTTCGTCCAGGGATAATCTAAAGTCCTAAGGACTGGGTTCCTATACTTATACTAAGTATAGGGGTTGGATTACTCTGTGGCCCCACCTATGGGTGGGTCAGGGCAGAGGGGTGGCTACACCCTTTCCCTTTGTCCAGTTCGCACCAAAGCAGGGGCTGCAAGCCCCTGATCCGGTTTGAACTGGGGTATGCACAGGGACACCAAATGTGCCCCCAGTGCAGGACTTCAAAGCACCCGAAAGTGCTCCCGCCCAGCCCCAATACACATTATCCTGTCTGGGAAGGTGGTCACACCTCCCTGGGACAGGAAACCTATTGTCCAGGCCTCCCCTGCCGGAGTTTCGTCCAGCAGCAGGAGGCCAGACTCGTGTCTGTGGCAGCAGCATCCATTTTGTGATGCCAGGGCTTTAGAAAGAAGTTACCGGACTAGCCAGAGTTAACGTGTCTTTCCCTCTAGAAGGGTGGAATTCTACCCCCGCCGCCAGAATTGGCGGGGGGGTAGTATTCCAAGATGTTTGACACCAAACACGACATGTTTAGGTGCAGCCATTCCAAAGTTAGCATTTAACGCGAGGTTATAATGCGCTTAAGAGTATATGGTCAGGCTGCACTACAAACAGCATCAGAGAAGGTTCTCCGAACGCTGCAGAGGGGCCCTGCTCATGCAGGGGCACCCTCTCACATAGGAACCATGCACTCTGCCTTCAGGATTGGTAAGGCCTGCCATAGGAGTGACTTATAGGTTTATATGTGTGTATGTATTTAGTGATATAGGTAACCTATATCACAGTAAGGGGTGCATGCACCACCTTACCCAGGCTGCAGTAGCAGACCTGTGGTGTCAGTTTGGATGGCCTTCAGGGGTGGCATAATACATGCTGCAGCCCCTGGTAGGCCTCTGAGGTACCTATGCCCTTGGTACATAGTATATCATATACTAGGGACTTATAAGGGCACTCCAGATTCCAATCAGTGATGTGCCTAAGGCACATGGAAACCATTTTAGAGAGGAAGCAGCTAGGCTGGGGTTCTGATTAGCAGGGCCCCAGCCAGACTAATGTCGAAAAACAGTGAAGCATCAGCAAAAGGTGGGGGTACCCATGTGAAGCAGATCCTACTCTCCTACAAAGGCTGCAACTGAGCACAAAACAAGTTGTAGAGAAAATGAATCCATCATTCTGAACATCAAGAAAAAGCTGTTATCACCAAGGTCTTTAATGTTTCAACACAAACATGTCCAGCACAATCATAGTACATCCTCCCTAACTCTGACATATCCAATGAATATTCCCCATGATCTAACTCGTCAAGCTACCAATATAAAAAACAAATATTTCAAATCATTCTATCATCTGTATAACTTGCACTTAACCAGTGATCATTCGCAATGATCTTACACCATGTGAATCCCAATGAAAGGACTAGAGTCCTTTGCTATAGACATAATGTTGTTCTTAGTAGAACATCTTTGGAGTGTCAAAGGGAGACCTAACATATGTGAGGACATTCTTGAGCCTTTATGAAAAGATTGTGAGGCTCTAGGGATGGGGACGGTGACGATGATGGTTGAGTAAATGTCAAGCTGTTGTTTCTAACGAAGATGCTGAGTGTCACACTGTTCAAGACGTTTTGTATGGTTAGCAAATGTTTTCCGATTGTCAGCTTGCTCTCAGCCATCTGACAGATGATTGTGAAATTAGTGACCACAAAATATGAATTAGCCCAGCTACTACCTGCATCACTCTCCTGTCCTTATTTGGCTTTTGGATGCCAATGTTTTTGTTTTTGTAGGATAGTATTAATCTTGGGCAGAACCTTAACAATGCCTGGCTTTATCAGCACGTGTTCCTATCTGTTGAAAAGTATGGACTTTTGATTTTCACCAACTGCCCGTGGTCTGGCAATTAGCAATATATAGGTGTTGGCTGGATGGGTAGTGGCAGGTGAGGGATGCTCAGTGTCAGGTGGCTAGTCGGCTGTGAAATACAGTGAAGTGCCATCGTTTTCTGTCAAGACAAATTCCATAACATTGAGGACTTGCACCATATCTTTAGTTTAAAGGTCCTGGAGCACATCCATACTGACATTGAGTGGAGTCTAGATCAGTGTGTATGTGACGCTGACTATTTCCTGCAATGGACCTGGCTGACTGGCATTTGTTTGCCAGAAGACTGATATCTAACTGATGGCTGGCAACGCACTGAATACTGGCTAAATTATATACCCGTCTAGATGACATCTCGGTAGTGGTTTACTGGCCACTGATTTGCTGATGACTGGCTATCTACTTTTTTGCCCTCCCCTGCCTGGCTTTCCCGCAGATGACAGATTGCAAGACTGGCTGTTTAACTGCCTGCTGGTGACAGTGGGGAACTTGCTGACAGCCTAGGTGCCGGAACCTCACTTGACCTGGTCTATGGTCTTCTGCCTGATCTAACACTTTCACATGCATCCCCTGTAATGCAGCACCCTTCCTGTGCATGATCGTCTGCCTATACAATTTGTAACATTAAAAAATATCAAGTGTGCAGTTCAGAAAAGAATCCCCACTTTGGCATCAGGACTTGCCATTGGCCATAGAACTTCCCTCTCAGGATGCCCTTGCCCTCAACCACCAAGGTGGCATGCTTCATCATCGGGCCGTGCTCCTCGTTGGGTGGGCACTTCAATGCCCATCGGGATCTTTGAGGGGACTCTTTGCCGGAGTTCTTTTAATCCATCTGTACGCCTGGAGACATTCAGTTGTCAAATGGGAGCCCTACAGAATTCCCTGGGCTGAACTAGGGTTCGAGTGATGAAAGTCCCTGGTCTCTCTTGGTGAGAAAATTACACTATACATTAGTAAAGTATCTATTCACGACTTCAGTCATTGAAGAGACATTCACATTAGTCAGGATACCTTTATTATTTCTGAATTCTTGTTGTTTATGTTTGTTTGTATGCCTGATCATGCCAATCTACACTAGTTACAAAGCCCCCAAATAACTAGCATTTAATCAGCATGGGGACACCGAAGCCCTCCAGGGCCCATTTTTTTCACCTATACTCCCTCTCCATTGATCTGCCTTACGGCAAAATTATATAGTGCCCTGGAAATATGGTCTGTTTCCTTTAATAATAGACATCACAATTTCATTGGCAGTAGACCTTCATATACCAAATGCTCAGGGCCGAAGACAAGTCCTGATACCCAAGTGGTGTCATGTAGGATTCTTTTTCGGAACTGCACACTTAAGATTTTTTCAATATTGATTTGGGAGGATGTATGCTGGACTGGTCTTTCCTGTTATACCCTTCCTTTTTTGTATTGTGAAATATGCAATTTTTAAAACAGTTCTCATATTCGATGTGTGCTGCACGGTACAGCTCTCATGCAATGTGTGAACTGTTTGGAGAAATAAATATATTTCTCCAACTTTGAGCCTTCTTCAAGGTGACCTTATTTTTTATGCGAAGTCTGGTCTCACAAGTTTCGTAGATAAGGTTTTGTTTCAAAAAGCTTGGGTGCTTGCTCTTGAATGCCTAAATACCAGCCATGTAATGCCCCCATGACCTAAAGACACACAAAGCGATGTAATGCACTAATTGCACTAAAATAACAGCACTTTTGTGGAACACCAAAAGTTTTGTACTGGAAAGTGAATACCCTTTAAAGGCTTTGTGCCCCTTTGCAAGACTCCGGTGGCACAAAAGTCTTGGAAAATTTGCCCCCTTATGTTCTGCTAGTTTCTTTGACATCCTGCCCCATAGGCACTGGTGTTGCCATGATGTCCTTGGGAAGTAATGGCGCTCTTCATTGGGGCTTGGAACACCACACACTGGATTAAAGAGAACAATAACCTTGTGTGTACTGTTCTGACATGCTGATGTTCAGTAATTCTGAGAACATGCTGTATATCATCACTACATGCGTGAAAACTACGCATGTGTAGATTTACTGCATTTATATGTGCAATCGCTACATGTGCATGCACGACACCTGCGCATGTGGAAATTAACTCAAGCAATTTTGTGCCAGCAGTAACCACAAAATGATGAAGCATCACAATGTATACCAACACTTTCTTTCTTGCTTGCAGAAATCATTCACAGTAATTTTGTTAATCATTCACTGTAATCTGTGACCAAATTTAGTATTATTTCATTATATTGAGCAGTGAACAGACAGGATCTCAAGATTGCACAATCTACTGTACATGTCTTAATTAGAAAATGTAGATATGCGATGTTTTTTTCTGATTCGGTGTTGTGAAGATAACAGTCTTAAGGATTATAGTTCTGAAAAGGTGTCAGACAGCCTGCTGGTCATTTTACCAACTTTTGCCGTCATTACGAGTGGCCTGATACCATCTCATATGTGCGGTAATTCCTGTAATAGAACATATCAGAATTATGCGCTTTGCTGGGCACCAGGATGTGATAAAAATTAAGCCTGGGCGTAGTTCGCGAAGTAGCGCTACGCAAAGCTACGCAAAGTGCAGTTCGCACTACGCGAGCTACGCGTAGCACTACGCGAACTGCATAGTGCACTGTTCGCAATGATTGCACAGTGCCGGATGCTTGTCCGCACTGTGCAATCATTGAAAACGGCATCTTGCACAGTGCGAGCTGTCTTTTACTGCCGCTCGAGTAGATTTTTACTCGAGCGGCAGCTTTCTCAACGCGGACTGGTAGTTTCTCGATCGCGATCGGTCGCGAGCATACGCGACCACTCGCAATGAGAAACCTGGCCTCCCCGCGTTGAGAATCTCGCCGGGAGGTTTATTTTCCACGCTCGCGATCGGCAACTTGATGTTGCTGATCGCGAACGAGGAAAAAGTCTCGCCGGGATGTCATTTTGCTTGCTCGCGGTCGCCAACTTGACGTTGAGGACCGCGAGCAAGCAAAAAAAAAACGCTGCACTACGCTACGCTACGGCGTGTTTGCACTGTGCTACGTGCAATTCGCGTTGTGCGAAGTAGCGCAAACTTTGCAAACTACGCGAGCGTAGCGTAGTGCTTTGCCCAGGGTTAATAAAAATGCCCGCCCCCACCCAGATAACTTTTGGCAGGTCAGAGTTGCCGATATTTATCAGATGAAAAATGCATGGTATTGGGACATACTGATTTTGATGCAAAAATGTGCATGTTATGCCCCATTAAAAGGACAAACCTCGACTGAGGCAATAATTATCCCGCACAATATATTCTGTACACCTTGGTGTCGGTTTTTATTGTGTGCGATGACTATCACAGACAAAACTGGACCACTTTTAATGAGGGCCTAAATCAGAGTTTGCCTGATGAATAATAAGAACCAGATCAAATATACTGTACCAGTAATAGTCAATTTTGCCTTCTACCAGTTTCTGAGGGACTAGATTTGAGATGACTTTTGCAACAACCAGCTAGTACAAAATCTCGTTTTGGAACTAGTAAATCAGTTCAAATGTTGTTTGCATTGATCACTAGTGCAATTGTAACCACAAAATGTCACGGCCCCAGTACAATAGGGCCCAGAATAAGTGCAAAATTAAAAGGGATTGGTGCAATTTAATCATCTGGCCTGTGAGAGAGTAGTAATATAATAACGCAGCCCTAATCAACGGGTTTACATGTCCTATTCCTCAATACAATAGACCAAGTAGCCGATCTTTAAGGCGCTTTTGACTTCTGTTGTCTTCTTCAGCGAGGGACGAAAGAGATCTCATAAGGCAGTGGTTGGTTTGCAAAGCCCGTCATCCTTGGATTGATGTCCATATCTTTTGGATCGACAGGAGAGTGAAGACTGAAGTTCTGGAGGATGGTGACGAAAAACAGAAAGAGTTCCATCTTAGCCATACTGTCTCCAAGACAGAGCCGTTTTCCTAAGGAGAGAAAAGAGGTAAGTGAGCAGTCAAGATGGTTGCTTGCAGGATTATGTCTGGTAAACAGAATCAGCCAGAGAAGAATGACCTGGTTATATTACTCATGCATTTCCTAGAGCTGGGTGATACTTCTGTTACACCAGGATCATCGCGCAAAATCTAAAGTGTAATAACGTAATTTCAGAATTTTGCCTTACACTTGTTACACAAAATTCCCCAAATTACGCGATCATGCCAAGTTGCATAATTATGTGCAGTTTGCGGCAAAAAGTTTGTACCACCACACTGGAGCAGCGTGAACAACCAGAACGCAAGTAGCTGCCTCTGTCTTATTTGCTGTATTATTTTTCAGCTCAAAATGCATCCTTGAGTCCAAAATGGATGTCAGAATGCCTTTCGCTCTAAAATATATTGTCAAAAGCCAGTTTTGTATTTCGCGTAATTTCACATAATTTCCCCAAAATGTAGTGTAATTATGCAAATGCAAATTAGACAGATTTCGCACGCCCCTAGTATTTACAACGTAATTTGGAGCCTGCAGTGCTAGAAGGGAAAAAGCTAGCTTAGATGGACAAAGATAAGTAAAACATAGTTAGTCAACTTCCATTTCATGTACACTATTTATACCCATTACATGTTATTATTTATTGGTCCCATGAGCTGGTTTTCATGCTGCCCTGGTATGTTATTATATGCTATTTCATGCAATGGTATTTTGTAATGTTTTTTTATGTTATGTATAGTACTGTCTTGACATTAGGATGGCATCTCAGCGCTGTGTTGATTGCACAAAAAAATTTGCTAAGTGTCCATGAGCATGATTTAAGGTATAGTAGATGGTACTCTGTCTGTCAGGGTGGCGGAGGATATTACCTTATCATCATCCTCGAAATTTAGCGATGACCACCAGCCCAGCGGTCTTCTATGCGCATTAGAAGGAACCATGGTCATGGCGGTTCTTTCAATGTACAAAAAATCTGGTCGATGGCTGTTGTCAGTTTTGACAGCCATTCACCAAACTTTTACAATTTCTTTTTTGCAGAAGCAAAGTGCAAAGCAGGAGTTTGTTTCAGGAAAACAAAAAAAGGAGGACCCCACACCAAGGAGAGTTTTCTCCGAAAATGTTGGGGGCATTATTTTTTTTTCTGTCCATTCCTGGCGATGACAGACAAAAAAGAAATGTATTACACTGTAGACCCTAAATAGGGTGGGCGGTGTAATGTGTTTCCTCTGACAGCCCCTACTCTGTTGGGCCATCAGAGGAAGCATTCCATCAGTGGTGCAAACAGGGTCTCCATTAATGAAAAACTTAAGGTCTGCCTATCTCTAAATGAGGCAGGTGGACTGAGGGTTTGGTGGACAGGGTCCTCCTTCGCATTGCACATTACAGTTACCTTAAAAAGACAAAAGCTGTCTTCTAAGTTTAATACTGGTCACTTTTAATATTTTTTTGTCAACAATGAAGGTACTTTGTACCTATCAGTAGCAGGAAATTACAATTCAATATTGTATTCTATTGAATTATATTCTAGCATTTGTATAGCGCTTACTATTCGTATGTGGAGTGCTGAAGCCCCCCCCACCACTGAGGCAGCAAGCTACACTGTGTAGAATGTGTTATTGGGAGAGAGCCTACATTGGAGGTGTTGTCATGTTGTGCATGATGACCACAAAGGCGCGGTTAAGGACTCAGCTAATAGAGGTGTGATGGGTGAGGGTATGTGAGAAATAGACACGCAAATTATAATTAGAATAAAGACTAATGGTCATAGCTGCAGGGGCAGTGGTATGCTGGGTGTCCATACATCGAAATGGGGGTAATCAGAGAAGGTCATGTAATCCATAAAGCGACATGCGCCAAGTTGAGATTACTCGAGTGAGTAGAGAATACCAAAAAGCCAAGAATAAGAATTGGTTGCAAAGCAGAAGCCGTGCACCATTTAAGTTTATTTAATTTTGGTGATCTTACACTTTCTGCTGCTGATGAACTATATTATACTCCATGAAGGAGGAAGGATGTTGAAGGGCAATCAAGGCTGGCAAACTATGTAGCAACCACACAAACATTAAAAGTGCCAGATTCCACCTACTCCTGCTAGGCTTAAGGAAGACAACATTTGAGCAGGGTTCATGCCCCAAACCCCTGTTAGACGCTTGAAGGCTCTCAAACGCAAACAAGCACCAGTCAGGCAAGCTCTAGTTGGCTGTAGCTCAGACCCCAGCTGGAGGGGCACCCTTCCCATGCAAGGGTGAGAGTTGAAGCGATTGGTAGGTTGTTGCCCTGACAGCACAAATAAAATTGGATTTGCTTGTGTTACCCTACTGTCCCCACTCCTCCATGCTCATCCAGTACTTTTTGTGGATCCCAGAGACCCTTGTTCTTTCTAGTGTACATAACGAGACATCCTCCCAGAACAGTTCCAACTTTTATTGTTGCAAGTTAATAACATTTCGGGATAAAAAGAGATGATGTAGTGACAGGAGACTTACTCTGCTTCCATTATTTCAGTTGGGATAGCAACATGGCATTAATTTGGTAGTTCTCAATTTACTTATTCGTAGCCCAGTTGTACTCTGATCTGTGAGTCTTGTGAAAATAAAAAGCAATTTTCATATGTGCGGCAACAAGTTAACTTCCCTCCCAAGCACCTTTGTTTGGTCTATTCCCACTCTACCCCTCCAGCCCATTTATTGTCCTCTTACATCTAGCCAAAGGCCTTTGAACTAAATCAATAGTAGCCGATAGATGTTATGTACTGTCCTGGACAGCTCATAATTAGATCCCTCTGAATTCTGGCTCCATCCAGCAGAGTATGTTGAATGAGTTTATTGGGTACTGCAACTTTGCTCTGATCTAGGAATGCAGAGCATTTGCCTGCTTTGTTCATTCAATAAGGGCCATACAGGCATATTGCAAGGAATGTTTTGAACTATTCCTTATGAATTTAAAGCTGGTCGTTATATCTTAAGTTAGCCTTGTTGATTTCTGGGCCCTTTGTCCCATCATGCTGACCCTTTGCATTGCAGATGTATGATCACAGTCTGCTTTTATCAGCACTAGAAAATGCACATATGCTGAACCCTGCCATAATATCCTGCCACAATGCTTGGGCTAGCCTTGCTGGTTCCTGGGTTCTTGGTCCCATTCTGCAGACCCTTCGCATTGCAGAGATATGACCCGCAATCTGCTTTTAACAGCACTAGATAATGCAAGCATGGAGAGACTTGCAAGCATACCCTTCTTAAGGATTGCCACAATGTTTTGGGCTAGCCTTGCTCAATCCTAAGCAGTTGGCCCTCTCCTGCCAGCCAATCCCATTGTGAAGATATGACCCATAATCCTCCTTTATTGGCATTAGAATATGAGAGGATGATGAGTCCTGCCAGCCAGGAAAAATCAAGCTATCCTGTACCACATTGATTATGTGATATTGTCTGGTGAAAGATGGCAAAGTATACCCAAGAATATATTTAATGATGTGCACTTTTTTACCACAAATTATTAAGGTGTCTGTTATATAAATGTAGAGAAATTTACATGCAAAATGTTTTTTTTACCAAAGTCTATAGTGATTCACTGTGTTTTGAAGATGCATACATTTTTTTGACTCCGTACAAGGTGCACTATTGCAGTAATATTTTAGATTGAGAGTGGGTTTCCCTGTGTGATAGGTTTTTTTCCATTTGATCTGCACAGTTTTGTCAGCCTCCAGTGTATTTCAGAGAAAAATTTAAAGATGCGGTTACAAATAGGCTTCTTGAATATTCTTGTGTGAGAACCAGAAATGGAACTATAAGAAAGTGAATTGTTAATTGGGGTGAATGGTAGTCCACCACAAGTAATAACGTTACTAATCTGTTATGTCCAGGCAAAAGGTTTCAATAATGTAATTCTAGACTCACTCCTTAATAGCTATGGCACATGAAATACAAGCTTAACTCAGAGACAATGAGTAAAGCATTTAGAGGTACCAAAAACTGTTAAGAACTCAAAAACACAAACAAAAAAATCCCACTCCATTTCATGAAAATAAAGGCAATTGTGATAAGCAACATGAAACCCAAAACAAGAACTCCAAACAGGGGATCCAGAGATATGAATTTTTAAATATTTAAGAGAAAATTGGCCAAGAAAAGGTAAAGTGGCAATCAGTAGTCACTGTTCACCGGTGCCTGGAACCTCGTGCAATTTAAATCCAACTGCAATGCAACATAGTTAAACCCAGTCAAAAATGTTACTTTAGGACTTAGTCTCTGAAAATTGAAGTCATAATTCTTCAGTGGGGCAAAGCTGCAGCGTGTCTCTGAGGAGGTTTTATTGAAGCTGGATGGCTGCTGGATGAGGTTCTGCTGAAGCTGTTGGTTTTGGCGGTAAAGGTCAGGGTGGGAAAAGTTCAAACTTTGTGTCCCGAGAGGTCCGGTGGTCAGCTGAATACTTTTTTTAGTCTTTTTTTACAGCTTAGAATCCTGTAGCGGCGCAAGGCTTCAGACTAGATCTGGGAAGGTCACACTGAAGTCAGAGTCCGCCAACAGGTTTTTCGAGTGGTAAAGACCTTCTTGTCCAGTGAGGATGTGCCATGAGTGATTGGCATGGGTGGTTGGTACTCGTGCTCTAGAGATCTGGAAGTCTAAATTTGTTTTAAATTATAAATTTTCAGAGATTGTTGGAGAAGTCCAGCTAGACACAGCCAAGAGTCCCAGAACCTCAGGGTCAGCATTTAGCGGTCAGAACTCACTTCAGCAGAGGCCACCAGTAGGTTCAGTCGATGTTCAATTGTAACAGGTCAGGTGGGCACTTCAGGGAAGAGGCCTCTTGCGGCTTGTTGTGTTCCTTCAGCTACACAGGAGCACAACCAACTGACCCTTGGAGTCCACTTCTTTGTCCTGGATGCAAGTGGGAGCAAGTCCAGCTCTTCAGGTCTCCTCACAGGTCTCAAACAGAAGGTGCAGTCCTTCTTCTGTCCTTCCAGAGGTCCAGAAAGTGTTCTGTGGAGCAGTGGATAGGGTGCAAGAATGTATATTTCATTAGCCAGTGGGTGGGGTGACTCCTGGATATGTAGTAACCAATGGAAAAAAAGTTCTGGGGCAACCCTACCCACAATTACAGCACATCCTGTTTGCATTATAGCAAACTATCCCAGAGTATACTATTCTAAGGGAAATCCAAGATAACACAGGCCTTCTGCCCTTGGAGGGTGCTTGTGTGCCAGTCAGGGGGTATGTTTAGGGAAGTGGCAGTCCCCTACTCCTAAGGTACACCAAACACTATCTGGGATCAACTCCCCCTCCCGCTGGGCTGGTACACCACTAGCTACCTTGGGCCTAAAGTTGTAAGGATGTTCATCTTGAGGCCTCCCCTTACACAAAATTATGGCATTCTTCATCTGTCCTTTTCAAGTTTATGAAGTTCTTAAAACCTCCTCGGTGCACTTCCCAAGGTGATATGTATCACACTCTCAAACCCAATCCATCCCGTCACCAGGCCTAAGCCATTGTCTCTGCTCTGGGATCAGTTTTCACAACTCATTATGGTCAAACACTGGCAGAGCAGCTGCTGTCCCACTACTGTTAATTGGCTTCCAGGAGCTTTAAGCAGAAAAAAGGTACCTTTCTAAAAGTTAGATTTCTTAAATATTTATTGAAAATCTAACATTACCGTTAGATTGGATTTCTAATAAATATTAACAATAGTGGTTGATTCATTTTTATAGCTGGATTGAACCCACAATAGAGATAACATTTTAATTTGTACTCTAGATTTCTTGTAGGACAGCCAGATCCTTACACAGTGAAAATAGCTTTTGGGCGGTTTATCACTGGAGGGACATAGTAAAATTAAATTTCTACACACCCCACTTTTAAATACCATGCACTCTACCTTGTGGCCTACAAAGTCTACATAAGGATGACGTTAATATTTAGAAGAAAAGTTTTTTCCCTGCCAAAGGATTATTTACAGCACTACTAATGCACTGCTGTTTTGTGTTACCAGTGAGCAAGGCTATATAGCGAAACACGTTGGATTGTATGATTCACTGCCCCCACAATAAATTGGCAATAAACATTTTTACTTTTGAGATTTGAGTGCATTTGGCTCCCTTTTCCAATAGAATTTGCCTGGAGGCTGTCTTGTGATACGTTCTTTTAAATGTTAGTTCATTCAATGAAGTAGTTGGGCATAGCATTAGCTGTCAGAGGTTAAAAACATTGTCAATGGCCAAGCAAATGGAATATATACAGAGGATTGACATGATTTATCACTATACTCCATCCCTATTAATTCTTAAAGTAAGCTAATGAAATGGCTTCTGGACACACAGTGGAATCACAAACCAAAATTAGAGCTTGTGGTTTGACTAAATATGTGTGTAATTGATTACTGCCTGGAGCTTTATAGAAATGTTTACTATGTCCATATGAATAGCATGCATGCCACCACAATCTGCATGTGTAAGAGCGTAGTATAAATTTACATCTGTACACATGTGGGGACAATATTCAGTTTGGAATAATAGAAACATACATTTTCACATAAATGCCCCCATTGCGTACAGATCAAGCAGAGCCTACAAACATTGCTCTATTTTATTGCACTATCTCAATCACTTATGTCCAATGTATTTGTGTGTAAGTTAGCTGTAGGTTGGGTACTGACTTACACTTAGTAACTTCAGGTCTGTGATACTAGGAATATGCTCAAAGATGCTTCTTTTTTCACTGCTTAAGGCAATCCTAAACGAACACCTGCTTAGAGACAACCTGTGAAACATACAAGTATATAATGTATGCATACTTCACACAAATTACATGCACTTAAGTGACAGCCCATAAGCGTTGTGAACTCCATTACATCTTTATTTCAGCACATAGCCATAAAAGATCAAATAGGAGCATAGTACAAGAAACAAGAGAATAAAACAAAACAATTTACATTTCACTGCAATTCATTAATTAGTCCAATTTCATACTGCTCACAATCAGAGATACATAAAATAGAATGTACAAATTAAAATCAATAAATTCTTAAAAAGATCAAGGCCATTAAAACTTGAGAACAATAGCACCCACTAGCTAGATAGGTGTTTCTGTCTATATCTCCACATATGCATACAAAATTGAGAAATAGAAAACATAATACATTGATTGATGTTACTTATTAGGATCCTAAGTGCAATCGTAAAATTAATCGTTCCTAGGTTAAGACAAACTGGTAGAATCCACTTGTGTCTAATTGCTTGGGAACCTAGGCAAAAAAATATGACATGATCAGTCATTTCCTCATCCTGAGGGCAAAAAGAACAGGAACTACCACCATCACTTGAATAGTGGTTCCATTTGGCTGTAAAAGCACGTAGAAGAAGAATCCCTAGGCGGAATTTAACATATAAGGTCATTGCCAGTGCCAGTTCGATCTCATCCAAGTATGTTTCCATACAATAGTCAATTTTAAAACATAAAAAGGAATCAGAGAACGATCCTGCCCTTACAAAACATAAGTATTGGATATCAATATAATACCAAAAAGCACTTTTTAGCTCAGATTTGGAAACTATCCCACCATCACCAGGAGATGACCATAAGTTGGAATACGCAATCTGACCCAGACAAACCTTCGTAGCCAAAAAACAGAAAATTCTACAAGCCCCAGGTTGCCTCATGACATCTTCAACAGCCATACGAAAAGGAGAGAGTTTAGGGATGACCCACAACCTTCGCCAATACAAAAGTGGCCTCAAACCCACTACAGCATTAATCCGTTTGAGACCATAGTCTAGACATAGTGGGACAAGTGGGGTACTCACTGGCAAACCACAAAGATTCCTTCCAAAACGGTTTTCTATTATTTCTAATGGACAGGAATCTTGAAAACCTCAAAGTTCTCCCCATACAGCGAGGCCCCTAATGACTTTTATAAATCTCAAGAGTGGGAGTCACTGGGCAGCAAGAGGAAGACTGGTGCAGCCTCAAAATACCTCCAAAACGCTGCTCTAACTTAAGACCACGCATCCGGGTGGGAGATATCCAATGAAACCTCTCTGTGTGCTTAACCCCCAGGTATTCGAACACTTGTCTTCTTTCCTGGGTTGCTCCATTGAGCATAGGATTGGCGCAAGTAATTGGACAGGGATTGAAAACCTTAAACATAGTCTTGCTGAGGTTAATCTCCAGCCTCCACTGCCTGCAGAAGGACCCAAAGGTATCCAAAAGAATCTGAATCCCCATAGGGGGATTTGGATAGTAAAAGGGTATCGTCCGCAAACAGGAGGGCTGGGTTCTTAACCCTGGCAAGCCGTGGGGCATCTTCCTCGCATTGGTGCAATTGCGATACCAAATCATTAATGTATAAAAGAAAAAGAGTTGTAGCTAACACGCATCCCTGCCTAACACCTCGGTTAACCGGAATGGGTTCTGTCAGTTCATCTTGCTGTCCACACCTGACCTGGGCATAATTATTCAGGTGTAGTCTAATAAGAATTTCTACAAGGCACCCCAGGACCCTCAACTTCTTCATGGTCTTCCACACCAAATCTCTACGGACTAAGTCGACGGCAGACTGAAGAACCATGAAAATAACATACAGTCTGCCAACACTCAAAAGCACATATTTCCAATATAATAACTGTAGGCGAAACACCTGATCCATGGTCCCTACGCTGCTCCTAAAATCAGCCTGCAACGGAGATAAAATATTACAGTTGGAAACCCAATCACTGAAACCGATTTAGGATGACCCGACTAAACAGCTTCTGTACACTATCTATGAGGATGATCGGCCTATAATTTGAAGGCAGGGACCTGGAGACCTTTTAAAAATCGGAATAATCTCCGCCTTGGCCCAAGTGGGAGGCATAGGAGCTCCATTAATTATAGCATTAAAATACACTGTAAAATAAGGACACCAAGCATCCCTGTAGGATTTAAAAAGATCACCAGGTACCTTGTCTAACCCAGGAGCTTTATTGGGTATGATCCGATCCATTGCACTTGAGATTTCAGTGACAGAAACACTGATAACTACTTGCAGTTCTGGCTCAATGCTAAATTCTGTTACAGCACCAGGAGTTGGAACAGAACTGAGCTCCCTAGGGGCCAGGGAATTGGGGACTGCCTGGTTCAATCCTTGCACCTCAACTCCCAAATATAACTGGGAAAAATAATCTACCCATGCAGAGGAAGAGATGTTGCTGTATACCAGGATCCTTGTTAGCAACAATGTGCCAAAGGGCCTGATAGTCCTTGCTATTAATGGTGCTTAACATAGTCCCTCAATTAGACCGCTTACACTTTCTTTTTGCATCAGAGATGGAGCCCTTATACAAAATCCTAGACTTCCTGATGTCAGCTCTAGACACAGACTTGATCGCACAAGATAGGCACTCCTAACTAACCGGCAGAATTTTGAATACCACTGGGCTATTTTTTTCGTCTTGGGGATAGATAGGTTCCTAAGTAATGAAGACATACAAATATGGATTTCTCCCAAGCTGGAGTACCGATCTGGTACAGCTGAACTCTCCCTTACAGTAACTACAGCATCCAGGCGTGCAGTCACTATCGTAAACATGTTACCCAAATACTCCTCTGAGCCTACCATGGAACACCACTTCAGCCTATGCCTGTTATTAGCAGGAACCAACCTTCTATTAAACGACTCATTCATGGAACAAGGAAGAGAGTTACCTAGGACACCCAGTGTCTATCGCAAGGCATTGTGATCACTCTTCTGCCTGGGAACTACAGCCTTATCTACCAGAGATTGCCGTAGCCTTACGCCTAATAAAATATAATCAATAAGGCTTGCGCACTGGGGACGATGGTATGTATGATTACCTGTTAGATCTGAAACCGTTCTCCCATTACACACCCTAACGCTGTTACCATATGTAAAGGCGTTAATCTGGAGAATGGCAGCAGTCCACCTCTTTACTGGGGTGAGGGATAGATCCAGAATTCCCCAAATGTGGTCCTCGTCACCCATTGGGTCCTCCTGCGAAACAGACAATGGCTCAAACTTGCAGTTAAAATCTCCTGCCACTATTTTAAAAGCATTTGCAGGCAGGATAGCCATGTGGGTTCCAATCAAATCAATAATATTTAACTCTGCTCCAATTCCCTCATGTCTGCAATATACATTATACATAAAGTACACACTACCTGACGAAAAGAAAAGGGAGACACACTGAGCATCAACGCAGCCTAGATCAATCATCTTGGATGTGCAACAGAGGGAAGTTTTAACCCACATTACCAACCAACCCGAAGGTCTCCCCTTCCCCGAGGATGAAGCAGCCAAGAAAAATGTACACACCCAGTTTGGTACCGCGGGACAACTGACCAAGTCTCCTGAAATAAACATATATCAAATGAATCGATAAAAGAACCCCAATTGGGGCACTCAAGTTTGGATGCTAGGCCAGCAACATTCCAGGAAACAATGTTGGCATTAGAGAGAGCTAACAAAAAACAGGATTGTCCGGAACAGGGGAGGCCATCACTTAAAGATACCCTACCTAAGACCCGGCACAACACCTTTTGAAGTACACATTTCTAAGGAAACAGATACAGAGCATGGTGTGGCAAGGTGCAAGGTTTTAAGAGTCCCAATTTACAAGGACGGAGAATTAGAAGCCACTGGCCAATAGCCAGAGAATTGCCATGACTGGCAAACAAAACTAGACATCAGTCTAGGCCATCCAAATCAGATAACGGAGAAAATTGATTTGAAGGAGGGACAGAAAACTCATCATCATTTATAATCCCATGGGGTAGGGACAGAGGACTCACCTTTTCCCTTGGTGCCAAATGTTTGTAAAAGAACCCCAAAGGAACAAGACTTATGTAATCTCTCCCCAACAGGCTCTAGCTCCGCTCCTAGCCAACCTCTCATCCAATTCAGGGCTCCTACAGTTGACCACCGCACAGTCCCCTCCAATATTTTTGGGGATGAGCCCACCCATCCCACCCATAACAAGCTCCTTACCAGCAGAATATCTTCATATTCTTGTGCATTGAACGTGTGTCTAGTCAACCAATGAGAAACCTTATTCTTTAATTGCACATGAGATTCTGCATCGGAACCCTGAAAGGAGGGAGCTCCTGTTAAGATAGCCGCATACGGGCAACAAGCAGGGGGACGATTCAGGCAACAGGAAGGAAATACTTGGGGCTGTGACTTGGGCTGTGGGCTAGATTGAGTTCCTGAACCACCTTGGCCCGAGTCAATTCCCTGCGAGCGGTTGTTCCTCCGGATCCAGACTGTTGGTAGCGACAAGCATCCTCAACTTGAGCTTGTGACCACTTAGCTGGACCTGTACTACTAGGCATAGGAACAGAGATGGTACTATTGCAACTTGTACTATGGGGCTGCAGGCAAGACTCCACTAGAGCTAACTGACCACCAGTAGAAATTTGGGGGGTATTAGCTGTTTAACTAAATTCTCCAAAGAACAAATTGTTGTGAACTACAAGAATATTACACATGCAAAACTGATGATTTATTATTGACAATAGATGCCACTTATGAAAGAAAGTAGCAGGTAACCTACATGCACATTAGCAAATCTGGCCCACAGTGATTAAATGAGAGATATTCTGATATGGGTTGTGAGGTTACAAGATATGGGTGGTGCTTCCAAAGAATACTAACTAGGAATTTTTAAATGCAAGTTCCTTAGTGGACTGAGTGAGCATCACTAATGAGTGACTGATCCTTTTCAGTAAAGTTTGGCAGAATGGTGGTTATTGCATAATATCATGTTTTTATGGGTGAGTATCCCGGTACAGCATTCCATGTCATCTATATCTCACACCTTCTTCTTAAACCATCCCCTACACCATTAGTTAAATTTTCCAATACTCTACGGCTTACGCTTAATGAAATGTTAGCCCTAACCCAAACTTAACCCACTTCTCTACCCAACTCAAACCCTTTCCTCATTTGTAACCCTAACCCTTATTCTATCCCTAACCCAAACTGTAAGGTTAAGTTACATCTAACCCAATCCCTTACCTTGTCCATACCTCTTATTTTACATTACGCATACATTAGTCTACCCCTAAACTTAACTTCTAAACATAACTTACACCAAACTCCAAATATATCGGTAACTCCATTAATTTCCTTAGCTATAATATTTCAGTCACAACTTTTTTTAAATCTACTTTTTGTGATATAATTACCTCCTGTTCTTCAATTTTCTCCTAGTTTTGTGTTACCCTACCATTTTAATTCAAATGTGTTTATTGCCGACCCTTTTTATTTGAAATATGTGCGATGCAAAAGTAAATTGAGAGTTGGGTCCTTTTAATGAGAGTCGGTTAAATTAAGAGAAGGGCCTGGAATTCATCCATTTCCACATTTTCAATACGATATTTTCTGTTTGAACCAGGTGTCCCTGAGCGAACATTATGTAATCAGCACAAGTATAGGGAAAACAGAAATTATGGATGATACCTTCAGCAAAATGTGTGTGGTTTACACCAAGTTACCCTTTTGTAAAAAATATATATATCTATATGTTTGCAGGCCCATTCGTAATGAGTGTTCTCTAACATTGACATCTTGAGCCAAGAAAATAACTTTCAAAGTGAAATGCACTGGACTCAAGATGAATGTTTTAATTCACTCACTCCCACATTTGCTTATGACATGTTCCTATTACTTACTGCTTTCTTTCTGGATATCAGGCATAAGTTGAAACTACAAAAAGCAAACAATTATTTTTGGAATTTTAGGGGTATTAAGAGCTGTCAAGCGTAATTACTGGAGTTATTACGTGGCATACTTCTTGAATGTGATGCAATTGTGATCATCTTACTGGTGTTAGTTAACCAACAACCTATATACTATGTGATTAGTGTGTCAGGGATTGAACAGTGCAACAACATTAATGAGCACATTTGAAATATAATAAACTGGATCAAATAAACTCTATATCCTAATTTAAAGGTAGACAGATGAGTAAAAAACAATGTGCATTAAGAGGACGTCTGTGCCTTTTTCAGGCAATGTGGTAATACCATCTCACAACATGAGACATGCCTGCGTATTAACACCGGCGTTTTGATGGCACTTTAAATGTCGAAATCAACATGGGAACATTCTTTCTGCATGTTATTCCCCATTTCATTTAAAGCTACATCTGCAGTAATATCATAGTATCATGGTATTTTGAGTGACACTATAATGGTGGTATGAGCCTGAATGGCATTAGCATCTCTAAATGAGATCATTAGTGCTAATATTTCTTTTCGGGGTATTTTGTCATTTGCATTAAGGATTGCATGCTTTAGTTGCTGTTTAAATATTGGCTTTTGAAGTTAAGAAATTGACAGTTAAATGAGCCCTATATCTGCAACAATAACTTTTTTATGGAACAGAAATCATTAAGTTTACAGCAGAACTCTCCCAAAGTTTTGTCCGAAAGGCCTTACGTTTTACAGTCAATTCAGAACAGCTTAAGGTCTGGCTCAGCGGAGAAGAGCTATATATTTCCGTATATGTAAGTCACATACTGGCTTATATGAAAAATGTGTGTTGCTGTCTCAGGTTTGCTTTCATGTCTCAATGTGCAGAGGATCACTCAGTTCGTTGACCTCAAAAGTAGTCCACTCTCTTCCCATGGGGGTGATTTACCAAATGTTGCCTATGACCTGTTCAGCCATTGGCACAATGGGTGTCAAGGAAGGCACAGTGACACGTGACCAACGACCTCTCCTGTGGGGATCTAACTGGTTTGAGTTGGCATCAAAGGAAACTATATTCCATCAAAACGTGTTACCTGGTGCCAAACTGACGTGTTTAACACCGAATGTCCCAAATGCCATTCCTGCTCTCTCGCTCTACCTCTCTCCCTTTCAACTAATATTAGTTTACTCTTTGCACTAAAGTTGTAGAATCGCAAGCCATATTTGGCTGGTGCTGTTACATGTACTTGGTGGTAAGAAAGGAAGATCTTGCTGCTAAAGGTGGTAATATATGACAACATTATTTATAAATAGATATTGTGTTGCATTTTGTTGTGGTGGTGAAGTGTTGTGTATTTTTTAGTTGTGTTTTTGTTTTGCAAAATTGCATTACGTTGTGTGTTGTACAGTAGTTGTTTTTCTTTCTATTGTGATTGTTTTGCTGCATTGTGCCCTATTATACTTTTGAGTGTTCTTATCTTCCTTTGTTTTCTGTTACTGCACTATTTTGTGACCTAGCAAAATGCTGCTACATTTCCCACCAAATGCAGCACAGTCCTATCAAGTTACAGTGACAAGTAACATTCACCAGTGTCTACAGTCGATACACAACACTGCTCCAACCCTTCAACTTTCTAAGACACTAGGCAGTTCAAAACTGAGTCAAAAATCGTGCGCTTACGTTTATTAAAACTTTGTGCTGGGTTTGTGTCACAAAATGATGCAAACCGGTGTTGAATCTGATTTACTTTTTTGTGCTTATAAGTGTCCCTAAATTAACGCAAAATAATGCTATGCACTACTTTGTGCTAGTTTGCATCAAGGATTTGTACTATGGTTGGTACATGGGCATTCCCATGTAATAAATCATGGTTTCTGATGAAAAGCTCTACCTGCTAAAAAAGGTAGACAGTGGTTTGCTCTAAACATTTACATCTCCTCAAGGCAGGTGTATCATTGGAGAAAAGTTTTCTTTTCTCTAATTTTTTCCAACTTCACCCGAGTGTTCTACTGTGTGGAAAAGTATTTAACTATGTTTCAGCATATTATTTTCTACTGTAAGTGTACCCTTTCAGTGCAAAACCTATGTTACACATCACACACCCACCTTGCACTATGGTGCAAGTGTTTGTGCGTGGCTCTAGGTAGCCTAAAGTTTGCTTGCGCAGGGGCAGAGAGAAACAGTGCCATAGCTGTAGTAGTTTTGGTGCTATTCTACTGTGTCCCTTTCACCACAACACAGTAACTTTGTTTGTTGAACAGAATTTTATGAAAAATTTGTGAATTTGGCCCATGTCTTAATTTAGCCCTTCCAGTACCACAGTGTTCACAATGTTTCTTGTTTATGGGCAGGAAACTGAATTTTACCTGCAGAGAATGGCATGAATGCGTCGTTCTTCTTAAAACCACCATTTTCATCCAGGAAGTGTTCAGGATGGAAATGTTCTGGGTCCTTAAAGACCTTTGGATCTCGTAACACAGAGCAAAGAAGAGTAATCACATCTGTTCCCTAGAATATGAAATGAGTAAAAGTCAAAAATTTAAAATAGTACCAATTTTTTTCTTTTCTCTCTCTACAGGCCTGAGGAATGTACGGTTCTCTGTTCCCCAAACTGGAATGTACAAATTACACCCCAACTGATTTCCAAGCATGGATGTGGTATGAGTTCCCTTTAGGGCCCATTGTAGTTCTCCCCTATGTTAACTTAACTGCACATATTGTAGGCCGCTTTGCAAACGTTACACATAGCACATTTGTTATATGCCACAATCTTATTCTGGAATTAGGCTGCGCATGTATTTGTTATTCAGTACTTCTTCCTGGTAATCAGTCTGAACATTTCGTACGAGGTTGAACAATATCATGCCCTGTTTGTCTCTGTGGTCGGTCACTAACACATTCTAACATTTAGACATATCAAAGAGACTCAGCTGCTGTTTTCTAGCATGGCATTTCTTATCATATAAGCCGAGACTTGGTGTTTTGAAAACAGAGAGGGGAATTTCTTGCAAAGAAAAGGTCCTGGGACAAGCACACTAGCGCTACCCAATCTGAGATGCAGACCAGCTAACGGCAAATGCCAGGTATGGGTCCAGTGCTAATCCCAGAGGTCACTGATATATCACTGTGCTCACGAGATGAGGGTAGGCTTTGGCAGATATATCCTTCGCCATGATAGTGCATTTAATTGTTTATGGTTTATTAGTGATGCTAATTACACTGCTCAGTTGTTTATGTTTTCTAATTGCAGCTCGGTTGCTTCATGATAGAGCACAATAGTTTCAATAAATATTGTAAACTTTCCTTGTGATTCTTTTCTGTTTTTTGTGGGCATGCATGAGTGAGAGAATGAAAGGTGATGATCTGTTACCACAGCTCCCTCGGAGGGGCTAGAGTGGTGTGCACTGGGGTGCGAATATACCTCTTACTCTGGGAAGGTTAGGAGGGCAGGTATGGCACTATGTGCTAGTCGGATTTGGCTCCATAGGTACTGATGTGGTATGGTGACACAGTCCCTACATACTGATGCTCTGTTATCCCAGACATAGCTCTGTTTCCAAACAGAATCCCTGCAACAGATGCAATTTGCCTCATAGCCTAAGTAATAATAAGTCACATTGCAAAATTCCCATCTGCAGGGTGTCTAAAAAAACCTGCCTAAAGAATATTAATCAGCTAGGTCGTTATTTCTGACCAACTATGATTAGCTGTAAATGTTGGACTGCAAGTGACTAGGGAACTCCATGCATGCATTTCATAAACAGAACACATTTCGGATTAAATACAGTCCTTGTTCCTTAAAGGGACAGATGCTGTTTCTAAAATGAAGCACTGTCTTCTCTCCCACAGCCACTCAACCTGATGCACAGAGAAAATTAATTAATGAATACTTTATGGATATTTATAATTAAAACCAGATCAATGTAGAAAATAAATATTTAAAATGCACCTCAGTTATAAGAAATATACCACAGTTATTCCCTAGTCAGAGTTCATTAAAACAACAGATGTGGGTTAGAATAACTAGTGCACAAGACTTTGGCTTGAATCTTGCAAGTTTTCCAAACTATTCAACATGACATTTGTCTGTTTTACAATGCAGGGTTTATAAACCACCATCTGTGCAGTTCAGAATCAATCAGAATCAACTTTATTTGGCAACAAAATAGCCAGAAAAGCAGACAAGATATGTGCAAAAAGAGCAATAGCACCGAAGGTTCACAGCCCATTAATGGGGTTTATAACTTTAAGATATACAAGATCTGTGCAAAAGAGCAGTAGCACCATAATTCACAACCCATCAATAGAATATTAAAGCATATAATAAATAACAACAAATTGTATAAAATCAGGTAAAACAACAGCATTCTTAGTTGCGCTAGGCCCACTTGCTGCATAGGTGAGCTGCTTTAGCATCTAAATAGAAGAATCAACAAGAAAATCAATCCAAAAGCATTGTTTATGTTTGGCAGTTTTATAAAGTGCATGGCTGCCCAAGGGCTTCCCAGTGCTGGAAGAGAGAGATGCTGCCAGTGGTACAAGTTGGGTAATCTTCATGGGATCAACCATGCCTTCAGTTTTGTCCTGAAACTGGATTCTCCTTGCAGCATTCTCAGTTCCCTGGGCATGGAATTCCACAACTTCGGGGCCAGGAAGGAGAATATTCTACCTCCCCATTTTGATCTCTTAATCCTCAGCATCTCTACGAGGCAGTCTTGCGATGACATGAGGTACTTATTTGGTACATATGGTGAAAGGAGCTCTTTGAGTATGGATGGGTCCCTGCCATTCATTGCTTTGCGTGCCAAGTAGAGAGATTTAAATGTAATCCTGGCTTCGATGAGCAGCCAGTGAAGCTGTTTCAGGCAGGTCTTTACTGATTCCTGTCTTGGGATTTTCAAGAGTATCATACTCACTAAACAGAGAAGCACTAACATCTAAGAAACATAGACCAAGAGGGTCATACAAGGGAAAATCTTTAATTTCTTAATACTGCCCTCACACACTTTTCAGTGTCATGCTTCATCATTGGGCCGCATCATACGTCCAGGCGCAGACGAACGCACTGGACGGAGCGCATTCTTTTTATAAAAAAGTGATGAAGAGTGTGGAAAGGGCAGAATAACAAAAAGACAGACTTAAAGAAAAACAAATTAGAGGAAGGAATATTCCCTCAAGAAGGGATCTAATGTGCAGGAAAAAGTAGATTAAAACTACCTAGGGAACACCCAATTTGTTTTAATTATTCTCGTGTTCCCTTGGTAGGATTAAAAATTGACATAGAGGGGAACTACAGGGGAGGTAACGACCCTATGCCCCTACTGCATAAACCAACATGTTTCTGCCATTATGATGTGCCTCTATGGGTCACGTTGGCATTCGTCAGGGTAAAGATCCCTAATATATCTGGTCCTGACCCAAATCGGAGTGCCTTTTACCTCAACTCCCACATGGATGTATTCCACTGGGTCACTCTTCGTCAATCAGAGAGAGAAATCCTTTCTGTGAAATAAACCAAAAAGAGAAAATATGTTTTCGATGGCTACATCACCATCATCAGTCTTCTCTTATCTCCCCTAGCACCTCGACCTCTCATTGCTTAAAACTATTCAATCAATACTTCTTGGATTAATCATCCTTTATAACTCAAGGGTTTTCCTTTTGCACAGCCTCTGATCACTCACCACTGTATTATCACACTCTCAGGCGGGACACATCTCACTATAATTAAGGTTACTTCTCCAAGACCAAATAACAAACAACTGACCATAGACCCATTAGAAAGTCTCTCAGTCCCCCCTCCATATATCATCCACAGAAGACCTACATAGCCACTAAAAAGGAAAGAAAAAGGGGGGGGCAACTCTAGAAATAGAAGTGGCATCATGGGGTTACTCACACGAGTTAATAGAGTAATTCTCCAAACCCGGAACTGGTGGTAGGAACGGGGTCTTTAAGTTACACCCTGTGCAACCTAAAAACAAGTAATAAAAAACAGTAAAACAATACACTGTTTTGTTCTTTAAATCACTGATATACCATCCCAACCCAGTGGGTCTGACAAACGATATATATACACCACGAGTGTAACATACACCCGTGTCTATATATCAAGGTGTGTTTACAGTGATCGGAAAGACAAGTCCAGTATCTCCGATTCAGTCACACCACGGACCGATCTAATTATCCGTTTTTTCGCATTACCCCGTCACACCCAGAGCCCTACTTACTACATCAAAGAGCCTCTGTTGGCTAATACGCCTGCCACCGTCCTCCGACGATAGCGGGAGACCATTACCGTCTATCTTAAGTATTCAGTCCCTGAGTAGCCGCGTTAGCCACGTCAGTGACGTGCCATTGGCCACGCCCCTACGACGGAATGCGGCCCGTTCACTTTTCTCAGGTCAACCTCTGGAAGGCTAACCTTCCTCCACTCTCTATATTCGTTATAATTTCGCTGCCATATTGGAAACTTCGTATTTATGCACTCATCTAATGCTCCTTAAGAACATAAAGAATTGTATACGAATGACCCGCGTTGGAGTAAACTTGTCACAGATAGATCAAAATAAATCAACTCAAAGATTACCCACAGTCAGACATTCATATACAACTTCAGTCTGTTGTTTGTTATGCATGCGCCAATTGAAAAATAACTTTCCCAATTCAGATCAAAATACCTTACAGCGTAAATTGGGACTTACTAATAGTAGAATATAAACCAAAGCACCATCCCAAACTCAACTGATCGGTCCATCCATCAAATCACATCGGACCCCGAGAACAGTTGCTGAATTACATCCGGAGTCAGTCCGACTAAAATCCAACTGTACACCCACACTCATCATTTATTGGTTATTCCATACAGGTGAAACCAAGGAATCCCATCGTTCAAACCCCTCAGGTTACTTTTAAGTCTCTCCACCCATCGTTGTTCTCTGATGAACAGATAATTAGAAATGTCCATCATATTCGGGGGGATGAAAGGTCTATCAATGACTGTCCACCTTAAGTCATTCTCCGAGTGTCCAAGTTCTTTAAAGTGTGCTGTTAGTTTGAGTGTTAGTTTTGCCACAGCGTATCGTACTCATGTGTTCAAGAATCCGTGTTTTTACCTTCCATGTCGTCATTCCCACATACTGTTTATTACACGGACACTTCAGTAGGTAAATAACGTTGTCAGTGTTACATGTCGTGTGTTTTCTTTGTTCCCAGGGACTTACAAGCCCTATGTCTATGCTCCTTCCATTCAAAGACAGTGGACAAGCTTTACAATAACCACACGAAAAGTGACCGACAATGGGGGCATTGTTCTGTTGTTTTCCCGGCTGGTACTAGAATGAGTATACGTTCTGAGGCGAGTATTCACAATAGTGTCTTTTATGCTAGCACTTTTCTTAAAAGAAAACAAGGGAACAGGTTGACCCAGACCATTCGAGTTAAGGATGCGCCAATTTTTAATATTATTTTCTTGATGCAATTCGACGCTGTATTATAGGTTGTCACACAGACACTCCTCTCAACTTTTTCCCTCTCAATGGTTTCTAACAATGCCTCTCTATTGCAATTCCTTGCCCTTTTCTGAGCTCTTTGTATTACATGTCGAGGATAATTCCTATTTTCCAGTTTATTACTTAGAGCTGAGGCCTCACTTTTAAAATCATTGACTATGGAACAGTTCCTGCGCAAGCGCAGGAACTGTCCGTAGGGAAGATTCTCCCGTAGGGCGCGAGGATGGAAACTCTCAAATGATAACAAGTTGTTCCTATCAGTGGGTTTATGATAAACACTATTGGTGAGGCCACGATTCTCAGCCCTAATACTTAAATCCAAAAAAGGAAGTGAGTCATTTGACATGGTTCCTGTAAAAAACAGGAAAGGATTCCTCTGATTCAACCAATCAAGAAAGGATTCAGCAGTCGTTCTGTCGCCTCTCCAAATAATGAGCACATCGTCAATGTACCTGCGCCATACCCTTATTTTGTCACAGTATGGATTTGTTGGTGCATAAACAGTCTCTGCTTCAAATTGGGACACATACAAACACGCCACACTTGGGGCACAAGAACTCCCCATGGAGGTACCATGTATTTGGAGATAAAAATTGTCCTCAAATTTGAAGTAGTTCTTTGTTAGCGCTAACTCAAGAAGACACAGGATGAATGCCCTCGGGGTCTGATAATTCCATTCTGAAGTAAATAAGATGTTCTCTATTACTCTCAGAGTTTCTTGTTGAGGAATATTAGTATAAAGCGACTCTATGTCGAGTCCAATCAAAAGGTCACTTCCAGGATCAAAATCCAGGTCTTTTATAAGGTTTAGAACCTCTCGCGTATCCTTTAGATACGCTGGCATCTTTTGCACCAAAGGACGCAAGTAACTGTCACAAAACTTAGACAGAGGTTCTAAAATAGAATTGGTCCCAGATACAATGGGACGTCCTGGAGGAGGGCGTGTAGATTTATGCACCTTCGGTAGTGTATAAAAATATGGTATTGTAGGGCATTGGTTACAAAGAAATGCTGCCTCCTTCTGACTAATCCATTGATTAGTACTCGCTTCTTCTCCACAGGAGCCGATCAATATCCTCAGTTCCTCGGTGGGGTCAATTCTCAAAATCATATCATTCCTTCTGTCACTAAGCAATCGGAGACACTCTGTGTTGTAAGCATGTTTATCCTGTATCACTATCGCACCCCCTTTATCCGCGGGTTTGATAGTTATCATACTGTTATCCCTCAATTCTTGAAGGGCTCGTGTTTCTACATTTGACAGGTTCACAAAGGGATTCCTTGTCCTATTCTGTATTTCCATAACCTCCACCCCTCTCAGGACTGCCTGTTCCAATGTGGCGACCTCAGGCGGTAGTTGACCCAACAGGAGTACGAAGGAGGATTTACTCTAAAATCACGTGTCACCCTCTTTTCATTTGGTTCACTACCTTCGAAAAGATCTTTAAACGTACATTCCGAAAGAAACCAGCCAACTCACACTTCAATTTAAAGGGGTCCAACTTATTTGTAGGGACAAAACCAAGTCCCTTGGCCAGCACTCTTTCTTGTGCATCTGTCAATGTAATGCTGCTCAAATTCATGACTAGATGTGTTCCCTGCTGGTAGGTAGTGAACCAAATGAAAAAGAGGGTGACACGGATTTTAGGAGTAAATCCTCCTTCGTACCCCTGTTGGGTCAACTACCGCCTGAGGTCGCCACATTTGAACAGGCAGTCCTGAGAGGGGTGGAGGTTATGGAAATACAGAATAGGACAAGGAATCCCTTTGTGAACCTGTCAAATGTAGAAACACGAGCCCTACAAGAATTGAGGGATAACAGTATGATAACTATCAAACCCGCGGATAAAGGGGGTGCGATAGTGATACAGGATAAACATGCTTACAACACAGAGTGTCTCCGATTGCTTAGTGACAGAAGGAATGATATGATTTTGAGAATTGACCCCACCGAGGAACTGAGGATATTGATCGGCTCCTGTGTAGAAGAAGCGAGTACTAATCAATGGATTAGTCAGAAGGAGGCAGCATTTCTTTGTAACCAATGCCCTACAATACCATATTTTTATACATTACCGAAGGTGCATAAATCTACACGCCCTCCTCAAGGTCGTCCCATTGTATCTGGGACCAATTCTATTTTAGAACCTCTGTCTAAGTTTTGTGACAGTTACTTGTGTCCTTTGGTGCAAAAGATGCCAGCGTATCTAAAGGATACGCGAGAGGTTCTAAACCTTATAAAAGACCTGGATTTTGATCCTGAGAGTGACCTTTTGATTGGACTCGACATAGAGTCGCTTTATACTAATATTCCTCAACAAAAAACTCTGAGAGTAATAGAGAACATCTTATTTACTTCAGAATGGAATTATCAGACCCGAGGGCATTCATCCTGTGTCTTCTTGAGTTAGCGCTAACAAAGAACTACTTCAAATTTGAGGACAATTTTTATCTCCAAATACATGGTACCTCCATGGGAGTTCTTGTGCCCCAAGTGTGGCGTGTTTGTATGTGTCCCAATTTGAAGCAGAGACTGTTTATGCACCAGCGAATCCATACTGTGACAAAATAAGGGTATGGCGCAGGTACATTGACGATGTGCTCATTATTTGGAGAGGCGACAGAACGACTGCTGAATCGTTTCTTGATTGGTTGAATCAGAGGAATCCTTTCCTGTTTTTACAGGAACCATGTCAAATGACTCACTTCCTTTTTTGGATTTAAGTATTAGGGTTGAGAATCGTGGCCTCACCAGTAGTGTTTATCATAAACCCACTGATAGGAACAACTTGTTATCATTTGAGAATTTCCATCCTTGCGCCCTACGGGAGAATCTTCCCTACGGACAGTTCCTGCGCTTGCGCAGGAACTGTTCCACAGTCAATGATTTTAAAAGTGAGGCCTCAGCTCTAAGTAATAAACTGGAAAATAGGAATTATCCTCGACATGTAAAACAAAGAGCTCAGAAAAGGGCAAGGAATTGCAATAGAGAGGCATTGTTAGAAACCATTGAGAGGGAAAAAGTTGAGAGGAGTGTCTGTGTGACAACCTATAATACAGCGTCGAATTGCATCAAGAAAATAATATTAAAAATTGGCGCATCCTTAACTCGAATGGTCTGGGTCAACCTGTTCCCTTGTTTTCTTTTAAGAAAAGTGCTAGCATAAAAGACACTATTGTGAATACTCGCCCTAGAACGTATACTCATTCTAGTACCAGCCGGGAAAACAACAGAACAATGCCCCCATTGTCGGTCACTTTTCGTGTGGTTATTGTAAAGCTTGTCCACTGTCTTTGAATGGAAGGAGCATAGACATAGGGCTTGTAAGTCCCTGGGAACAAAGAAAACACACGACATGTAACACTGACAACGTTATTTACCTACTGAAGTGTCCGTGTAATAAACAGTATGTGGGAATGACGACACGGAAGGTAAAAACACGGATTCTTGAACACATGAGTACGATACGCTGTGGCAAAACTAACACTAAACTAACAGCACACTTTAAAGAACTTGGACGCTCGGAGAATGACTTAAGGTGGACAGTCATTGATAGACCTTTCATCCCCCCGAATACGATGGACATTTCTAATTATCTGTTCATCAGAGAACAACGATGGGTGGACAGACTTAAAAGTAACCTGAGGGGTTTGAACGATGGGATTCCTTGGTTTCACCTGTATGGAATTGTCCTTGTGGTTTGTGGCCCCCTGGCCTGCCTTGCTATGTTGTCTTAGGCCTGGCTGCCATGCTGCTTTTCTTTGCACACGTTACTCTGAGCCGTTGTTCTATCGACCTCTGCTCTTGCCAAGTTATTTTAGTGCTGTCTGCATTTTCTGTCTCTCACCTTTTCTCTTGTTCGATTTGGGCTCAAACTGCACAACATGGACAAGGTCGAATAACAGCGTCTTCTTGTTCTTGCTGATTTGGCCAGTCCCTCGCACCTAGACATAACACTATGTACAGCTGCTTTTAATATTGCAGTTAGCCCACACTAGCATCATCAGTTGGAGAGAACCTTTCCAGAGAGAAGAGCTGTGATTGTCTGCTGATGTAGTTTTGCATCTAGAGACTGAGGTATGGGGGTTCGCTAGTCAAAGCCCAGAGGTCTTCTATTTTTATAATAAACTAGCTTCCAGCACGGGGAGGGTGGTAATGTTAGATAGACATATATCCACTGCTTTATGAGATGCTTTCCCCGTTTGTCTTCTATGGAGTTGTAACCATGCTGATTATATTGTTTCTATGCATTATGCTAATAGTACTGACACGTGTACTGTATCTTAGAGCACGTAAGTTGAAATAAACATTTTAACCTATACTGTGTCTCTTCTTACGCACATTGTGGACAGGTACGAGTGTGACGAAAGAGTGTTCTTGCCTCTGCGAGTCCTGGAGAGATACGTGTTCTGGGTTGTCTAATCATTGGCACATTGGTGCTAATGGGACGCTAAGGCTAGTTGGGTTGGGGTTTTGGGTGCTAAGGCATATGGTTGGCTCACCACTATATTCCGAGGTCCTATTATCCTGTGCATAGCTCTGTATGTGCAGAAACCCTATGACATGGCGCGACCAACGAGTGGGGCAGCTTATCTTTGAGACGCTTGAGTAGTACTTGTGCTTGTCCACAATCCCCTCACGTACGCTTCCGGAAGCATGTGTGACGGCGATACCTCCTATATTGAAGTTTTTGTAGGTTCTTTCAAGCTTGAAGTTGTTAAAAAAGGTTTCTTAATCATAACCCTTTTTGTGTTGCCTCGTGTTAGGTTGTCGAAAACTCCCGTTAGTAATGGCGGGTATAGACATAGCGGCGCATAGCCGCACGGCGCTCCGAGATCCCTTACGGGTGTATGGAGTGCCAGACACGGGAGTCGAACTAGTCTTTGTGGTTCAAGCCGACCCGGCTTTCCACTTTGAGGTGTTCTACTCTTGGATCACTTTTCCAGCGGTGGACGCGACTGATAATCTGTTTCATGAATATGAACCCACTGCTGTTCCTGCTGTCTATCGACCTTATACTAATCTCGAAGTACCGCTCACGGCTTGGCAGCACCGTGTTTGGTTTAATGGCGCCCTCCCACAACCGACTACCACGGTTCGTTTAGGCCCCTTATCTATTGAGGGGGCCACTTGGCCTGTCTTGGCCGGGTACACCCCACATCCGCGCTATATGACTATACCAGTCGTGGAACTGCGCACTATGTATGCGGCTTTGGTGCAAGTGCATCGAGCTTTAGTGCGATATGTTACAGGCAGCATCCATGGGGCCGCTCCTGGAGTTGCCGGCCAACCAGCTGCTGCAGGCGGAGTGACCATAAGTCCTGTCATGGTGAATTCGGTGATGGGCAAGCGGCCACAAAATAAGGATGATTTTCCTTATTGGCTTGCAGAAAAATTTGATCAGTTGGAGGCAGTTTTTCCACACACAACCCCAGTGGATAAACACCGTATTCTTAACGATTAGTTTGCCAAAGACTTAATTCCCGAGTTGACAGCATGTGGCAACTGGGGTAAGGTATTCGCAGCAGTATATTCTAAATGTTTTGGTACTCCTTCCATGACGGTGCTCCCTCTGTAATTAAAAAAGTACAGGATGAACATGGCCCTGAAGCGGCTGTGGAATTAGGGATGAGACTGGTGGGAGTGTTTGAAGTAGTAGCTGAGCTGATCCTTGCGAATGTCAAGGGCGATGCAGTGAACTTTCAAGTAGCTAACGCTTTGGCTCTGGTCCCAGAATTGGACAGGCCTCGCGAATTACCGAAGATTATAACCCAGGCTTACAAAACTATTGGTAGAAATAGCCTGGGTAACAAGCCTTTTGCAAAACAGCAAACACAATCGCAACCACAACAACAACAAACCAAATCTCAATCTGAGAAAGATGAGAAACCAGTCTTCACTAAAAAGAGCTGGAGGCTGAAAAAACAGTGTAAGCAACAAAAGAAGCCGGGGTCGAGAGGCGCATCCCCGGTTTCAGTTTCTTCTGAACGCAATTATGATTTACGCGATAGAGCTAGAATTAAATCACCGGATAGGTTTCAGATCCCTGATGCGCGTTCTCCTCATTCTTCACAGGCACAGACTTCGTCACAGGCCGGTAGAGGAGATCGCCAGGATAGGGGGAGGGACCGAGAGGCTCCCCAGGGACGAGACCAACCTCGACAACAAGTCAGAGGAAAAGCGGAAGACTTTCAACGTTTTCGACCTCAATTTCAGAAGAAGAAAGTTGCCGCTGTAACAGCGAAATATGCCACGGACGGTGAGAACGAGGCTCCTGAATTGGACGTGGGCAGTAACCCTCCTAGACAGCGCCGCGGAAGTTACCATAGTGCGGGAGGCGCTATGTCCTCATATGGAGGCGACAGCAACTGAAACATTCATTACTGTTGAAACAGCAGACACCAGAGTGGCACCCCCTGACAGACTATTTAATATTGTCATCCAAATTGAAGGTGATATACAGCGTGTAATTAAAGGGATTTTTTGGGAGAATCTGACCTCTTCCTATGATATTTTGTTAGCAGAGGCGGATTGGCCACCCCCATTTGTTCTTGCTGCGCGTAAAGGGGAGGAGGTAATCCTTCCGAGCTTTTCTCGACATGTCCCAAAGGACAAAGCGGAGGCTCTAGCAGCTGAATGGGCAGTGTCCCTGGCTCCTGCGTTATACCGCAACCACGTGGGTTGGGATGAGGAATCTCCCCCCCATGAAATACCTTTGCGGTCACTACCGCAGCCACAACCCCAATATCCCAAAACGTGAGGCCAAAGGCCCCGTTTCTGAAATTCTAACTCAGTTGGAATATCAGGGAGTAATCGATACCTGCGTATCACCTATGAACAATCCCCTTTTCGCGGTTTCTAAACCCGATGGATCGTACCGCTTAGTTTTGGATTACCGACATTTGAACTCTCATTGTCGGACCTTTGCGGTGCAAAACACCCATAGTTCTGCGCTTGTAGACAGTCTGGTTCGTAAAAATATAAAACGACCCTTGACCTTTCAAATGGATTCTACACGCACAACTTAGCCCCGGAGAGTGGCCAATGAGTGCGCTTTTACTTCCGGTGGTAAAATGTTCAAATTCAGGCGTCTCCCTATGGGCTACAAAAATAGTCCGGGCGTATTTCCCACTCGTGTTGTCTCTTTGTTAGACGGCATAGACCCAGACGCATGTTCGTACGTAGATGACATTTATCTGACAGATGACGAATTGTTCCCACATCTGTCCCGAGTAGACCGCATTATTCTTGAATTTGTGGTGCAAGGTTACAAATTTAACTTTGCAAAATCTCATATAGCTGAATTTACAGTTTTGTTCTTGGGCTACGAGCTCAACAATGAAGGTAAGGGCTTAGCCCCCCACTTCCTAGAAAAATGTGCCCTTTTGTGCCCTCCTAATACTCTGAAGAAGCTTCAGTCTTTGCTGGGTTTCCTGAACTTCGGGCGTACTTACATTCCCGAATACGCCCAGCGTATCAAGCCTCTGTATGCCTTGATACAACCTACCTTTTCGAGGTCTTGCTGGCTGCCAGAGCATACCTCCATTCTGCAGTCTTTGCAGACAGACCTTCTTGAGTCTAAATATCTTTTGACTCGTGATAACCACACAAACCTGGTGATTAGAATAATTCCAGGGGCAGTGGGTTTCACGTACTTAACCTTTAACGAAGGTGACACAGTACCCATCGCATACAAGTCACATCTGTACACTTCCGCAGAATTACGCTTTTCATCTGTGGAAAAAGTTTTAACAGCAGTGCAAATGGCGATCCTAAAAGAGCGCGCACTGGCCCAGGGAAAGCGTATTCTGGTGGTAACACCCTATCCTGCCCTAGAGGCAGTGACAAAAGCGAGTGTACCGAACTCTAAAGCTTTGCACCCCCGTTGGATTCAATGGGCTACCTCTTTGACATCTCCGGATGTCTCTTTCATTTTTGATTCTTCCCTCCAGACTCAGGAGTTTTTACAGTATGAATTCGTTCATCCTCCTCCTTTGTCTTTACTGCTGCTTCAGGATTACAACTGTGTGATCTACACCGATGGTTCGGCACAACCGGCCACGGGGTCCAAGCATGCTTATTCAGCCGCATGTGCCATTGTTGCTGGTACTTTTGTGAACGGAAAGTTCAAATCCACTGTGGTGCACACTCAGGCACTCGGGGACAGTACTGCACAATTGGCCGAACTGCGCGCATTGGTGCTTGCGCTTGAGTTTGTTAATCCTGATGTGACCACTCTCATTGTTTGCGATTCTTACTACTGTGTCCAATCTTACAATGACAATCTGTTATTTTGGTCGCAAAACGACTATAGAGACGCAAAAGGCAACACAATCAAGCATAAAACGCTTTGGGTTCGAGTGGCAGAATTACAGCAACGTCTGCCGCTCACACAGGTGGTTCACACCCTAGGCCATCAGCGGGTGGGCGCACACGCTGTTGGTAACAGTTTGGCAGATGAAGCTGCCAAATCAGCAGTAGTCACGTGTTCAGTAGCAGCAGTTACTAGATCCATGTCTAAAATAGCTATTGCTGCAACGAAGGAAGGAACAAATTACCCTAGGGGTTTCCCTTCCAAATATTCTTACCAGTTAGGTCCCGATCAGGCTCCTTATGTAACAATACCTGACGTTGGTGATCGGCTGATCCCCAACGCGGACCGTAGGATATCCTTGATAACGGCAGCGCACAAAGGCATGGCTTCAGCACATGCGGGTGTGTCTGCGATGGTTTCCATCTTGCAGCAGCGTTACTGGTGGCGTGGTTTATATAAAGACACCCGTACTTATGTGCTTTCCTGTGACGTTTGTCAACAGATCAAGCCTTCCACGGTTACACGACCACCACAGACCTCGCTAGGCATTTCCAACAGACCCTTTGGGTGTGTTTACCTGGATCACTGCGGTCCATTTTCTTCAGACACTGCCTATAAATATATCTTAGTGGCAGTGGACTCGTGCACACGGTTCATCTGGGTCTGGCCACAACGGAGTGCTGACGCTCGAAATGTCATCAGGGATTTGCGTGTCTTTGTGGGAATTTTTGCATGCGGCACCTTCCATTCGGACCAAGGTCCGGCGTTTGCCTCTAAGGCTTACAAGGACGCAATGGGTTCCTTGGGGGTGCGGGTGAAATTTTCGTCTCCGTATAGGCCTGAGGGCAACTCTATCGTTGAACGAATGAACCGTGACTTAAAGCAATCCTTGACAGCTAGAGTTATAGGTACTGGCAGGAACTGGCTGGCCCATTTGTATACCGTTCAGCGTGCACTTAATAATCTCCCTAGAAGACCTCTGGGTGGGCGGACCCCTTACGAAATGCTCTTTGGCATACGAATGTTTGTGCCTGACCTTGATGGTCTAGACATGGCGGCGCAATCCGCCAAGTTTGATGTAGATAATCATTCTACTATGTTACAGGACTTACAAGAAGCCCGAGACAAACTTGCAATTGCACATTTGCCTTCAGCCACAGACCCTGCTCTGCAGATTCCGGTTGCCGGCTGGCTTCCGAAGATTGGTGACCTGGTTCGAGAGAAGGTGGAGAACAAAAAAGAATTCGGCCCCTCTTATCATGCACCGGTTCCAGTCCTGGGCTTGAAGGGAACACGTACAGTCATCTTACCACCGCTTCCTGGTCGCAAGGAGAACAGATACATCTCAGTGGAAAATGTCAAGCTACAACATCTGGCCAATCCTGAATAGTGTAACACCAGCGGTCTCTTGTCCTGCCATTTATCGGACATGTGTTCGAGGCACACCTGCCCGAACGGTCACTGATGTTACAATTGAGATGGTTGATTTGCCTGAAAATATAGTCGAACCCCCTGTCTCCCCCTGTATTGACGAGGACGAGTATACCTATCCTTCAACAGAGTCGGTGGCACACCAACCAACAACGCCACTGAGCCCGACACGTTATTCCTTTGACTCGGATTCCACCTCATCAACTGTCCCGTACAAGTTCAGTCTTTTTGTATCCTGGTTTCGAGATAATTTTTGATTCCACCCTGGACATACATCTGGTTGGTGCTTTTCTTGATTTTTTTGTTTATGTCCATTGGCTTTGTCACAGTGTTTTTTCTACTCATCAATGGTCACTATTTACCTGAACGCTCTGCTGTGAACCGTGTTGCTGGAACTTTAGCTCCCCATTCCTCTTCACACATCATGAAGCGTGACCACACATTTGTGAACATTTCAGCGTTTCCAGTTGCTGATGGCATCGTATGGGATGCGGTAAACTTTCAAATCCATGGCCCGACAGAAATTATTAATGTACCAAATGTCCTTCGAGTTTCGATGGGTGATGTAGTAAAAGTAATATTCATTCTGACGATTGGGATGTGCATGCCATTGAAGCATTGTTTGCTGATTTAAAATATTATGCTTCCTTTAATGCTGAGGATTTGTATATGAATTCTGCAAATTATGCCGATTTATATTGCTACCAGCATTGGGGCAACCATTTTCTCCACAAACCGAGCGCATTACGCAGCCCTGTTACCTACACCCAATGGGAACATTGCCCAAACCCCTTACCAGGTAGCTCCCAGACTCTTCGAAATAAATTCACCTATTTCACTGATTTTAATCGATCAAACCCTGGGTCCTATTATTTTAAATTGGGTGCCCCATTGACTCAAAAAATAATGTTTACCCACACCAAATTACTTTATTCGGGTTCCTTTTTGAGCGCCTTGGCGGTGGGTGGTTATGAGTACTGGAAAGACACAGTCGATTTAAAATCAATCTGGGGTTCAAGGCCATGGCAGGTGCAGGGCACCGAGGCTTTGCACCGCGCCTGCCTTATCCCAGCCCAAATTGTGTTTCTGAATGCTTCCATTTATCAAACTACGTGTTGGGGGTTAGCTACCATTAAACAATTAAATGCACCAGGCTTCCCATCCTTGTCGAGCTCTCCCAATGATAGCTTGCGTTTTAATATGTCCCTTGTGACGTTGCAGGCTCTGTTTCAAAACAACTCCTTTAACGTTTCTGCAATAGTACAGTCACCCTGGTTGTCGTGGCCCATATCCTCCAATGCATGCCAACTGCGTTTTCATGGCACAGTTCCTGGGTATAGACAGGACAAGCCTGATCCAAGGTTTGCTGAGTCTCGTACTGTCACAACGTATTCAGTTGGTAAATTATGTAAACAATGGCTACAACATTCGTCCTTAGACTCTGTTAAAAAACATTTGTCCCTCCTATCAGGCAATATTGATCTGTCCGACTTTATCTTGGGACCTCGTGGTCCCCGACCGAAGAGATTCATTTATGAAGCGTATAATGAACTCTGGAAGCTGTCACAAATGGAAGCTGCTTCCCGTCTTCGGGAAATAGACCAAGCAAATTTGGAAAAGGTGCTTGCTGTTGTTGACAATAGTATAAATACCCTGTCTTCCCGCATTTACACATTAGAGAATATTGTGTCCTCTGTTGTTGATATTGTACAAGATGATGTTTCTATTTTGTATCATGGGCAGAATCAATTGCGTTCAGTAATGCAGTTTGCATGGACTTTGCAAACCCTTAAGTTAGGTAAAGTTCCTTGGAATTTATTGAACACCACTGCCCTTTTTAAGCCTTTTAATTTGACTGAAAAGCAGCAGTTCATGTCCATGAAAGATGCATCTTACACTTTGTTACATATCGAGAAAGTGGATCCTTTACCATTCTCTGTAGCGGAACTAGATTCTGCGGTGTGGCTAGTTCATGGGGTTATCGCCTTGCCTTTTTCCTTGTTTGAATTTAGCTCATGCATGAAACATTATCCTGTCGGCCGTTTCCAGCCTTTGGGTAGTGCTTTCCTGCATGAACTCTGGTCCTTGCCTTTCATGTATAAATGCCTTAGAGACGGCAAGGAAGTGTTTCTCACGGGGAGTCTTGTGATTCAACTGTGGGTCATTCGCTTATTTGTAAACATATTAAATTGCACGGGGCTTGTAGCGTTTCAGTTCCGAATCTTGCATGTGTGCTAAAAGGTATTCCTGCTCCTGCTATTTCTCCCACTTTTACTTTGCTTACTAACGGTAGCTATTTACTTTTAAATAACGAAAACTGTTGTGGCCTACAGGCCGGCATTCCGTATATTGTTACGGTTTCGCACAGAGTTGTCTGCTGTAAGAATGTGCTTTTTCCTCCCCCTCACGACATCGTTGATAACTCTATTTGGCCTTCCATTCCTACCATGGAGGCAGACTTCAATAAGTTGAGCAGAATAAAGGCCCTATTATTGAATGAGGAGGTTACGCTCACGTCCGCCCGGGAGACATTTGTACTCCAGGTGGCGAGTACCCACAGTGAAATACAGGCCCTTCTGAATACCAACCTCCCCCAACATTTCGGGGAGTTAATTCATCGTATTTTTAATGCATCAAACACTGAGGGTCTAGTGCATTTTTTTAAGATTGTGGGGTCCGGCCTGGTGTCCACCTTCCAAACTATTTTCGGTGTGATACCGGCTTTCATTCATTCTATTTTTCTAGCGTCTTTGGTGGTTTCCCATTAATCCTCGCCTTGGCGGCTGGTGTCTTGCTGTTGGTTTGTTTTCTGCGCAATGGCTGCTCCCCGCTGGGCCCTTCTAGATCCCGAACGCCTCCAGCTGCTCCGTGAGCGCCTTCTGGTTGGCTTCGATGTTCTGCCCTTGGCGACTATCAGTGTGTCCTACACCCTTTCTTTTACGCTTTGCGTATTTCACTTGCGTGCAACCCGTGATGTCTTGCATCCGCTGTCCTTTCACATGGACCATGGATTATTGCCTCTCCAATTCGTCATTGTCTGTTCCGGATTTTGTTCGGTTGGTGGGTCCCTTAGAGGCCCATGAATGGGACTGTTCCGTTGCTGGCTTTATGATGCGTGCGGCTGCACTGGGGATTTTGGCACAATGGGATATCTGGGCGGCTGCTCAGAATCTCCTACAACAAAGCTACATTGAATATCACGCAAGCTGTCCCGCATTGCTTTTGGATGCTCCATCCTCTGAGGAACATTCCTGCAGCTTTGACCTGTTAGACTGGATGGCGTCTATGTTTTTTGACGATTCCAATGATGTCCTCTTGGACGGTATTGCCTTTTTCTGCACTTCCACGTTTTTGGATTGATTTGACGTTCACTGTCCGTGGACTGCCTCTGTTCTGCTCAGATACTTGGAACTCTGTCTTCGTTTTTAGTCTTGGACGATGGGCTGTCCAGGGGAGGGTGTCTTGTGGTTTGTGGCCCCCTGGCCTGCCTTGCTATGTTGTCTTAGGCCTGGCTGCCATGCTGCTTTTCTTTGCACACGTTACTCTGAGCCGTTGTTCTATCGACCTCTGCTCTTGCCAAGTTATTTTAGTGCTGTCTGCATTTTCTGTCTCTCACCTTTTCTCTTGTTCGATTTGGGCTCAGACTGCACAACATGGACAAGGTCGAATAACAGCGTCTTCTTGTTCTTGCTGATTTGGCCAGTCCCTCGCACCTAGACATAACACTATGTACAGCTGCTTTTAATATTGCAGTTAGCCCACACTAGCATCATCAGTTGGAGAGAACCTTTCCAGAGAGAAGAGCTGTGATTGTCTGCTGATGTAGTTTTGCATCTAGAGACTGAGGTATGGGGGTTCGCTAGTCAAAGCCCAGAGGTCTTCTATTTTTATAATAAACTAGCTTCCAGCACGGGGAGGGTGGTAATGTTAGATAGACATATATCCACTGCTTTATGAGATGCTTTCCCCGTTTGTATTCTATGGAGTTGTAACCATGCTGATTATATTGTTTCTATGCATTATGCTAATAGTACTGACACGTGTACTGTATCTTAGAGCACGTAAGTTGAAATAAACATTTTAACCTATACTGTGTCTCTTCTTACGCACATTGTGGACAGGTACGAGTGTGACGAAAGAGTGTTCTTGCCTCTGCGAGTCCTGAGAGAGATACCGTGTTCTGGGTTGTCTAATCATTGGCACATTGGTGCTAATGGGACGCTAAGGCTAGTTGGGTTTGGGTTTTGGGTGCTAAGGCATATGGTTGGCTCAACACTATATTCCGAGGTCCTATTATCCTGTGCATAGCTCTGTATGTGCAGAAACCCTATGACAGAATAACCAATAAATGATGAGTGTGGGTGTACAGTTGGATTTTAGTCGGACTGACTCCGGATGTAATTCAGCAACTGTTCTCGCGGTCCAATGTGATTTGATGGATCGACCGATCAGTTGAGTTTGGGATGGTGCTTTGGTTTATATTCTACTATTAGTAAGTCCCAATTTATGCTGTAAGGTATTTTGATCTGAATTAGGAAAGTTATTTTTCAATTGGCACATGCATAACAAACAACAGACTGAAGTTGTATATGGATGTCTGACTGCGTAATCTTTGAGTTGATTTATTTTTGATCTATCTGTGACAAGTTTACTCCAACGCGGGTCATTCGTATACAATTCTTTATGTTCTTAAGGAGCATTAGATGAGTGCATAAATACGAGTTTCCAATATGGCCGCGAAATTATAACGAATATAGAGAGTGGAGGAAGGTTAGCCTTCCAGAGGTTGACCTGAGAAAAGTGAACGGGCCGCATTCCGTCGTAGGGGCGTGGCCAATGGCACGTCACTGACGTGGCTAACGCGGCTACTCAGGGACTGAATACTTAAGATAGACGGTAATGGTCTCCCGCTATCGTCGGAGGACGGTGGCAGGCGTATTAGCCAACGCAGGCTCTTTGATGTAGTAAGTAGGGCTCTGGGTGTGACGGGGTAATGCGAAAAAACGGATAATTAGATCGGTCCATGGTGTGACTGAATTGGAGATACTGGAGTTGTCTTTCCGATCACTGTAAACACACCTTGATATATAGACACGGGTGTATGTTACACTCGTGGTGTATATATATCGTTTGTCAGACCCACTGGGTTGGGATGGTATATCAGTGATTTAAAGAACAAAACAGTGTATTGTTTTACTGTTTTTTATTACTTGTTTTTAGGTTGCACAGGGTGTAACTTAAAGACGCCGTTCCTACCACCAGTTCCGGTTTTGGAGAATTACTCTATCAACTCGTGTGAGTAACCCCATGATGCCACTTCTATTTCTAGAGTTGCCCCCCCCCCTTTTTCTTTCCTTTTTAGTGGCTATGTAGGTCTTCTGTGGAAGATATATGGAGGGGGGACTGAGAGACTTTCTAATGGGTCTATGGTCAGTTGTTTGTTATTTGGTCTTGGAGAAGTAACCTTAATTATAGTGAGATGTGTCCCGCCTGAGAGTGTGATAATACAGTGGTGAGTGATCAGAGGCTGTGCAAAAGGAAAACCCTTGAGTTATAAAGGATGATTAATCCAAGAAGTATTGATTGAATAGTTTTAAGCAATGAGAGGTCGAGTGCTAGGGGAGATAAGAGAAGACTGATGATGGTGATGTAGCCATCGAAAACATATTTTCTCTTTTGGTTTATTTCACAGAAAGGATTTCTCTCTCTGATTGACGAAGAGTGACCCAGTGGAATACATCCATGTGGGAGTTGAGGTAAAAGGCACCCGATTTGGGTCAGGACCAGATATATTAGGGATCTTTACCCTGACGAATGCCAACGTGACCCATAGAGGCACATCATAATGGCAGAAACATGTTGGTTTATGCAGTAGGGGCATAGGGTCGTTACCTCCCCTGTAGTTCCCCTCTATGTCAATTTTTAATCCTACCAAGGGAACACGAGAATAATTAAAACAAATTGGGTGTTCCCCTAGGTAGTTTTAATCTACTTTTTCCTGCACATTAGATCCCTTCTTGAGGGAATATTCCTTCCTCTAATTTGTTTTTCTTTAAGTCTGTCTTTTGTTACTCTGCCCTTTCCACACTCTTCATCACTTTTTTTATAAAAAAGAATGCGCTCCGTCCAGTGCGTTGGTCTGCGCCTGGACGTATGATGCGTCCCAATGATGAAGCATGACACTGAAAAGTGTGTGAGGGCAGTATTAAGAAATTAAAGATTTTCCCTTGTATGACCCTCTTGGTCTATGTTTTTTAGATGTTAGTGCTTCTCTGTTTAGTGAGTATGAACTTGTAGAAGGGGAATCAGAGAAGGCATTTTCCCTATTCTCCTTGGTTGTGATTTGGATTTTCAAGAGTAACCTGGCCGCCGCATTCGGCACCGCCTGCAGTCTGTTAATAACATATTTTGGTGAACCTAGATACAGGGAGTTGCTATAGTCCAGACGAGAAACCATGAGGGCCAGGATCACCGTTCTTCATGCCTGATCTGGGATAAGCCCCATGATCTTCTGGATCATTCGGAGTATGCCAAAGTAGGTTGCCGCTAGTTTTTTAGCTTGGATTTCCATTGATAGTGTATTATCCAGCCACAAGCCCAGATTATTTATTGAGAGTTTGGGGACAGGAATATTTCCCCAATCATCTGGCCAGCTAATCATAGTCCTGGGCCAGTGATTATTTCCCAGGATCATCAGATCAGTTTTGTCGCCATTTTATTTTAGTCAACAGTTGGCCATCCAATTAGCCACCTTTTCCAAACAGGGTACTAATTGAAGGTGATTTGAGTTCAGCCCTTCAGCCACCGATACCACCTGCTGTGTGCCATCCACATAGGACACGATCAACAGCCCAAACTCCTGTTCGATTTTCACCAATGAGCGCATATATAAGTTAAACAATGTTGGGTTGAGAGATGAGCCCTGTGGGACTCCGCATGAGACTGGCATTGTATCGGAAAGACAGGTGGATTTCATGATCTGAAATGTGCTTTCGCTCAGGAAGGAGGTGAGCCATTGAAGAGCTTTGCCGTGAAGGCCAACTCCCTTCAACCTTTGTACCAAAATTGAGTGGCCTATGGTGTCAAAAAACGCACTTAAGTCCAGGAGCACGATTAAAGGTGAGCCCCCCTGATCCAATATACTTTTGAGCTCCTCAGTGACCACAAGAAGTGCTAATTCTGTACTATGTTGTGGTCGGAAACCCTTCTGAGTCGTATGCAAATAGTTATTCTCTACCAAAAACTGGGATAGGGTATTGTTAACATGTTTCTTTAGCAATTTTCCAAGAATGGGAAGTAGTGAGATAGGATGAAAATTCCCTAATATCGCTGGATCTTGGTGGGGCTTCTTCAACAAGGTCCTCACAATTGCATGCTTCCACTTCTTTGGGACCCTCCCGGTTTCGAGGGATAGTGTGAGAAGCTCTGCTGTGGTGGAGAGAACAGAGTCTCCATCCTTAAGTTAAATATGGGGGGTGCTGGATCTTTGTGGGGCTCCTGATCTGGTTTTGCCCAGGAGATGCATTGTATTTTCCTTATTTGAGGCTAGGATGTGATCTAATACAGGTGGAGCTACGATCACTGTGATTCAGCTACTAAATTCTGGTGGACCAGGGTAATTACCCTGCCATAATTCATGAATGCCAGGGTTATTCCCCTGAAGTGATTCATATATGCCATCTACTTTATTTTTAAAGAATGCCGCCAACTCGTTGCATCTCTCCTTAGTGGATTGGTAAGGGGAGTTAACCTGCTCCACCGTTGTCAGGGAGTTTACTATCTTAAATAGTTCCCTAGAGGAATTGGCCGCCATTTTGATCTTCTACTTGTAGTGCTTAGCCTGGGCTTGTTTGATTACATTGTGATAGTGTCTGATGGCTCTTGTAATAAGTATTTAGGGCAGGGGCATCGGTCTTCCTCCAATTCCTTTCTGGTTCCTTGTAGTGTTTTTTTCAGGGAGGCTAGGTGACTATTAAACCAGGGGGCTCTTTTGATGTTAGATTGAGACCTTGGCCTGGATCTCTGAATACATTGGAATAACGATTCGTCAATCCACCATTCCCATAGTGTGTGGGCCTCGTCTGGATTGTCTGTTAAGGTTCGAGTAGAGGACTCTAAGGTCTTGGCCCACACTTCAGGTGTAAGCTTGGACCAGCTCCTGGCCGATTTTGAGGTAGATATAGATGATTCCCATATAGGTGTTTTCTTAAATGAGAAAGGGATTAAATAATGATTCGACCATGGTACAGGAATAGGTGTGTTCACCGGAATCTTTGGGTCATTGGAAAAATGGGATCAAGAATATGCCCTTTCTCATGGGTAGCAGTGCCAACTAGTTGGATAAGTTGCATAGCGTCTAGGTCCTGTAGAAGTCTTTTGATACATGGGTTATTGGTTTCATTTATATGTATTTTAAAATCGCCAAGTGTGGTAATGAATCTTTTTCCCACAAACAGGCTGGCTAGGTAGTCTGGGAAGGCCTATATGAACTTGCTACAAGGTCCCGGTGGCCTGTAGATAAGGATTCCTGAAAATGAGCATGTAGGAGAAAGTGTAATTCCAAATTGCAAGATATCACAATTTGACAACTGTGGGGGGTGTAGTGATGCATCTAAACTCTTCTTTATGTATGATGGCGATGCCTCCTCCTGTTTTGCCCACCCGGTCCTGTTTGAAAATTTGGTATCCTGGGGGAAGGGCCATTATAATATTGGGGGCTGAGTTCTTTGAGCCAGCTCTCCGTGATGAACAGTGCATCTAATTGTCCTTCCTCTACCAACAGCCCAATCTCAATTTTATGCCCTGGAAGAGACCTGCTGTTGATTAGCCCCATTCCCCATCCTTGGGTACCCTGTGTAAACTTGTTGTTATTTGTGTACTTTTTCAAAGTGAAGTTACTCTGGACGCATACCTCTTTGTTTCATTTTAGTCTGTCTGGCCTGAGAGTGTGTGCACACTGAGGTCCCAGAGGTGGCCTGAGCCGCAGTAACTCTTTCGCGTTGTACCTGAAGTGGCTATGAGTGTATGGGGGGTTTGGGCAGGGTTCCTGGCCCCTTGTCTTGGTTGGGCATGGACAGGCGCAGACGGGCTTGCCTATGGTGTGCCTTCAGTGCTCCAGCAGCGCACCAGCACCCCTGCCATCATAAATGTACATAGCAAACACAAGGAGTTGAGGGACGGAGTGCTGAAATTTTTCAGACAGTCACCCCCAGTGACAGATCTGGGTTGAATCAATCATCGTTCTTTAGCTCACTTCACCACCTCAGTTCAGACCCAGCTATATGCGCTGGGAACTCTGCCCGCCTCTCACCAAACCCAATCCTGCTCACATTCCACATGGCTTACTCACAGTGACAGCTTCTTGGCAGCAGAGAGGCAGATCAGGTGGGGATGTCTCTGATTTAAAGCAAAGGGACACACAATCAAGGGACCCACCTCTGGGCATACCCTGGCAACTTAGAGCGAACAAAGCAAACACAAGGAGATGATGGAGGGGGCGCTGAAACTTTTCAGACACTCACTCCCAGTCACAGATCTGGGTTGAATCCATCACCGTTCTTTAGCTCACTTCGCCACCTAAATGTACATGCCTGTCCGACACCTAGAGCGCCAACCTTCCCCTGGCTCTATGGTGTCTGGGTGACAGAGGTCCTCTCTATGGTTCGGCTAGTTCCTCACCGCCCAATCAAAATCAAGTTCCCCCGCCCCTTAGCAGCAGTACTTCAACTCCGGTATTCAGAGCTATTTAAAAGCATTCAAAAGCAACAAATTCGGATAGCAGCGTTTTTTAAAAAGCATCAAATTCAATTAGCAGCGTACTTTTAAAACAGTCCCTCACTTCATAATTATATAACTTGTACCTCTGAGAAGCGCTCTCACCTGCAAGCCCGCACCCCTGCTGCCATAAATGTACGTGCCTGTGCAACACCTAGAGCTACAACTGTCCTCCTGGAACGTACTGCAGCTTGGAGAAACATAGCTAAGCAACAGCAAGTTTCATCGTCTGTCAAAGTTTGTAAAACGCAGTAGGCCTGCATACTAGATCATTTCTTTCTAAGTCTCATAAAAGGCACAACAATTTTTTTTGTATACAGTTTATAATAGCCACAGAAAAAGAGAAAATGCATCATAGTTTGTTTAGACAGATTATTACATGGGAATGTCCTAGAATCAAGCTTGTGCCGGTACCCAGATGGGAAGCATAGGGAGTATTTGATTATGCCAGCCCTAAAGCTGAACAATAGAAAGCGTTCCAACCTCCTGTTTGTGTTCCACAGATAATCCATAGAAATCTCTCCTGGGTTAAGGTGCATATAATTCATTAAAAAAAAATTCTGGCTTTCCACCTATAACATCTCTGTTTTAGCTTGTTCTAATAATAGAATCTGCACTTGCTTCCTACCAGCCGCTGCCTGTAGATCTTTAACTAAAAACATGTCTATTAAGCCAATTCCTTCCAGACATTTTTTAACATACGCCAGCGAAGTGATATAAACTCCCTTTTCGCAAGCCAGGCAGTCAGAAATGTTATTCTTTGTTAATGACGTATCTACCGAACTCCAAATGGATAGCCACAAAAGGGCCGGACGACTACGGATATAATAGCTCAAATAATCTAAGCCCACCTCACTATGGCAAATAAAATGAGAAGTCGATACAGGGGAAGATAGTATTCTCCTACAAAAGTGATTTTCCTCCCTCTGGAGGTTTGTATGGTCGCCTAAACCCCAGATTCCCACCCCAAAAGTTGCAATAGGGACACACTGAGCAGAGCATATTTGCAACAGGGGTTTAAGGAGCCTCCCTCCCTTTGGTGACGGCAAGCTGACCCAACTGCCCTTGAAAACTTAACCCTATTTTGTACAATATGGGGTGATCATGACCCAGATGAACTGAAGGTGGCCCCCAAGTAGGAGAAAGTGCAGGTGCTCAATTAAGTATTCGGGCCTACAGTAATAGATTGTAATCTCGTATGCTTCAGGCCACACGTCATTAAAAATGATATTTGCCATGAAATTGACAAATTAATGGACTAAAAAACGCAAGGCTTTAGAGGTGTTTGCAATTAAAACTGTGTCATCCGCATAAAATAACGGAGGAACGGAGTGCCATTCACCATAGGCACATCGGGGTTGCTCTTAATACGTTCTGCGCTAAGATCATTTATGTATAAAATTAAAAGAAGCAGAACTAATACGCACCCCTGGTGGACTTCCCAACCACTGATAATTCATCCAAAACTTCCTCCTTATTCCCAAACCTCATTAAGCCTTTGTGCCTGTATGTAAAGAAATAAACAAATGTACTATTGATGGATCTATTTTTAGTTTTATGAGCAGTTGCCACAGCTTTACCCGATTGACACAGTCAAAAGCCATTGACAGGTCCATGAAGGCAAGATGAAATGTTGACTGTTTGGCCACAGTATATTTCCCAGTGGACAAGCTTAAGTTAAGGCATTGCTCGACCATCCCTATGCCACTTCGAAAACCATATTGGCATGCATGTAATACCTTGTTTTTATTGGCCCATTCTAATATTCTGTTTTACAGAATTCTGCCCAGATTTTTAGCTGGGATGTCGATCAGGGAAATAGGGCGGTGACATTTGAGCTCCGCCCTATTCTCTTTCTTAAAGATGGGTCAATGACAGCGGTGACCCAAGAGCAGGGAATTAAAGAGTAGTTCAACTGTTATACACATTTGTCAACAGTAGAGCCCACAGATTTACATTGGATTTGATGACGTCAATGGGGACGCCATCGGGCCCTAGTGCTTTTCCCCCTGCGCTTTCTTTCCTGGACTGCAGTCGTAACTTCCTGCAAGGAAATGGATAGAAGAAGTGGGACATCCCCATACAATAACGTGGACAAATGGGATTGCTATCTGTATAAATGTCAACAAAGTGTGCCACCCTCTCCTCTCCACTTATGTGACAACTAACCGTCGTGCCACCCTGGACTAGGAAACGCGTGCTAGACACAGCCTTCTAGAACATCTTGCTATCTTGTGTGCGGGCGGTGTCAGGTAGTAGGGACCACTGCTGGGTGATGACTTCAGTTCTTCTCTTACTTGTGACTGCTATATAGATCTTCCGTTGAGCGGTCACGGGTATATATGATCGTGTGGCTCTGTATTTAAGGCTCTTCGTAAAAGTTGATTAGCCAGTGAACATTTATGGTCAAACCAACTGGGGCACCAGTTTCCAAGGTGTTAGAAGGGAGAGTCTAATTTTATTACAAAAGGCCGTAAAGAAGGTAACTATCATTTCACTATTGTTATTCTCAGATAAACAGCCCATGACCAACAGTAATTTCTCAGCTATCACTTTAATGAGAAACATTGGGGGGTCGGGCAGCTTCCAGACCAGCCTTAGGTTGTCTGTAGTTGGCAATAAATTGGTAAGACCTGGCACTTCCAGGTAAGTCTCTCTATCAATTAATCAATCAGCATTTGTAACGCGCAACTCTGTCCCCCATAGGGGTATCTGGGCTCTGTGTCTCCATCAAAGAGCCAGGTCTTGAGTCTCTTTCTGAATTCTGTCAGCAAGGGGGCCATACGGAGCTGGAAGGGGAGGTCATTCCAGGTCTTGACTGCGATGTAGGAGAAGGAGTGGCCACCGCTGCGGCCGATGGGGGGGGGGTGCAAGTGTGAGTGAAGATGAGCATGGGTGTCTAGAGGGTTGGTGGAAGTTCAGTCGATGGTTGAGGTAGGCAGGTCCTAGGTGATGGAGGGCTTTGCAGGTGTGTGTGAGGATCTTGAACTGGCATCTTTCGTGGATGGGAGACAGTGGAGGTTTCTCAGGTGGGGGCGATGTGGGTTTGATTGCGGAGGTCCAGGATGAGTCTGGCTGCAGCGTTATGTATGGTCTGGAGTCTTCTGAGGAGCTGGATGGAGATGCCGGCATAAAGGGCATTGCCGTAGTCAAGGCGGCTGGTGACGAGGGCCTGAGTGACGGTCTTTCTGCTGTTAGTAGGGATCCATCTGAAGATTCTGCAGAGCATGTACAGTGTGTGGAAGTAGGAGGAGGTGACTGCGTTGACTTGTCGTTTCATGGTTAATTGGTTGTCGAGCATGATGCCAAGGTTGCGTGCGTGGTAGGTCGGTGTGGGTGTGGGTCAGAGTTCTGCAGGCCACCAGCTGTGGTCTCATGTGGAGGCGTTCTTCCTGAAGATCAGTTCTTCAGTTTTGTCACAGTTGAGTTGAAAGCAGTTGTCTATCATCCATTCGGCTACGTTGGTCATGGCATTGCTTAAGTTGGTTTTAGCGTTGGTGGGGTCCTCAGTGAGCAAGAGGATCAGTTGAGTGTCATCTGCGTAGGAGATTGTTGAGTCCGTAAGATCTGATGACATCTGCGAGGGGGTCATGTAGATGTTGAACGGGGTGGGGCTGAGGGATGATCCTTGTGGTATGCCGTATATGATGTTTTTGGGTGCGGAGGTGAAGGGAGGCAGTCGATGCTCTGTGAGCATCCTGTAAGGAAGGAGGCGATAGATTTAAGGGCGTCTTGCTGTATACCTGTGTTGTGGAGTCTCTTGATGAGGGTTTTGTGGGAGCCTGTGTCGAAAGCCACGAAGAGGTCGAGAAGGATCAGGGCCACCATTTCTCCACGCTCAAGGAGTCTTCTGATGTCATCTGTGGCGACAATCAGCATGGTCCCAGTGCTGTGGTTGGCACGAAATCCTGATTGAGAGGCATCCAGTAGGTGTTGTCTGTAAGGTTCAGCCGGAGTTATCTCAATCGGGTTATGGTCCCCGAAGTTGGTACTTACAATTGTGTCATCTGTCAATAATTGTCTTAAGTTTTGAGAAATAAAAATGTATTCAATAATTGAGGAGCTGTTCCTTCCCCTAAAAGTAGGCAACTCCTGTGTGCCGTTCCCAACCCCCTCCAAAGCTTTATGTAAATCAGAGGAGGCAACAAATGACTGCAGCTCTTTTCCCCGCTCATCTGCTTTCCTCATGGCCATTAAACCCCCTGCCCTCTATCAGGGTAGCCTAGCATTGAAATCTCTCCCTATGCAAAGGTACAGCTGCTGGCCCTGCTGGGATTTATCCTCTACAGAAGTTGTAACATTTTTGATTGGGACATTTAAACAATCGTTATTATAAAAATTGATCAATAGCAAAGTCAAAGCCCCCTTATATGGGACCACTTAAAATTCAATTTCAGGAGTTTTCACTACTGTTACAGAGCCTCCAAATGAGAAATTAATCCAGATAGACAGTCCACCTGAGGCACGACCAGAATGGGATGGATCCGCTGGGAGACCAAAGCACCTATATCCTTCAAAAACTATGAGATTATTTTCCCAGGTTTCCTGCCATAAAATAATATCATACGATCTAACAAACCTTTGCCAGTCAGGTATTGATATCTTGGAGCGGAAACCTGCAACATTCCAACTTAATATTTTTAACTCCGAATTCTTGATGGGCAATAGGAAAGACGCAGGGGTTAAAACGAACCACACAAGTTCCTGCATCGGGAACCTATTCAAATTATTTTCTGGACTGTATGTTTCATTACTAATGTTGGTGCCATCAAGCTCAGCGTGCACTGTGGGTAGTATTGTCATGGCAAGGGCTTCAGGGACCATATTCAAAGTTCTTTGAGTTGCCATGTAATTGCCCAATGCCACTGGCGGCTCCTTTCCACTCCTCTTGGGGGCTGTCAGTCAATCCACCTTCCTACACAACACTGCAAATCTTTTCTCACATATCAGACCCCACCCAGGCTTTGGGCGATGGCCATGGGCAGTCTAATGAAATCCTTGTTTATCCGGTTTGTATAAGAACCCCAGGGGTAGTGTAATGATCTTTGGGCCATTTATTGTCACTGGCATATAGGCATACAGTAGTTTCCTCACACCTTCAAGGTGCCTAAACTTGACTACAATACAGTCCCCGACGACATTTTTCCTGGATGGCAATCCAACCTCCCCTTCAAGCCATAATGATTTTGAAGCTCTCTGCAGGATTAAAGGGCAGCACACAGGGACAAATTTAAAGTTATGGACCTTGGAATTTTACCCTCATGTTCACCATCTCCCCTTTGTGTTTCAGGGTTTTTTCGTGGACCAAGAGCTCCAGATGAAATATCTTTATTGGCTCCTCCCAGACCGTGAGAGATACCCAGAAGATCTTTGCGTCCGCAATTTCTAGTCCTCTCTGTTACCAGTACAGGGGCAGGGAGTGAGGGGAGAAATGATGTTGCTGGAGCCTGGGAAGTGACCCTGTCATGAGATGAATCACCACCTGTGCATTCCAGTGACTTGTTGCTGGGTGCTGGTCCAGAAATGCTTATGGCATGCGAAGCTCCAACAGCCTTTGTAGCACAGAATTTCAATATTGTGGCTAATTGAGACTGAATTGACTCAAGGCACTTTTTAAATGGCTGTAAATGCACCTCCAGAGTGCTGTCAAAACTCTTATGGATCTCCTCAATGTTAAGTGCGCCTGTTGTCAAAAAGCTTGAACCCCCCTGTACCACTGTTTCGGCCGTGGGGCACATGCAGTGGGCTTTTTTTGCACTTGTTTGCAGGTTCAGCAGGGGAGATAGGACTGTTCAGCCTTGGGGGGGGGGCTGAGGGGGTCAAAGGTGATCCAGAGCTTATTATAGTGGAACTGGCTCCCTGCTGTGCTCCTAAACAATGGGGAAACACAATTACCCCTGTTGCCCTAGTGTCAGCTTCCTTCACAGGGCTACTAATTGCATTGGATGCAGCAGCCCTAAGTCCGTTTATTCCGTTTATTCAGCCACCAACAAAGCCACTTGACCAAAGGATAGCCTCCATTCTGTTAGGGAGATTTCATTCGTAGCCACCGCACATTCCATTATGGTGTCAGTGCTGATTGCTTTGTTGGAAACTTTCTGTGGTGGGCCAGGGCGTCCAACAATCTTACGCTTTCCCATAGTCAGTGAAATACAAATGAGCACACAAAGCATGCAAAAAGTATTTCACCTTGATATCCTTGGTTCGGATGCCAATCTCAGGGGGGTGGGGGCCATTTCTGAAATGCCGTGGATGCTGAGACTGCGCAAGATGCCGTAAATACTGAAAGCTGCCAAACACAGGATCCAGTACTTGATAAACTCACCTTCGTGCAGGAAGTGGAATCTTTTCGACATTGAATAAGAACCGACTTGCCCCCAGCTGCCCCACAAGTTCAGTGCTGACATAAACTAACGTCTCCACAGGCCACAAAATAATTCACGCTCATTGGAGCCTCACTCCTCCATGACTGAGCACAACCATTACAATTGCAGGCCTTGACTCTACCTATTGATAACCGCCACCATGCTCCTCCAAACATTTGAATGAGTCTGACCAGGTCCCGGTCCTGAGGAGAACCCTAAAGAGATTAAGGGTTCCGAAACGCGTCGACCTTTACCAGCTAGTCGCAATACCTACTGAACACACAGAGTAATCCTGGGTGCAAACAAGGCAATTAGCCTGTTGTGCCACCTTTACCTTAGGCTAGCTCGTTGTGGCAGGCTGCATTTTTGAATACTGTAAATAACTTTTGCTGCCACTTGTTTCCAAACTTGGACTGGTCATTTTTTGTTACACATGTACTGTCATTTTATTGGTTTTGTACCTGTTGTCGAATGTTTTTTGTTTTTTATGTTCTCTTGAATTTTCTAATTGAGTGTTTTTTCATGTTTGACATGACGTAAATGTTGATCGTGTTTTTCAAAATTATCAAATTGAGAATGGTGGAATAAAGACACCAAAATCACTTTAGTTGTCAAAGTGTTTTTCCCACACAATATCTTTTGGACTCACACACCCTAACATTTTCTTGTTTATAATTCTCAGGGGGGTGGCCCAGCCCAGCCTTGTCTGGATGCGGACGGGTGCAGACAGGTCCGCTGTTGGACTGGGCTTCGCCCTGGCATGGCCCGTGCACCTCCCTTGCTGTAGAGTATGAGCCAGCTCTATAAGCGCAGTCCCGACGCCTCCCTCTTCACACAGCTGTGGCGAGACAGTAGGACCCTGAGACAGCGAGTCTCACCAGGGTTACGATGCAAGGTTAGCCCCAACAACAAGCAGCAGAGCGTCCTGTGATGCAGAGTAGGAGGCAGAGCTTTAAGCATGGTCCTGACGCCTCCCTCTTCACACAGCTGGAGCGAGACAGCAGGAAGCTGGGACAGCGAGTCCCACCAGGGTCAGGATGCAAGGTTAGCCCCAATCACAAGCAGAGGAGCGTCCTGCACTGCGGAGTAGGAGGCAGTGCTTTAAGCGCCATCCTGATGCCTCCCTCTCCACACAGCTGGGGTGAGACAGCAGGACCCTGGGACAGCAAATCCCACCAGGGTCAGGATGTAAGGTTAGCCCAACAACAAGCAGCAGAGCGTCCCTTGTGCAGTTGAAACTGGTACTGATTGCATCCTTAGAAGTTCAGAGGTGTAAACGGCAAAGAGCTGTAGCTTACATTTTCTTATACTGATTTTTCTTAATAACATGGCAGCAGCAGATAACATGGGCCAAACTTTCAGATTAGTTATTGCAAAAACGACTGCAAGCGCTTTGTCTCTTGTATTTCCAAAATTGTGAGACTCCTCCCAGATCAAACACTTCAAATCAGAGGTGAAGATATTGTATTTTCAGATCCCATTGTATTGGGAGTTGAGGATAAATTTGGGGTTGCATCCAACTATAATTTGACAGAACCAGGCTGCTACACGACTGCTATATACAGATTTCTATATTGCTTGCTGCTGATCTGAGATTAGTGTGTTTTTTAAAAGATTTTTTTAAAACATTGACACACCAGGTCTTGGTCTCACAGTGGTTCCATGTTAAGTTGTAACAGAGAATTCTTTCAATACTTTATTTCGGCTTTGTCAACCATAAAAGTACATAAAAAAACAAGAATTTTGATATCTCATTAAAGTATAAAAGTAACAATACTGCAAAAAATAGACTTAAAAATAGTTTTTAAAAGAGCATCATGTTAAAACATATAAAAACCAAATCAGATACAGTACATGAATCTAGTAGCCCTACTTACCCCCCCACCCCCTCCACTATCAATCAATTAGAAGGATATTCTGCCCACGACAACCTTTCAAAGTGTATGTGTGTCTCGTGGTTGGTAAGGCATAAAGCAAGGTATGGATCTTCCACTAAAACGTCAAAAAGTTAACTTATTAGTTCTAATTCTCCATGCCCATAATAAAAATCAAGACTCACTAAACACAATAAGCTCTATTGTGTCACATCTAATGATCCTAGATGCTTCACCAAAGTAAACAGTGCCCAGCAACTTGCACACTGGAATAATCCTTTTCTGGCGAGATGAAACATAACTAGGACAAAAGAACAGGAAGTGATCCACAGATTCCTCCTGCTGCAAACAAAAAGACAGTTGGGGGTCAGGGAGCTGTTTTTGTTCCATGAGGAAGTAAAGGCATTTAATGGTAAAGTGCCAATTCTGAACTTTATATACCGGTTTTATCCTGAGCTGGGAGTATTCCATCCAGAAATTACTCAAAACACGGGCCACTTTTGTAGTTCAAAAACTTCTCAGATATACTGCCTATTCATTGATCATTCCAGATCTGTTCCAAAATTCATTTCCAGTAAGCTTGTTTCAATTTTACAATAACACTCTTTGTCATTTTATCAGGGGTAAGTTATACCTCCTCCATCTTAACAAGTTCACACAGAGCTTTTACCTTCCTTAACAATGGGAAACAAACTCTCTTGCCCAAGCTGAGAATCTTGTTTTTTCTTTAAATCTCAAGCTCCGGAGAATTCCAGATTCCTACCTAATATGTTAAAAGTTTTAGTTTATTCTTTTTAGTGCTAAATCGAATTGAAGTGGGGTGAGAGGGGTGCTAATTGGGAGATTGAAAAGAGACCTAATGAATTGGTTTTCAGCTACACAGAGTGTGGACACATCTGTCCATCCCCAAATTTCTGCACCATTATCTGCCCCTGCCAAGGCTGTGGCCTGTATACCTCTAGAGCTGGAGTTACTGCTCCACTGGAGGTGGCCTTGTATTTCTTCCCTATGGTCATTGCCTTTTGGAGTAGAATCGTTTTACTTTTCCTTAGCTATGGTTCCCAGGTCATATTATTAGACAATCTTACACCCAAATAATCAAAGGAGTTTGCTTGCTCCAAAGATGCCCCCTCTATCCTCATTTTACCCCTAAAGGAGCGGTGGGGGTTCAATGCCATACATTTTGACTGAGAATTCAGTATGTTGTACTGGGGTGTTTTGTTTTCGTATCTCAGTGAGTAAAATTCTTACCTTATTTTAGTTTAAACGAATATCTCTGAATAGATGTGCTTTGGATGAGCCATCAATCCATTTGATAAAGTTCCAAGTGGATTTGTCCAATGAGTGCAAAACAAAAATGGATCTATAGAGATTTCTTTATATTTTGTTCAACCAGCTATTGAGCTGCTCTGCGAATACCTGAAACCCTTGCTAAGAAAATTCGCCTTCATCACTTTTTGAAAGTGTTGTTCCAAATGGGCCTCCAAGATTTCTATATAGTTTCAAGAAAGCAAATTTTAGAGATGCAAGTTTGTTTTCTAATGCTAGAAGGGGTGCATTATTTGATCCATTTGTTTGAAAACTGGACCCCCAATATTTGTAAGGTATAGAGCTATGTCTGCGATATTTTCCCAATAACTAATCCTGCATTGAGTTTGGGCAGTGAGCAAACACTACCACCATGGAAAAATCACACCCTTTACAAATCATGTACTACCCCCTTTTGAGGTGTCAATATCTGATCTAGGGTTTGCAATACATGTTATTGCAAATATTAAAATCCTGTTTGCGAGTTGAAAAGGCTTTTCTGACTGGAAAATGGGGTTCTGTAATTTCAAAACACTGTTTTGTGGTGGCAACCCTTTGATTTTGGGAATCACAAGGGTTTACATTTGTAAAATAGTTTTCTTCATATGTCTCCATATTCATACATCTGCTTCCAAAGAAACTATTACTGCAAGTTTTTCAGAGGTCATTCACCGTTGACTGATGCACTTTGAGAACAAAGAGATCAACATTTTGAAATGGGACACCATCATTGTCAACTAACCTCATGCCCTATGGGTGATGGTCAAGAAGTTCTGGGTTTTCTACCAACATTCCTGAGATTATTGGGACTAGTAGGCCCATACGTACAATGGATGGCAAATAGAAAAACTCTATAGCCCATTGTGCAGTGCGCTGTTGGCTGAAAAGGCAGGGGAGGCAGGAAGTCATCGGCATGACTTGGGATACCATGAAGTTGGAATAAAATCTGCATGAATGCCTGTCAATCTAACTATTTCAGTATATACAGCTATCTGAAAATTAAAACCTATAGAAGGAATCTCATTATGTATTTCTCTCTGAATGTTTTGTCTCTAGAAAACACATTAAGAGTTCTCCTAATGTCGGGGTGTGAACTCTGACCCTCTGGAAGTAATATCATTAAGAGTCCTGTTAACTCTAAGGGTGAAGAATTATTCCACATTCTTGTCTGAACCCTGAGTCTCACCTGAGAAATGAGGAATTACCAGAGAGATTTGTAACACTGGGTCCTATTCCCAGATATTCCTCATTCTCCCCCACATGTTCACCTTGATCTCTGGGGTAAATAAGAGAGGTCTGTGCTAACTACAGAACTCATAATTCCCAATGAGAATAGGTGACCATACGGGAGTCAGTGACTTTTTCATTGTTTTGTTACCAGAGTATAATGTCAAAATATTTATACATCACATACCCATTCAGTGCCCCTTTCAAGCACTGAATCAGTAGAGGTCACAATCCCATTTTAGGGTCTGTAAAAGTTTACCAACTGCTAAAATGAGATTGGTTTATTAGAAAAATCATTTTTGCAATCACTCAATTGGAGTGTTTGCAATCATAAAACTGCTTTGTACATCTGGCCCTGGAACTTTTACAAGGGTTAGTTGATCCTTCACGTCCTCCAACAGTGTTGCATTAATTCACATGCTGTATTTCTTGTGGCTGTGATTTGTTGTATCGCAATATTTCTTAGGTCATTATTTCTTTTTTACCTAAATTCAGTATTCTCAATGGGCATTATTTTGTCCTTGGACCATATGTAGGATAAGCGATACTCCTCATCTGGCAGGGTGGACAATAAGTCTACTGTAGCAAACAGTTAAAGCAAATAGTTTCTGTATGTTTCTGATGAGCATACTAATGCTTCTTGCAGCTGCAGTGCAGTGGGCTAACGAATGTAGGATGCTGTATGGAATTCGCTGTATTTTTGACCCCTCCCTTAAAAACAAGTAATTTGCTGTGCTCTGCTGCACATTAACACAGATTGTTCACTTTCCATATCAATTTGTACCACTCGCTAATACTCCACAGTAAAGAAAATTGTCCCTACCCTACTGCTGGTAGGTCATTTTTTTAAATCATTATTCCCTCTATTTTTTGCAATGCCTCTCTTTAAAGCTGGTGAAGAAGACAGATTAGAAAGGTATGAAACTGTTCTTGTTCTTAAGTAAAACTGGTTAATCTAACATAAATCTTTTTTTGTTTTTTAATCTGTTATACTTTGATTTAATTGAATTCATAACAATTCCAAATAAACTTGGACTTTGAAGGCAGAGTTTTATATACCCCACACAGCGGCGACTCCTCCGCTAGGGCGGAGGGGCGTCACCCCACAGAAAAAATAAAATGATAATAAAACCACGTTATTATCATTTTATTTCTCAGAAGACTTCGAAGGTGCGGGGCAGGGCTTCCCACAGAGCAGGAGGAGGAGTAGTGAGCACTTTCTAAGTGCGCATGACGGTTTGGCCGGCCGTTTTAGGCCGGCCAAACAGTCATGCGCACTTAGCATGTTCTCCACCAGGCTGTAATGCACAGCCTGGGTGGAGAACATGCACAGGCTCCCACTGCCTGTCTGAGCGCTGACCCACGGTGATCAGACCAATCACGACGCTGCTGTCATTCTGGTGACAGCAGTGTTGTGATTGGCTAGGGGAGTCTGCTTCCTTCTGGATTGAAGAGGACAGAGGAGAAGTGGCGGCCGGCAGCGCAGGTAAGTGAATTTAAATGTTTTTCCTAAACTCCTCGTGCCTCCCCCTTTACCCACCACTACTGCCCCGTGGCAGCCCCTAATGACCCTACAAGCAGTTGTGACATAAGTCATTACTCCAACAGTGCCATTGGATTTTCCATTTTTTGGCATCGATATAAAATAATAGAGAGCACATAACACTAATCCTTACCTTAGGAATAAAGTAACCCCGAAAGGTGATGTCTCGTGTCACCTGGTGTGGGAGGTTCATTGGAAGAATGTCAGCAAATCTCTGCATTTCATGGATCACAGCATCTGTATAAGGCATTTGGCTCCTGTCCTCATAGACAACTGAACGGTTCGGGCCGATCACACGCTCAATCTCCTCATGAATCTTTTCTGGAGGATGAACATGGAAGTGAAAAAATAAAAAAAAGACAAATGCAGATCAGTTCAACGAATCTCAACTAACAAGTGCATTTAGGATACAATGAATTGAGAAAACTGTCAGTGAATCTGTATTAAAGACATTTCACGACTGGTAGTACTTTAGGCACAAAGGTGGGGAAATGCTACAACTAAAGGCCACACTTTTTCAAACAAGCACTCGTAAAGTTGACAGGTTTGGCTCTATTATAGTGTGAGTACAAAGGGGCACACACTGTAAGGGTACACTTAGAGCATGCACATGCCTGCATCCTACACATCTGGAGAAACCATTTTCACAAAGTCCAAAGATGTGAAGGCAATTATGCATACAGATACACATGTAGGAATGAATGCAAACAGACCAACAGTCATACCTAACCTTTCACAAAGGCATCGCATAAACAAAGCATTAAAGGAGCGCACAATGGAGTGCTCAAGGTTGCACAAGCGTGAGGCAATCAGTGACAATACACCTCGTTCCTGAGGGGAGGGCCTCAGGGACCTTTGCTGAGCTGAGGTCACGCCCACCGGAGCTGTGACTTCCTCAGCCCAGCAGAGTTCAGCTCAGGCAGCCAGGAGCCTGCGCATTTAGCGCATGCCTGGCTGCGTGACATGAAAATGAATAGTGTCTGTCAGGCTGACCTTTGTTCAGCCTGACAGACACTGTTCGTGAGGGGCAAAAGGTGGGGGGGGGCGGCATGGCCCCTCAGCCCCAATGGACCAGCTGCAGCTGGTAGAACAGAGGAGCATAGTGTAATGTGCCACAGTGGACTACATTTGTTGGGCCTCAGGAGATCACTGGTTGATGCATCAAAAGGGGGCAGGCACTGGTAGATGTAACTCTCAGCCATGTGCAACATTGGAGCACAGGCTAATTTGTTTTCAGGCGACAATGGTGTAGTGCTTCAGGAGAGCACTTAAAGCTACATTGTTCACTGCAACACCTCTGTGCCCATTATGCAAAAATAATAGGATGACCAGCAGTTGGATATGGTAAAACAGGCACATGGTAATATACTTTATGTAGAACATATACTTTTGATGATAATATATGTACTGCTTGTAACAAGGCCATCTACTTAAAGTGCATAAAGACGCGTCCATGTTGGCTAATCTGGAAGACACTGGTACAAGCAGACATTTACTTAGAAGGAGGTGTTTTGCTGCTTGTTTTGGTGGGACTGATTTTTTATTATTTGAGCCTGATATTGGTAGTGTTGTACCTCTTGCTGTTTTAACTGCTGTGGCAGTGTGTACTTTTGTTACTTAGAAGTTGTAAGAGAGTTGGATTTTGCATTCTTCCAACTCCATTCTTGGCTTATATCTTCACACTTCCTTTTTAGGTCGAGCTTAGCGGCAGCGCGCATGTGCTGCTCGCTCTGCGAGGCATGCTGTATTAGGGTATGCAGTGGAAGCCACGCCCACTCTCCGCCCTTATTTGTCATTGTTTTGTGTCATTGTACTTCTTAAATGCTGGCTTCTGATTCATATAAAGGCTTGTTAGTCACTCCTTGGTACCGCCTTGTCTCCATTTGTTACCGCCCATAACGACTGGACCTTTTGCTTGGCTTGTTACATGGACTGTGTTATAAGTGGGTGAGCACTATTTTGTTTAATGACACTGGTGGGGACAATGGCAGCCGCTTTTGTTTGTATGTGCATGCTGAGCACGGAGCCAAACATCTTTCATTTAAAAAAAAAATGTTGCCAGCGTCGCAGCTTGCTTCTCATTGCCGTGCCTTCCCGCCCCCAGACGTGCGCTACACTTTCAACATTGTTAACAACATGGACGCCATGCTTAATATTTCAGCAGGCGCCCACTTAACTTTCTGACCTTGCCAATGCTCATTTCACATTTCAGGTGTTCATTTCGCTCAGCGCGGCTCCCATCTCACAGTCGCCGCGCTGGTCACTAACTTTTCTTCCCCACATTACAGGCATTCATTTCGCTCAGTGCGGCACCCAGCTCACGGCCGCCGCGCTGGTCATTAACGTTCATTTTCCACATTTCAAGTTTTTTTCTCTCAGCGCGGGGGCAACCTGAACACCTATCTGGCCCGTCCTTCCTAGCAAACTGATTTACTGTAGATTATGTACATTGCTGCGTTTTGCTCTTCTGCCAGAGGGTTGTGCAGTGGCATTTCAGCCAGCAGCTGATTTTTACGTCATTCGTCTTCATGAAGTGGAAAAAATGTTTCATATTTTATTTAAAACAGGGCGAGCCGATATGCCTTCCAACGCGGGATAGATAGCGGCACAATTTTATTTTTAAATAAACTTGCACCCAAGAGTATGGATGCAGTTTCCCAACCAGTAAAAAAACAAGGATACCCTTGATATTTGGTTTAAAGAGTGTTTGGACTCAGTGGCCATTGACCCATGACATTGCGAGTTCTAAATAGTAAGAGACACGCTCGTTTCCAGTAGTTCATTTGTAATGAAATCTCCATTTTAATGTTGGCCACATACAATGTCTAAAACGTGCAGCAGATCGATCTGGTTAAGGCAGCCCAAGGGTGGGGTTAATTAGCTTTGGTCCAGGGCAGGTCAGCCTCAGGCTAAGTCTTCGATGTGATCAGCTTGATACCGCAGTATTTAAGCCCCTTTATCGGATTCCATCCCACCCCTTCCTTTTGTTTTTATGCAGGGATCATTAACTTTTCCTGTCACCTGTGAATAGACATTAGCAATTGTTTTGTAAAGGTGAGAAAGGAGTACACACGGAGAGGGTGGAGTGGAAGAGGCAGAAGACACCCTAGGAAGCTACCCCATTGTATACCAGTGAGCTGAGGGCAGGTCCTACACCAGCAGCTTTCGTTGCGGCGTTGCAAGGTTTAACTGTGTCTGCACAGTACCAATGTTAAAATTATGAATACAAGGGGCAGGTGCAGGGAGGCTGGATAGGCGCCGTAGCTATCATTAGTGCAGCAGTTGCACCGGAGATGATAGCTGTAACGTGCACTGGCACTGCAATCGTTTTTTTAAATGCGGAACAAGTGGGTAACAGAACCCAATTTAGTTGCTTGTATTAGGGCCTTGACTCCCTCATACACCCCTGGCCTGGATTCATGCCAGATTACAAGCATTTGCAATGCAATAGGTCTCGCATTTGCGAGATTTGGAGCTATTGGCATTGTAAATGATAATGCCTTTTATTTACGTGTTTAAAAAACCTGCAATAATAAAAGGCATTGTCATTTACAGTACCAATAGGTCAAAGTTCCGAAAATGCGAGACCTATTGCATTGCAAATGCTTGTTGCTATTCTAGTTGGCCATTTTGGTGAGGGGCTCTCATTGCTCAGGCATGGTAATGAGGCCATCTATCTAAAGATCATGCAGTCGCGTCTGCACAGCGGGTGCACCAACACTGCACCAAATGCACCCCAAAGACAAGCCTGTCTGCACCTGTGCATGACTGAACTGCAGCATGTACCCTAGAATGCTGCTCCTCGCCACTGACATTGAGTTTTAAACTGCGGTTTAGCTTCAATGCAGCGCAGTTATGCACTCTGGTGACAAATGAGGAAGCTCTGGATCATAAAGTAAATAGGCTTTTAGTACCCTTCACTAATCACGCAAGTATGCATGCAATCGGTGGAAAGGATTCCTTGAATCAAGAGAAAGTGGGGACAAACGTGAATTTAAAAATATCAAAATTGCAGGCATATGTGAGGGAACGCTGCTGAATGCCCGTTCAGTTGTTACAACAGACGTGACTTAATAAAAGAGAGAGATTTAAATGTAATTGTTAGAACATAATTACGGTTAAAAGAAGACTGTGGAATGTTAATAAATGACAAGCTGAGCTTATCAGATAATCAGTGCCTCTCGAGTGCCTCTCGAGAAGAGTGGAGTTAGCCAATACTGTTGTTTAGTACGAAATTAACCAAAACAAGGAGCAAATTAGGCCAACTGGAGTGGATCTGGTTACACGGCTATATTACATCTGCTACAAACGAAAGCAAGCTTTTAATAACTTATACAAAAAAGCCATAAAAGTTGCTAAACCACAATATTATTTTAGAGAGAATCTTAACTGCACTTAGTCACTAAGTCAGGTTTCAAAGTCATTAAAGTATTAAAACAACCACTAGTTATCTTGGAGGCGGCTTATTACTCCATAAAGAGATGCGATCAGTTTGCAGAATTGTTTTTTTGCAGAAAATACGGATGATTAATGAGCAGGTAACTAATTCTCCAGATGTTGACATCTCGTCTAAAGTTAACTCAATTAGAGAACCTGGATTTTTAAAAACAATTTTACCAAACCAAATGTAGAGTACTGCAGGGCGTTGTTGTTTCGCTAATCTAAAAAGAGTCTCTGCTTTCTTCTTCCACCATATTCTGAATAAAAAAAGTTTGTCCCAAAAAAGAATTTCACATATTTGATTTAATCTACTCCTCTAATAGAATGTCAGCCATCTCAAACTGGGAAAAGGAAAACTGTAAGTAAGCATGCAGTTATCATACAATAAAGATACATTGGCAATTATTTCACCACACTCAGGAGAAATTGTAACTTTAGGCCTGTTTGTATTTAGAGTTGCATAGTTCACTCTACAACTGTAACTATGAAAATGTGCTACGGTGTGGTGGAAAAAAGAAAACATAGACCCATTGATTTGCATTATTTGCACTATTTCTCTATTTAGGGTGAACCCAGCACTTTCTGTCGCCCAACCTTTGTTTACTTTTTATGTAATAACTCTTTGTAATAGAATGGGGCTAAAACACTGAGGGGCATATTCACAAGGAGCTATCGCCGAATTAACGGCACTTTATCGCAGCCAAAGTCGTGATAAATTTACCTCCCCATTTACAAGCCGGTGTTAACAGCCCACAGCACCAGTTTACCCGCGATAGCAGCCGCAAAAAATCTGCTCTGACCTGGTGTAAAGTCGGACGGCAGCCAGCACCACAAAAGGGAGCACAGCCCAGGGCCACAACCGAAGGGCAACAGATGCCATGGAGCAGCTCATCATGTGGCCCGGACACCCAAGAGGGCCGCAACACCCACCGCCACCACCCCAGGACCCCAACCCACACCCGGAACACCCCCCCACACGGACCACCACAGACGCAGCGCAGACAAAGACAGCGGACCCCCAGGAAGCTTACCAGCCTCACAGACCCAACATCTGACAATGTCACCGTCCACTACAGGCTGAAAGTGACGAACATCCTATGCATCCTGACCATCATCGCCTAACAGGCCTACGGCACCAACACAGCGGACAACCAACATCCCACCCCACACAAAGCTGCTGGCTTCGCTGCACCTGTTGGCCCCTGGTACCCCCCAACCAACACCCACCAGAGTTGGAGGAGTCTCACAGCCAACCACATCCAAGTCCCCCACACCTGTCCTGGACATCACCATCACCCTGGCACCCCAGTCCACATACGTACAACACAATGCGCAGGATCCGCTGGAGACCAAGCAAGGACCATACGCCCAAGCAGGATGCACGCACGTGTTGGGGGCAATACACAGCACACATGTACTACCTGTGCCCCCTGGTGACCCAGCACACAATCACCGCAACAGGAAGCACACGTCTCACATCAATGTGCAGGCAACGAAAGAACACCATGAAAACCCCAACAATGTCGCCTTCAAATACACAGCCAGTGTGCATGATACCTTCATCCTCCGACAGTCCATCATCAACCAGCGTTCCCAGGATGGCAACAAGGGAAATGCACAGCCCCTTGGCAATATCCAAATGAACACCCCACACACCTCAACTCCACAACCATGCAACTCACAACTCTGGCAATCCACACGTCACAAAATCACATACAACAGGCACAACAACATGCCCATCCACCAAACACGACAGAACAACTTACAATGTTCACATGGGCAAGCCCTGAACATGAGCCAGCAACGGCATGGCACCACAGCCACATAATAGCCGAATGTGTGGAGAGGTGGCAACCAGGCATGTGTGAAGGATGCAGTAGAACCATGATTGGGAAAGTACACAATGCCATGGGTGGCAGAGATGTGCTGGACACACCGCAGTATGCAGAACACACCCCTATCCATGGCGACATACACCGCTGGTGTATGGAGTGTAGTGGACAGTGGACGCCACCATGTCACCCCAGCCAGTGGGGGACCTCGCGGAAATGTTGCCTGTTACGCCCCCCCCCTAAGCGTCACTTGAGTGGGATGGCCCGGCGTACGCCACACCAGCGTAGGAGTGTGAATAAAAAGCACGTAGGCCTGGGCGTGGTCCTCTTCCGGAAAGACCCACGTCTCTGCCAGGGCGGCGCCTCCCACCCCGCCACGACGCCGTCCTCATGAGCGGAGTTGCCTGCGATGCTGTGCTCCTGCCGGACCCCAGCACGCTGGACCACGAACCCGTCAGGCCCGCCCCTGCGCAGCCAGGCCACACTGATCACCTGCCGACACCGGCGTGTGTCAAGGAGGGCCCACCACGTGCCGGCGCAAGCTCCAAGCCCGAGTCCAGTGACCTTGGCAGCCACCTGAGACCATCACGGCCTCGACGACACAGGCCTGCTTTATTCCTTTCTCGTTGACGTACTCCACTGCCGCCTTGGGCCTACTCTTCGGACCAGTAGGTCCCATATGTGAAACTGTGTCCTGACTCATGAATGGCAGTGACCCCAAATCCGGGCCAGCGGCCACAGCACCAGACCCCCGATCAGTGAGGCATAGTTCCATATGGGCATCTTGCGACACGTGGTGCCACTAACCCTGTTCAACGCCTGCCGGCTACACGTGGTGCCACTAACCCTGTTCAACGCCAGCCGGCTACACGTGGTGCCACTGAACCTGAACTACGCAGGCCGGTGGGGCCATCCAACCTATGCTGGCGACACTCAGTGAATGGGCCGTGCTGACCCCTGCCTCAGGCCTACACCACGGTCAGGTAGGTCACACATTTGGAACTGAGTCTTGATTACACCATGGCAGTGAACATTATTGAAGGCAGAGAACAATTCACTATACACCCTTCGATGTGGTGGCAACAAGTCTGTGCATGGCATCACAACCACACGTGTCTGTGGGCCTACGTGGACTACTGCCCTCGGCCTACGCTGCGCACGAGTGGGCTCACAGATTTGGAACTGAACGTAGGTAATTCAAAAGGCAGAATACATTTCATCGCACGCACAGAGAGGTGTAAGAGGATGACGCGTTGCAGTCCGGAGGGAACAGGATCATCGTTACGGAGGTGATTGAACACTACCGACAACTGCCACTGTGTCACTAACTCTGTGCCTCGCGAGCCAACGACACGTGGCTGTGGGCCACTGCTGACCGCTGCCTCCGGCCTACACTGCGGTCCAGTAGGTCACAGAGTCTTGATTTGGCAATGTTGGAGTTCACATCTGTGTACCGGCATCATTGCAGACTGCATCCCCTCTCAGCACCTGTGCCACTAAGTGTGTTCCCGACATTCATGGACACTCACTGGTCGTACATTGGTGGCGTTTGAGTCTATGGACTAGGGGCTAGTTTTCATCCTCATGTAGCTGATACCGAATTGTTGGTGAAAACGAGGGTTGAGCTTTCATTTGCTGCTTCCAGATAACATCAGCCCTTCCGCATCATGCCCTGGAGGACACCTTCCACTGTCCCCCGCAACCCTCCGCAACATACACCTCGGACATTGATGGGGACCCGCTCAGGTCGCATGGCCCATCTGACTGCACCGCAAGTCACCATCCTGTGGCTGGGTGCCTGTGCCGGCCGCAGTGCATCCGGGGCCAATAACTCTGTGCTGCTCAGGCCTGGGACCCCTTCTTCTGAGACATTGAATGGCCTCTGTAGCGATGGTCTTGGGGTCATCAACGCCATGTGTCTGTGGCCCTGCACTGTCCACATCCTTCGGCCTCAACTGCGGGCCACCAGGGCCCACACATAGCATCAAGTCTTGACCGGCCCGGATGTCGCATCACCGCAGGAGGCACACGCCACCACCGCAAGGACCACCTCCAACCGCCATCTGCCAGAGTCGAAACGGTGGTCCTGACAGACCTACGGAGTTGCTCAGACCTGTCGTGGATGCCATCATCGGCCTGATACCCTGCTCAGCACTCCAGGTGCCAGTGACCCAGTGCACCGCAAGCCATTGTCCATTACTGATTGAGTTTTGTGCAGTTGTAAGGTTGCGCAGCAATGTCACCTCATGCATTGGGGAAGACCTGGGACTATGATGAGGAAGATGTGTCAAGTGTGCGGATGGGAGAAGGCACAGACAATGGGAGGGCAGGAGGCAACAGCCCCAAGGCAGGAATGCAGACTGCCCGTAGCCAGTTCAACATGATATGTGCATGTGTCCCTGTGGTCTTGTTGTATGCATGGGGGCCCTGGGCCCTTCGACATTACATTGTGCTGTGTACAGCGGAGGCAGACATATCACCGCAGGCATCAGACTAGAACCTGGACATGTAGCTTTGTCGTCACCCACTCAATTCGTAAGGGGAGTGAACTGTGCCGTTGTACGCAGAACCAACGTGTGTGTGTGACTGATATGTGCGTGCCCCTGGGCGTGGTTCTGTACTGGGTATGTGCATCTGCATGTGTCTCTATGGAAGTGTGGGTCTCCTTTGTGGGGTGTAGGTGGTCCCTGAAGGGTATTGGACACCCACGTATGTGTTCTAGTTCGCATTCCATGGGTTCGGCAACACCCGCACCTGTTGGGCCACCACCTTTTGGCATTCTGCCACCTGGCATTGGGGTGCCATGTGTGGGTCAGTGAAGTGTTGTGAGGCAGCCGTGATTGCGGGTGCTTCATGCTGTGTGGTCTGTTGCAGGGGCTGGGTTCTCCTCTGATTAGCTTGTCTGCCCTGGTCCTGGTGGTGGGTTGTGTGGGATGTCCATGGGCTGTTGTAGGGCGTCGGTGTCGAAGGTGTGGTGTTCGTCTCCGGCATCACTGATGGGTTGTCTGTTCTGACCTGCTGGAGGTGTTGTTTGTCCCTCTGCATTGTGAAGGGGAGGTGCATGTTGGCATTGTGTTGGCGCCTTGTGCTTGTCGACATGCAGACTGTGTGACAATGTACATTGTGACTGTTTGGGCGATGGTGGCTATTTGAGTTGGGACAGTGTACATTTGGCCTACATGGCTGATGTGGGGTTGTAGCCGTAGATATGCATCTCACAGTTCCCTGCTCTGTCCAATATGATTGTTCTTTTTCTGCGCCTGGGCGGACCCAGTTGTGTTCCCTGTTCTGCAGTGTGGGTGTTGCACTTTGTGCCACATTGTCATGGTATGTCCTGTGATTGCTATGTGTGTGTGCTGCAGTGTGCCACGGGGATGGGGGACATGTCCCTGGATAATTGTGGGTGTGCAGTGTGCTACACCTCATTGTGCATGCGTGCCATTGTGCCCATCACCCCCCGTCCCCACAGTCCCTGTTAGATCCTCACCCTGTTGTTGTTGTGTCAGGTCCTCTCGAGCTGTGTCCGTACTCCCTACTCCTTGCACCGTCTACACACTGATGACTGTGGCCTGGGTTTCCTCCAGCTCCTCCTGTGGCGCTGGACTGCCACCTCCTGTCACCGTTGCTGCCTTCCTGTTGGCAGCGGGTTTGTACTTGGTTTAGGTTGTCACATCCTGCCGGCGCCTCTTGGCCTCCTGGATTGGCCTCCTGGGCACTCTGACTGCATTCCAGGTGGTCTGCTTGTGGGTCAGTTGCTGGTAGTGTTCTGTCACCTCCGTGACGCTGGTCTTGTTTTCCTGCGGTCTGCACCCCGTCTTCCTCTCCCTTTTCTCCTTGGCCTTCCCCGACCCCGTTGTTCCTTGCTGGTGGTCTGTGGGGGTTGTGGGGTTCGCGTTGACCTCTGCGCTGGGTCAGGGTGCATCCATGTTGCTACGTGCTTTGGCTTGTTTCTGGTGTGTTGTTTCTGTGGTTTTTATGGTGCAATTTCCCGCCAGACGCGTGGGATTTGCAGGCCTGTGGCTACTTTTCGCTACTTTTTGTACCACGATTGGCCTCATCGCATGATTTCTCGCGTTCGCGTTTCGCGTTTTTTGGGAGTGTCGTTGATTTTCACGCTGACATTTGACGCGTTATCTGGTGACTATCGCATGCTACCGCCTTGTTGTGAATTCCACTTTGACACGGGGTTATTTTCCCGAGATAGGCTGCGATATTGAAAGTTGCGTTACGCTACTCTTGCGGTAGTTATCACACGTTCTTGTGAATATACCCCTGAGCTGTTTGGTCTTCATACAATCATTGACGTTAGAATTCACAATGGTAGTTATCAAGATGTGGTCCTTTAGCTAAGCTTCTGACTTTGGAAGCTGGGACATGGGATTTACTAATTCTGGCTTGAGCTCTTAGCAGAAAATTATGTGATTTGGGGAAAATTACTTAATACTCTATTGCCTAAAAATATGAATATTTTTGAAGAGCAATGCTATTATAAATATGTGAAATGTAATGCCATTGCACAATTTACACAGTATGCATAACCGGTACGCATATAATAAGGTCCAATATTGCCATTGAGAGCTTCTGGTGACATTATAAACCACAAGGCTATAGGCTCAGTGTTTTTTAAATGTCAACAGAAACCTGTGATGAAAATATAACCCTACATTACATTTTAGGCCTTACGTATTTTTTATATTGTCTATTTTGTGATCGTTATCTTCAAATTGCAGCTAACAGTTTTTATTGATTGCATTTATAATATTTAGGTTTACATTTCAAGAATAAGTTGTTGATAGAACAATGGACAAAGGTGATGGCAAGAGGTTTTCTGTGACTCTGTGGCTGCTGTGCTTACCACATGATTATGTATTTACTGTACTTGTCATGTAATTTGCTGCATAATTTGCAGATTTAAAAAAAAGCTATAAGGGACGAAAATAATACTGCCAGAGAATGTGCAACATAATTTTCATTTTTTGCTGCATAATTAAGAAAACCTTGTCAATAATTTCGACTTCCATTCTACATAATCCTGGTAGCCAGACAGTGGTAAAATTCTAGAGAGTGGTTTGAGGGTTGACATTATGATGATAACACCCATATTTCACAGGCATGCATGAATTCCCATATTTCATAGCTCACTGTAAAATGTGGGCTTTTATATGACTGCCTTTTGTGCGATAAACTCACCCACACATGTAATCTAAATGGTATATCCCCAAATGATGCACTAGCACCTCCCATTAATGTCCTGAGGTTAGCTGCTTTCCAGTTAGGTTTATGCTACACTGGTAACTATACAAAGCCAATGGAAATAGCATATGCTGTTTGATTAATATAGTAGAAAAGCAAACCACTCTTCTAAAAAGTATAACAATGTCAGTGTAATTAATTGGGAAGCCTGCAGTATCCTCTGAATTCCATGATAATACAGATAACCCCAATTTTAGAGTTGAATAAATAAGCACTATTCTTATATTCAAAAAATTAATACACATTAACAAATCCAAAGGCTTCTTTTATACTCAAATGAATTCATTAGATTGTACCATTAGAATTAGGATATGGGTGGTAAACAATAAAACATCATTTAATCTGCAGCTCACTCGTTAGCTCTGGGTATGGAGTGTTTTAGGACAACCAACATACACTACAAATCCCTGAAACTATAAGCATCTGATGAGCATAATGATATATTACTTTTGCAAATTGGCCATCAGAGAGAAAAATTGTGGATGAATTTAGCTATTTTTTCTGAATTATTTTCTGATGGCACTAATTAGATTCTTTGGGAAAAACAAGAGCAATCTACATAAATGACCACTTGATGACTGGATTTTTTTCTGCTTTTCTGAAATGTATAGCGGTCCTGGATTTTTTTCTGCTTTTCTGAAATGTATAGCAGTCCACAGTCACCCATCTGTTTCAGATCTGTTTCCACTAAAAACTGCAAGTAGATAGAAGCAACAAAAATAGGAAAATTGGCAACTATTTAGAAAAATGCAAAAACTGTGGTAAAAAATATCTCACTCTTCCTAAAAGTCCCCCCCCAAATTGTGATATATTTTGCCTATTTTCCTGTTTCTTCTAGGGGCATCCACAAACCCTGGTTACCTTTGGAATCCAGAACAAGTGGGAAACAAGCATTTGTAATGCAATAGGTCTCACATTTACGCGAGTTTAAGCTATTGGCATTGTAAGTGACAATGCCTTTTATTTATGTTTTAAAAACCAAAACATAAATAAAAGGCATTGTCATTTACAATGCCAAGAGCTTAAACTAGCATAAATGCGAGACCTATTGCACTGCAAATGCAAGGTATCACGGACAATGGGAGGGGGGGACGGGGAAGGAGAAGGCACGGACAGCACACGGGCGGGGAGGAGGCACGGACAGCGGGCAGGCGGGCGGGTGTAAACAAGGCACGACAACGGGAGGGAGGGAGGGGGGTAAACAAGGCACCAAAGCACATCGTGCCTGCAGTAAGAGAAACTGAATAAAGAAAATAGTGCTCACAGTCTAAATAACACTTACAGTGTAGCAACCGAAGTAAAGGGGCCAGTCGCCATGGGAGGTGACAAATGAAGAGGAGGCAGTACTAAGGAGGGACTAACAAGCCTATGTACGTATTATCACATTTGTCCGACTAATTTTTAAGAATTTTTGTGTAATATGATGTATATTTGATTGAATGTTTTTATTAAATCAAGTGTTTTTAGTAAATTGAATATATAAGTGTCTCGATATCCTGTGAATCTGTGCTCCCTTTGGGGTTTGTACGTATGTATGCGAATGGTCGTGGAATGTGATTAAGTGAAGTGCATTCAAAGGGATCTATATATTTCACATTTAAGTCTTAATCAGTGCCCTGTCCCTTTGGTTTGGGGGGCCCCTCTCTTAGTATTTGATGATCTGCAGCTCACGGACAGTGCCGGGGTGCTCCTCTGCAGCTCACGGACAGTGCTGGGGTGCTCCTCTGCAGCTCACCATGGACAGTGCCGGAGTGCTCCTCTGCAGCTCACCACGGGCAGTGCCGGGGTGCTCCTCTGCGATACAAAAGGGGATGATGGACGGAACGCTTGAGCCAATCAAACACTCACCCCCAGTCAACTGATCTGGGTTTAATCCATCATCATTCTTTAGCTCACTCCACCACCCCAGTTCAGACATGGCCATATGCAAATCAGTCTGACCCTGTGCCTCATGGGAACAGTCCAGCCCGAACTGCCAAGCCATGTCTTCCCTTTGTAATGCAATAGGTCTCACATTTACGCGAGTTTAAGCTATTGGCATTGTAAGTGACAATGCCTTTTATTTATGTTTTAAAAACCAAAACATAAATAAAAGGCATTGTCATTTACAATGCCAAGAGCTTAAACTAGCGTAAATGCGAGACCTATTGCACTGCAAATGCAAGGCATCACGGACAATGGGAGGGGGGGACGGGGAAGGAGAAGGCACGGACAGCACATGGGCGGGGAGGAGGCACGGACAGCGGGCAGGCGGGCGGGTGTAAACAAGGCACGACAACGGGAGGGAGGGAGGGGGTAAACAAGGCACCAAAGCACATCGTGCCTGCAGTAAGAGAAACTGAATAAAGAAAATAGTGCTCACAGTCTAAATAACACTTACAGTGTAGCAACCGAAGTAAAGGGGCCAGTCGCCATGGGAGGTGACAAATGAAGAGGAGGCAGTACTAAGGAGGGACTAACAAGCCTATGTACGTATTATCACATTTGTCCGACTAATTTTTTAAGAATTTTTGTGTAATATGATGTATATTTGATTGAATGTTTTTATTAAATCAAGTGTTTTTAGTAAATTGAATATATAAGTGTCTCGATATCCTGTGAATCTGTGCTCCCTTTGGGGTTTGTACGTATGTATGCGAATGGTCGTGGAATGTGATTAAGTGAAGTGCATTCAAAGGGAACTATATATTTCACATTTAAGTCTTAATCAGTGCCCTGTCCCTTTGGTTTGGGGGGCCCCTCTCTTAGTATTTGATGATCTGCAGCTCACGGACAGTGCCGGGGTGCTCCTCTGCAGCTCACGGACAGTGCCGGGGTGCTCCTCTGCAGCTCACCATGGACAGTGCCGGAGTGCTCCTCTGCAGCTCACCACGGGCAGTGCCGGGGTGCTCCTCTGCAGCTCACCACGGACAGTGCCGGGGTGCTCCTCATGCTCCTCACCACGGTCAGTGCCGGGGTGCTCCTCTGCAGCTCACCACGGACAGCGCTGGGGTGCTCCTCTGCAGCTCACCACAGACAGTGCCGGGGTGTTCCTCTGCAGCTCACGGACAGTGCCGGGGTGCTCCTCTGCCCGCCTACAGCGGCAGCCTCTAGCTGAATGGGCACTTCTTGGTTTCTGTCCAGCTGGCCCTGCAAGGTCCTCGTGGCTCCTGACCCCTGACCCGGTCAGCAGGGTCCGGCATCTGCTCTTTGACCTCTTGGGCAGGGGTTTGTTACTATCTTCTTACCCGGGGAGCTGGGGGTCTCATTCGTGGCAGTTCACTGAAGCCTGGCGTCTTGCAGATCACAGGCCTGTGGCAGATAGCTGCGCGCGCCCGCCGTTGGCACACATCTGCTCCAGGCCAGTGCACACAATCTCCGCAGAGTCCAGACAAGTTACAAAACCCCAGCCCCCGGGGGGCACCTTTATCTGAAAGTGTTGCCTCTGGCAGGAGGCCAGGCAAACAAAAGGCCAGCTTTATTTGTAAGTTTGAAACTGGTCCAGCTGGGACGGGACGCCTCTCCCCAGCCCGTCCAGCCTTCCTCCAGCTGTGCCTGGTTCTACCCGCTCCAGGTGTTCTGTGGGCTCTCCCAGGCATCCTCAACCAGGGATGCCGGTTGCCAGGCAACGCTCCATCACAGGAAGGGACGAGGGAGCATCGGGCACGGGGAAGACAAGCAGGAGTGGGGGTTACGAGGGAAACAGATGCATGGTCTACCAAGGAAGCAGATGCAGGGTGAAGGGAAAGGTAGGACTGCAGGGCTGAGCAGGTGCAGGATTAAACAAGGAAGGAAATGAAGGGAAACAGGGTTCAGCAGGAAGGCAGATGCAGTGATGTATAGTGACAGAGGGAAGCAGATGCAGGGTTAAGCAAGGAAGTAAATGAAGGGATGCAGGGCTCAGCAGGAAGGCAGATGCAGGGATGCAAGTTTTAACAAAGAAAAAGAAGGGGGGATGCAGAGTTAAGGAGGGAAGCAGATACAGGCATACAGGGTAAAGCAGAGAAACAGGTAGAGATGCAGGGCTAAGGAGGGAAGCAGATGAATGCATACGGAGTAAAGAAGAGAAACAGAGGTAGAGATGCAAGGTTGAGGATGGAAGCAGATGCAGGCACAAAGGGTAAAGAAGAGAAACAGAGGTAGAAATGTAGGGTTAAGGAGGGAAGCAAATACAGCCATGCAGGGTAAAGAAGAGAAACAGACGTAGAGATGCATGGTTAAGGAGGGAAGCAGATACAGACATACAGGGTAAAGAAGAGAAACAGACAGAGATGTAGGGTTAAGGAGAGAAGCAGGTCCAGGCATACAGGGTAAAGGAGAGAAACAAATGTACAGATGCAGGGTTAAGGGGGAAGCAGATGCATAGATGCAGGGTTTAGCAAGAAGGCGGATGCAGGATTTAGCAAGAATGCAGGTGCAGCGATGCAGGGTTTGGCAGGGAAGCAGATGCATGGATGCAGGGTTAACTTAGAATGCAGATGCATGGCTGAGGAAGCATATGTAGGGTTTAACAGAGAAACAGATGTAAGGATGTAGGGATAAGGTAGGCAGAAGAAGTGGGGATGCAAGATTAGGGAAAGCAGCACATGCAGGGATGCCACGAAGGTGCTTTGCCCTCCAGGGGTATAGGTAAAATACTTGTGCGCATGTGACTATAATTGTTGTGTCCTGCGAGACACGTTCTAGTGTCTCGACAGGCACAGAGTTAGAAGCCACTCCCCTTTGGGAGTGGGCACACTTGCACCCCACATGCATCCCTCACAGGCGTCACGAGTGACGTGAGCCTGGTAATAAAAGGGCCCAGGTGCACGTGCTCGTGGCCAGTTAACTAACCACACACCTGGTCTCTGTGTCGTGTTTTCAGCAACATGTGGGCCTAGTGCCCACGACACAACAATGGCGACGAGTGGGTCTTAACCCATGTGCGAGCCAGCAACTACCTCGTAGGTCCTTGGGGAGGAACGTAAGTGCCACTTAAAGAACTGCCACCAGCGTCTGTTTGGAAAGAAGACGGCAAGCAGCACCCTTGCCTGATGTGGAGCGGTGAACTGTACAGTGCCGGAGAGATACGTGGCGGGCTGGCGAGTGGCACTCCTAGCCCGTGCATGTGGGTGAACGGTAGTGAGGCACCCCGCTAGCAAGAGGGATGAGTGCGGACCGTCCCTGCCTGAATCACCCTGCTGCCCGACGCGAGCCAGTGGCGCCACGCGACCTCACCTCCCACGGCGCAGCGCACCAGCAGAGCCTCAACTGCCAGTGGTGCAAGCGGTTGGCACAGCGACTTTGCCAACAAAGAAGGCCACGAACCGAGGCTGCACCGGCCCCGGTTAAGCCCCTGCTACGCCCGGAAGTGCCTGCGGCCGCTCCGAAGACCAGGAGGTTTTGCCACATGTAAGGAGTGCCCGGAGTCCCGTCACAGCGGCGAGAAAGCCAGTAGCCCTGCCACCCACCTGGCTGGAAGCACACCGCGAGGTTCATTGGGACAAGAACGGGTCCGCAACGGAACCAGAGGTACGTCCCCCCTACCTGCGGAGGTGCCCGTCAGCGGCACTGCCTGCCGCCATCTGCCTGGGAAAGAAGCGCGCGCGCTCCCAATGAAATGCACTCTGACCCCCATCAAGGCCTAAGCAAAGAATCAGCTGGCAATGAATGCCAATGGGAGAGCGTGTGCCCGGTCCTCTACCGAGGCCATCCTCGACGAGGCACAGTAGAGGCTGCCTCACCCCTGTCAGCATTCGCCTCCTTACCTGCTTGTGAGCGGGCACTCATCGCTTCGTGCTGCCGTCCCCGCAGCCACCTATGCTCCTGGCGGGGTTTGTGTCCCTCTCATGTGCACACCAGGAACGGCTCTCGTGGCCTTGTGAAGCATTGCAGTGCCACCTGGTGGTCCACAGGCCACACTGCACTCGGCCAGGCAGACTGCTCTGAGAGCACAAGTAATGGTGCAGGCAGCATATACCAGCGCTACACGTCCTGAAGCCGAGCAGAGCCCCGCGAACACGCCTCTGGTAGTGCACCACCCCCACATTAACTCATCAGCTACAAACAGCGGCATCCCCAGCTCTCCATCACTCTCGTTCAATGGAGACTGGGGCTGTGAAGGACAGGCGTTGACCGCACCCTGCGCCCCCTGTCGAGATGGTGTGCCTCTAACAGCAGCCCTGCTTACACAAACAAGGAAAATACATGTTCATGCAAGAAACCTGCTGCCCCACAACGATCATGCATGAAGCAGTACCAATGGGGCTCCCACCTTTGAAGGAGACAAGCAGCTAAGCCGCCTGGCATCAGTGTGAGCCAGTCACAATTCTCAAGCAGGAGAACACCCAAGGGCCAGGAACAGATCCCTGCCCACATGCAAACAGAGACAGTAACAAAAAGTGCTACACTCTTCTTTCACACCTGCCCCACATGTTTGCATTGATGGGAGCAGTCTCTCCCAGGACAAAGACAGTCAGCAATGGGGGAGACGAGGCATCATGTACCCTCTGGTGGCAAGCAGCTACCTCAGCAGGATAAGTACATCCAAGGTAGTGAAGCCAAGGGCAGCCACAGCAACAAAGTCTAAGCAAAGGCAGTACCTAAGAGGAGAGCAACTAGCAGAGCAGCCCGAACCTTTGAACCACAAGCGGCAGCGCCTGTGAAGAGCAGCACAGCCCGCAGCGTCAGCAAGGCTGTCCCAACCTCCCAGAGCGAGCAAGAATGTTTAATCAGAGACTGTCAAAGCCAACAGGTACTGTTGCCACAGTAGACGGGCAGAAATATGCAAAAGGCCCCAGTGCAGCATCAAGAACTGCACAGCAGAAAATGTGCCCCCATTTATTGGAGACCAAGAAACAAGACTGGCCAAGAGAAAAGACTGCACCGTTCTACCCTACCAGATCCAAGCACATGCAGCGCAAAAAAAAAACAAAAACAGATACACAGCAGCGCAAAGAAAGAAAAGGTGGCGCCTAGTATGAAGAGGAGAGTATCATATCCTGAGCATTGCAAGCCAGAGCGGTAAGAAGCCACCACCGCAAGGAAGAGTAGCAGGCACGCCCGGTGCCAGAAGAGGGCGCCCAAGCAAAGAAGAAGCATGCACCGTCTGAGGTGCGTGACAAATACACTCAGAAGCGCGCCAAAGCGATGCAACCAGAGGGAAGACGAAGAAGTGGTTGCGCAGACCACCAGAAGCACAAATACCCAGGAGGGCAAGAGACCTCTCCCAAGGAAAGAAGCACTGCTGGAATCAGCAGGGAGATCCCATACATCTCCACAGCAGCAACGGAGCCCGGAAGGGGCCAAACGCTGCACAGTGTCCTCCCTCACACTGCCGCAAGCAGGAGTCATCAGTGACCCAAGGCTGACAAGAGGAGAGTCGCACACTACGAGTGAACAGCTCACCACTGCCCGGGGAAGCCATTCCCTGGAGAGGGAACACCCGGAGTAGGAGCATTGAGAAGCCGCCTGAAGGAGGAGCACGCAAGATGAATGGCTGCTTGCTATGCAGCCGAGAAAAGCGACTGAAGTTTCGCCTGTATGGTCCGGAGACCATTGAAGTTAATAGGCCCGTTGGCCTTGTTAGAACATGGTGCATGTCATTGCACCCGGAGGAGAAGCAGAAGAACAGTGGAGATCGTGTCACCCTGAAGAGCTGGACAAACACAGGTGTGTCAAAGACAACGAGAGTAGAAGCACGAGGACTCGTAGCAACACAAGCCAAGAACACCTCCAAAGACACCAGAGAGCCACCAAGGCGGACCGACGGCCCTGGCGACAGCACCAAGGGAGAACCACACGTAAGCCGCAGCAAGCGCAAACCGCGTTGCTCCCATCGCTTCACAGTGAGACCGTCTAGCCCAGAGTGTCGGCAGTTGGAGTCGAGTGGTATCCCTGCTCCTGACCGCAAATGCCAGAGGTGCAAGACAAGATTCAGAAGAGGCAGTCACGTGGCTACGATGTCCATCCAGAAAATTCCTCTCCTAGTTAATCATCGCCACCTGTTGTCCAGGCCCAATGGCAGCTACGTCATCAATGCCATGTGCATGACACCGCACTCAGCAAGACACGTGGAAGTGTGACCGGAGGGTTCACACCAAGAATCGGACAACCAATTGAGGTCAGAAGGGAAGTTGTGATTGGCAGGGCTGAACGATGAAGAAACCCAAGCTACAACAGGAGTGAGTCCTGACACAGCGACAACAAGGGAAGAGGGAACAACCCGAAAAGGAACTGGCAACCGCACAGCGGGAGGCCGAGGGTAAGCCACACAGCCTGCGCGAACCGAGTCTCATGCCTCACGTTTCACAACGTGTTCATCACCCCTCCGTCATCAAAGTCCCGACAGCCCAAGAAGCCCAAGTACACGAATGCAAGTGCTTCCCAGAGAACGTGGAGGCACCTGACCGCCCCTGCCTCAGGTGATCGACTGCAGACTGAAAGCCAGCAATCATCAAAGCAAGTCATCACCAGCCATCGTCCAGATCCACCACACGACTGGCCATGTCATCACGCCAGTCTTCAATCAAGTGTGTCACACGAAACCATCTCGAATACACATGGAGTGGAGTCCTACACCAGCGCCAACTTAGCCAGCAAGAAGACTCAGAGGTTGTCTGCTAACCTGGTCTGCACCTGAACTGCGGCAGCGAGAGCATGTCCTGACCAAGACCCACACACCCTTGAGGTTTGTGCGAGAGACTGGCTACTGGCTTCTTGGCGGTTTGCAGCTGCCCCCAGCCGGCACACGCGCAGCCCCAATCGCAGCCTACCTGCAGTCCCGTGGCAAGCCCAACGAAGGGCCTCCCCAGGCGGGAGAGCTGGAAGAGACATTGCCCCACCGACAGGTCACCGGACACTGCAAGACAGCCCCAGGGAGACTTCAGGCGATACGGAAATAGTCCAGTGAGCCGTCACCATGGACTCCCACCATGATCTGGACGCACCCCATAAATGAACTATTGTTACACACCACATACCATCCTCAAGGTCAGCGGACGGAAGCTACGTGAGACTAAAGGACACTTACACCGGCACATTCCTGGTGTGCAGATGATATCTTCAAGCAAGAGTTTGTGTCCTGAACCAATCAGGTTAAATGATGAATACCTGCTGAGTGTCCTGCCACCGTCGAAGTCACCAGCCCGTGTCTGCCGTCTTCCTGATGCCGGACCCAAGAAACTGATGGACCTTGTGGTGTATATTTCATTACTGTTTATCCCTACAGGTTGAATTACAGAACTTTTGTTTTATTAAAATTTGGGAGGAATGTTGTGTCCTGCGAGACACGTTCTAGTGTCTCGACAGGCACAGAGTTAGAAGCCACTCCCCTTTGGGAGTGGGCACACTTGCACCCCACATGCATCCCTCACAGGCGTCACGAGTGACGTGAGCCTGGTAATAAAAGGGCCCGGGTGCACGTGCTCGTGGCCAGTTAACTAACCACACACCTGGTCTCTGTGTCGTGTTTTCAGCAACATGTGGGCCTAGTGCCCACGACACAACAATAATCAGTTGAGCCCACTTTTACTCATTTCACAGGCTGACAGATGGGTTGTGTCCTGATGAAACCCACAGATTGATACATTGGGTCGAAGCGTTGACGACACACCTTGGGTTGTTTATTGAATGTTCAAAATGGAGGCCTTTGTGCACGCATTATTGATTTTAAAGTCACATTTTTTAGCACTGCATCCGGTGCACTGTTTTAAGCTCCTATTGATCTTTTGTGCTATATGATTACAGAACTTCTTTTCTTTCTACAAAGAGAGGCTTTCATGTGTTTGCTTTGTGTTTCTATATGTTTGTTAGTTCTCACAGGTTGCATAGATCTAGAACCCCTGTTCAAATCTGTCCGTTGTTTCATGTTCCCATAATCATTTATCAGCAGTCGCCTGGCTCCCCAGTAAGTTTATGTGGGGGGTCCTCCTCTATGGTTTATGGTGAACCTGCTAATTACCAGAGTCTAGGCAGTACTGGTCAATGTCCGAACGGTAACACGGAGCTCTGTAACCCAGTGGCGGCAAAAATAAATTGGGCAAAAGTAACGTCAAACAGAGTGAAGGGTACAGCTTTTCCACAAGGTGCTACAACTGATGTCAGCAAGGAGCGAGAAAAGGGGGAGGAAAGGGAATGGAGGGACAGGAACGTGACATGGAGAAGAAGGAGGTGGGGGGGCTAACAGAGCACAGGAGAAAGAAAGTGCGGGGGTCCGATGGAAAGACATTGAACTGGGTTAAGTTTTAATTGGCGGGCTCAAATATGGCATCTGTCAAATGGTACAGTCAGGAGACTAACACGGAATAAGGAAAGGGCAAGGAATATGGGAGAACACGTGTGTGTGTGTGGGGGGGGGGGCTGTGGGTCACTGCGAGCGAACACGGTCCTCTGGTCCTGGGGTCGTCTCCCGAGAAGCACAGCTGACAGTCATGATGGGGCAGGGAGAGCCGGGGTGCCAAACAAATCACATGTAACAGGCAACGCAATGCTGTGACAAAGAGGCGCACAAAAGACCCCGGTGAGGCGGTAGATGCTTTACAGATGGTGTCACATTCCCACGACAGGTTCTGGACTCAACCGAGACCCCCCTTGTAGGAGAGAGCTCAGAAAGTTTCCTATCAGGCCTGCGATGTTCAGCCAGACTTGCCTGATAACCCACCGCTGGCGACGGGGTGGGGGTCCAGATCCTTACTCTCGGAATTTCCACTCCACTTCTCCCCAGGGTCGAGCAATGCCAGACTAGCTCCCGACAGGGAATTTCCCTGATATTGAATCCGAGGAGGTGGTCTTTGTGGTGCCAAAACGGATTTTCGCAGCAGGCGCCACGGCGCTAAAGCCGGCCCAAGAAACAAACATTGCTCGCTGCAAACACAGATGCATGCAGCCTTCCGAAACACCCGTACAGCGTGTCTTTACAGGCTCACTGCTGTCCCGCTTTCCAAATGTAGGTCACTTTTTATCTATCTGGGTCGCTAATGGGGTTTCTTTTATGTTATTGTGTGAGCCGGTCTTCTGTTCCAATCCGAACCTGCTTTCTAGCGCTTGGAAGCAGAGAGCTGTGCTCAGCCACCTGCCTTCTCGCGTCAGTCTCATGAGAATGTGTCCAACTAGGAAGGCGAGGCCTCCTTTACCTCTCAGTGCAGGGGTGCCGGACTCTGCTACGTAAAAACAATCACCTGCTTATTACCGAGTCATCCTCATGCCAGCCGCGTGACCTTGGGCACTTTCTGCCTTCACTGTCACTGACTCACCAGCCGTCACCTTTGTGATGACTGGCACAACAGGCTGGCAAACACGGTTATATTATGGTTTTGTATAGCACAGCGCCCCAATTCCTCTGTGTCTTGGCGCTTCTAAGCTCCCGGAAACAGGACAAAGGCGCAAGTTGGGGGTTGCTATTTGTGGGATTTCGTAGCGAAGAGCACCCTGATGGGGCCAGGAACGGGCTGACCACGGTGCCGACCAGCCCCCGGGATACTTCCCCTGAACTGAACTGACCGCCCAGTCAGTATGTTTAAGCCCACGCCAATAAAACAAGCATTTGCAATGCAATAGGACTCGCATTTACGTGAGACCTATTGCATTGCAAACGGGAGTGCTGGCGGGCAAGGGGGCGAGAAGGCACGAACAACGGGAGTGGGGAGAGAAGGCACGGACAGCGGGGGGCGGGGGGGTAGAGAAGTCACGGGAAGAAAAGTGTGCTCATGCAACACTCGAACATACATGCCAACATTTCAGAAGAGCAAAGTCGGAGATTTAAAAAAAAAAAATCTGGAGAATGGGGTCTTGAATCGGGTTACTGTCGTGTATGGGCTTTGGAAGTGTGCTGCTGCAGGATCGGACATTTGAAACGCAAATGCACGTTTTTTTCTTACCTTTCAGAAGCATGGCAGGTTGCTGGCAGTGCATACACCCCCCCTGTGTGGCAGCCCGGGCTGAAACAGCTTCCCGGGCACACTCACAGCCGCCCCCCAGTACTTCACAGGTCTTTAAAAGACCATTCGCTTGTTAATGAGGCTTTGTTGGTTTTTCACCCCTTCTAGAGCCCCTGCATCGCCACTCTGACTATTGCTGGAAGAATTAGCACGTTACACAATACCAAGCCCTGTCAGCTGAAACCCCGAGGAATCGGGTTTTTGCTTGCAGGAATCGGGAGGCGGGAGACTAGCCTTGAAATCGGTAGTCTCCCGCCTGAATCGGGAGGGTTGGCATGTCTGCTCGAAGTAAAGGGGCCAATAGCCACGGAAGGATACAAATGACGACATGGCATAATAAGGCGGGACTAACAAGCCCCATTATCAATCAGAAGACAGAATTTACAAAGGATAAACACAGAAGCCAATGAAAAATATGGGCGGAGAGTGAGGGAAGCCTGTCTCCCCATACTGGACTACTGCATGCCTCGCAGAGCGAACAGCGCATGCGCGCTGCCTCTAAAGCTCGACCTAAAAAGACACAAACTTGCCCTGGATACTGTAGTGTCCGTGGCTAGCAGGACACTCGTGGCTTTTCAATTAGGCTGCAGGCTTGGGCCACACTAATAAGGGACACACACACCTAGTTGCAGCACTGGGCCAAGACCCCGAGCGGTCTTGAGCCCCTTTATTTAAACCCTCGGGCGAGCCCGCCCTCGGGGTGCGTGGGTGCGTGTAGAGCGTAAGTGAACGGGCCGGGTGGCTCCGTCACTACATCCCTCCAATCTTTTAGATACAAAGACCCTTTCGGGTGGGTGTTCAGTCTCTCTTGGTACACCACTCAAAGTCTCTTAGTCTCTGGCTGGGGGTTGGGTTCGGCCGGAGACCATACCTCTGGCTCCGGGAGTTCTTCCTTGCTTCCGACCCCTCCGTGTCCTTCTCCAGCTCGGAGGACACGGCTCCAGAGCTTTGCGATTCTTCCTCCGCTTCCACTTCTCTTCCAGCCTGATGTTGTGTAGGCTCCTGGCTGCCCAGAGGGGTGTCCGGGGTGACTACCCCATCTCCGTCCTCCAGATCGTCCATAACTTGGTCGGTAGGCGGCGTTCCGTTCGCAACTTTCTTGAACCAGGAGGTGTTTCTTGTGACCACGCGAGTCCCTCGCATGGCCGATACCATGGTGCCGTGCACGTTGATGACCTCCCACACCTCAGGCTCATATGGGGTGCGATACTTCCAGCAGGGGTGAAGGTCCTTCACCACAACTCGGTCCCCAACGTGAATGTTCATTGATTGCGCTCTTCGAGCTTGGCTCGCCTTATCGTTAGACGCTTTCCTTCTGGCCTGGGTCGCTCCTTGATCCAACGCCGGGGGACTCCACGATGAGTCTGCAGGAACACTATCTCTTGGCGCCCTCCGAAACACTAGGTGAGCTGGCGCACACTGGGTGGTGCAGTGTGGGGTTTGACGATAGGCACTGAGAAACTGCAAAAGGCACTGCTGGGCATCTTCTCCCTTCTCAACTCCAATCCTGAGGGCCCGGTTCATTGTACGCATGAACCGTTCTACCTCCCCATTCGCCTGGGGCCACTGTGGCGTGATCTTTCGGTGTCGAATGCCTCTGGAGGCCAGGTACTCTTGGAAGTCTCTCCCCTGGAACGGCGGCCCATTATCAGACTTGATCTCCTCGGGCAGTCCCATCATGGCAAAGGCGCGCTCCAGAGCTGTCTTGACGTGGTGGAACGCTGTCGACGACACTACCTCCACCACCGGGAACTTCGAGTGGGAGTCGACGAGTACCAGGGTGTTTCGCCCGTCTGGAAACGACCCAAAGTCGATGCTTACTTTGGACCACGGCTCCAGACATGGATCTTCTGTGATCACCGGGTGAGGTGCAGGGTCGCCAACCGTGATGTTGCAGGAGTGGCATGTGCATACGGCTTCCTCGACCATGGCGTCCAGCCCCGGGAACCAGACTTTGCTCCTGAGTCTGGCTTTGGTTTTTGAGACTCCTTGATGACCTTGGTGCGCTAGTCGGACCACCTCCTTTTGCAGGCTCCTCGGAATCACGAGTGTGGTTCCACGCAATACGACTCCATGAAGACCCTCGCTGAGTTCGCTTTGTACTCTCCACACTTGTTGTCGGAATAGCCTTTCGTCCGCAGTAAGGGAGCTGACACCGTCTAGGAAGTGATGCCAGTTCCTGTTGGCTAACGTGGTCTCGACCTTGATAAGGCACTCGTCGGATTCAGTTGCTTTTCCGATGTCTTCTAGCGTGAGGGCGACTGGGCATGCTTCGAGAGAGACCATCCGGACAAACTTTTCGGTGTAGTCTTCGTCTGCCAGTGCATTGGGCGGCATGGTCGGGCCGGGGTGCCGCGACAGGAAGTCGGCAGGGTTGTTGGCCCCCGGACGGAAGATCACCTCAAAACGGTATGCCTGCAGCTGCACTGCCCACCTCTCGATCCGGGGAGGATCAAGCCAAGATGTGCCAGCGAAGAGAGGGACCAGAGGCTTGTGGTCGGTGACCACTCGGAATTCATGCCCATACAGGTACAAATGGAAGTGCTGGCACGCCCATCTAATGGCCAGGGCCTCACGCTCTGAACGGGCTGGGTGGCTCCGTCACTACAGATACCTTTTTGGAAAAATGCTGTGAAGGCTTAAGCACAAAGTGCCAACACCTCAGCTAAGGGTTAAAATACCCAATGCTAATTTTTTCCTAAAAAGAAATACGATTTTATTATATTTCATATAACTACTAATTAAGTATAGTAGTTCAATTTCATCATAGCAGTAGCGGCCCGTGGTGGGAGTGCTGCCTGGCGCTGATGTGGGGTGGGGGAGGGGCAGGGTTGGGGGTAGTAAACTACGGATTACGGCCGATTAGAGGTAAGTAAACATATAAATAAAACTAATTTCGTTGCGCGCGCTGCATCGCATTTGGCGATGCAGCTCGCGCAACGAAATTCGTTTGATTTATTTATATGTTTACTTACCTCTAATCGGCCGTAATCCGTAGTTTACTACCCCCCGCCCCACGTCAGCGCCCGGCAGCACTCCCACCACGGGCCACTACTGCATCATAGTACACTAAGTAAGCATCTGCAGAAACTCTGTATCATCCTATTTAGCAATAAGGGGAAGGAAATTTTAACGTTGCTCAATATCAAGGATAAACACTCAGCAGGTGAATGGGTAACATATGTTTCTGACACAGACTAAGCCAGTGCAGCAGTTTCTTGCTCATGCTGCTGCCTTAAATCTCAGCAATCTTTGTAGGTTAACTGTATTCAAGGCAGATGCAAATGCGATGCAGTGCGCGCAACGAAATTCGTTTTATTTATTTTTTTGTTTACTTACCTCAGTGCGGCCGAAATCCGTAGTTTACTACCCCTCACCTCCCCTGCCCTGCATCACCGCCCGGCAGCACTCCCATCACGGGCCGCTACTGCACCCATTGACCCTGGTCTTTTAGAGTTGTATTAGTTAATCTCCCTAGCAGTGGCATATCCTGTTACCCTTCTTATTGCAACAATGAACTGTAGCACTGCAGAACGAGACAGGTGAACCTGTCCTCCTGCATAATTAATGCAGGACCCCACCGCAACTCCTAGATTGCCCATCAATAGGCGATTTGTCCCATGAAATATTATAGACTGCTGTAATAGCCTAATGTTATGTTTTACTACGAGTAGTGTTCTCATCCTGTGGTTCTAATCCTATATGAGCTCTGCTGAGGGTAAACCCTAATAAAATAATATTTTTTTTTAAACAAAATAACGGGGACAGGGTTGGATGCCAAACCTTGATAAAAGGGATACCACTCTAGGCATTTCCTTATTACCCAAAAGTTGGGCACTAAAATCATGTAGAACGCCTTGTCAGAGACTTTATGACATGATATTCCATTATGGGAAAATATACAGCATCAATGAGAGTGATGACATAAGGGGTAGAATGTCACACAGCTGCTGCGCCAGAGACATAAAACCTAACACACTCAAGTTGAAGACCATTTATACGGTAAACTTCATGTTCATCTACCTCATAAAGTGACTTACTACATGAGCAAAACATGGCGACAAAGCTAACCTTGAAATGCCTCAAGTTACAACACCATGTACCAATTTAAAATAAATATGGTGGTGCATCAATAAAAATAATGAAAAAAGTGTATGAAGTTAAATAAAACGGTTTAATGAAATACGCTGTAGTATAGACTACTCTTAAGAATCTTGCCTGCTAGCAGGGCGACGTATTAAAGTAAAGAAAACGTAGGCAAGATATTTTTGCTCTTGAGATGATATCTACAAACAGTAAAAATTCTAACGTGGAGAAAACATAGATTATTTTGTAGTACAAAATGGCGAGCACCTTTCTACCACATATAATTTGGGCAGTGGACTAGGGAATATGTTTTGTCTTTCAGCTGATTCTGTCTGCAGCTGCTCTACTCTATCTAGCCCTCAAGTCCTTGGGGCAGATTTACAAGAAGGTGCCGCAGTGTGGCACCGCAAGCCCTTTAGCTGCGCAACGCTGCAGCACTTTCAGAGCACAGGAATGCAACATATTCACAATGATATGTCGCATTCCTGTGCTCTCCCCTACGCTGGCGTAAAAAACAGCTGCCATGCTCCGGCGCAGGCACCCTTGCACCTGGTGCAACGATGCCTGCGTCATGGGGAGATTGTTTTTGTGCAGGAAGGGGCACTACAGGCATTTTCCTCTTTCAATGCGTGCTGTAGAATGCAGCGCACATTGAAAGAGGAAAAAAAACGAGGAGAAATGAAAACATTTCTCCTCCTTGAGCCTCGCTATGCCACCCCTAGGGTGGCGTAGCATACTGACGCATTTCCAGGTTTACGATTCCTCGTAAATCTGGAAATGTGTCAGGTTCCATGGGTGTTGCGGGAACACCCACAGCAACACCCATGGAAGGCCCCTTTCATGCAAAGTGCTGCGTGTAAAGGGGCCGTATTTACAAGGACCTGTCCTTGTAAATATGGGGCAGAGAAATGTGCTGCCAGTGCGTCACAACAAGTGACGTACTGGCAGCGCAAGGGGCTTGTAAATCTGCCCCCTTGTGCCTACTAAGGGGGAAGACAGCCCGGAAAAAAAATATGCGGAAAGGGTTGCGAATATGCGGATATTCAGTTCCAGTTTAATATTCATTCTACTTTTCTCCACAGTTCCCGGCCTTTCTGTCCCAGTACAACGCCCTTTAGAACGCTAACCTTTAATGTTGTTGCACACATAAACAAATTTTAAAAAGAATACTTAGCCATAAATTATTTTACAGTGGCACAGAAAGTGAATATCTTAATAAGTTTGTGCTGAATCTGAATTAAAGAAAACAGTTTATTTCATGATAACAAAGTGCGCACATTAATTAGATGGAGCTTTGCCCACACACACAAATACAATTCCTCCGATTTTGAGGATAAACTAACATAATGATTAAAGCCTCCCTATGCTAACAAATGACCAGTTAACATCACTTTTAGGGGCATATTATCAAGGGCATTATCGCCGCTTTAGCGGCACTTTTTGCCGCTAAAGCGGCGATATTCTAATCGCCCTATTAGGAAGGCGGCGCTAACATGCATTAGCGCATGTAAGCAGCCGAATTCCTAACGCCACGCATCTTAGCGATATAAATCGCTAATGAGATGCAAGGTAGGCGTTCCCTCCTAGGACAACATGTGTAATGCTCGCTAAACCAACATCGCGCTATTACCAACGCTGCCCCTGAACAGCGAAGCGAAGAGAAAAGGCACGCTAAGCCCCCATTATCGCAGGATCCTAACGCCTGAATAAAACCTGACTGTCATTATTGTCAATGGGAGGTGGATTGTATGGTTAAGTCCACACTCCCCTATTACTAAGCTTTTCATTAGCGCTGTGAAATCATTGCTGGATTTCACACGCTAATGATCATTATCGCTGTCTAACGCTGGATTGTACTTCGCCTGTTAGCAAAGCGTTGCTAATACGCCACTAACACGGCGATGTAATCCAGCGATAGCCGGCGATAATCAAAAAGGCTCTAAGCGCGCTTTGCGATAATTATCGCAATCTATAGATAATATGCCCCTTAATCCTCAATCGATGACAAAATGCTATACAATACGCTATCCCTCTAAACACAACCCTCATGCAGTGTCATTTTAAGGATTTTGGGGTCCTTGGGCAAAAAATGATTTTGGGGCCCCTGTTCAGAACAAAGATGTTTTTTATGACCGATGCCAAACAATATTGAATTATACTTTAAGACAAAAACAGATGAAAGTGTTTCCTTGGGCCATCACAATTCCTATATGACACTGGGTAGAGAAAGTCAGAGGTAGAAATAGGCAAAGAGGTGTTCGGATAAAGAAATTGACAAAGGTGTGATCGAATGGGAGAAAAATCACTTTACCAGAGGCCCCTTGCCTAAATGGGGGCCGGGGCAATTGCCAACTTTGCCCGTGCCTTAAAACGTCGCTATCCGCATGCACTGCACTCCCATCCATTTTCAAAGGATTTGAATCAGAGTTCGATTTATCATTCATGATTTTATCCCTTGTGTAATCGAGCCTTCCATCCTTCCCATGGACCCATACCATATAGTCAAATCTGGAGACCCCAAATCCATCCCATTTCAATTCAGACTTGTAGCCTTCAGTGCTTAACGTGGATCTTCAAAATGGCTTGCTTGGCAATTGAAAGCCTTCCAGTTTGAAACCCTACAGTTCCTGGCGGGAATTCATGAAATCTCTAGAGACAGTAGAGAGATACACAATCAAAATAACTTAACGGGGAAATCCCTAATTTCAAAAGAGAACTGATACTCAGCCAATCCTTCGTTCACTGTGCTGCTAGATACTTGAACTCCCTTACCCAAGTCCTTTAAACAAAAAAGTCCTTCAAAGAGTTCCCTCCCTGTGTAGGGCTCATTATGAGACTTGTGTGAAACATACTGCTATAAGCGTGCAAAACGAATTACCAATGGCGAAAGGTGCAGTATTTCTTCAGTGTGGTATCTTGAGGGAAGTTACAATGTGGCATTACAAGTGGTGTATTCGCATCAGATTACCATATGTTTTGCCTCTATATGACATTTTTCCCACACAATAACTCTGCAAACATCTGTTTGGGCCAGATTAGGGGTTCGCATAAAACTCACTGAGCCCATATGTATAGAAGCAAAGGTTTAAGACCCTTTTTCTTTCCAAAAGTCATGTCACCGGGGAAGTTGAATACTGACTATTAAATAGATTCATATACATTCATTACATTTCGTTTACATCCATATATCCAACATGACCTCTAATCTGCCTTATATATAGGTCATGATGCCTTCAGCAGTCCAATTCTGGCTGTCGAAAGACAAAAATATAAATGAACTGATGTGGACACGTGTTAACATTTTATACGATCTTGCCAACTTCAGTTACAATTATAAAGCAACAATAGTCCCACCCAGTAACAACATCAAATCAAAAGCCACACAGCATTAAACCAGTCATATAGAACACATTTAAAAAATGTGCTTGTATATGTAGATATGAATAAAGAAAATGTGAAGAAGACACAGTGCTCAGTGCAGTGAAGAAACATTAAAAAATAGGTAGCAACAATATGATTTTAAGGCCACAAATAGCATAATCACCAAAAAGCATCGAAAGGCCTATTATGCAGTGTTGACATTTCGACCCGTATGTGTAAATCAATGGGTCAGCTTCGGGACCAAAATGAAAAGTCGGACGAATCTAAGAATAAATGGGGATCTGGATCCAAGCAATTTTAAATATGGTGGACGAAGGAGTCCAAAGAAATCCTATTACAAGACTACAGGTTCAGAGCTGAGATTGAACATGAAGAAAAAAGCTCCCCAAAGCCTGCTTGCTAAAGCAGCAAAGTCTCCTTTCACCTAGGAGAGCAGCATTTAAAATAACAAAATGCGAGGTTAGCAGTGCTGGAGAAGGAGTTGGAAACAATTTCTGTAAATTATTGAAGGTGTGACTCTAGGACATGGATACTCACAAACTTTACCTCGGGGGGCCAAAAATACAGTCTAGTTTGTGGCCGAGGGCTGCACCGATGGGCCGGCAGGTGGGGGCGTGGTTAGGTGGGGGTGGGGCAGGGCTTTTCAAAGCATTACTTGACAGTGCTGTATTTCAAAAGCAGATGTAACTATAAAGCTACAAGGAGGAGGCAAGAGGGTTGGTTATGTCTGTACTGTAGCATAATGTTGCATGTATTCACTTGCATTGGTTCCTCTCTTCTATGCGCCTACTTTGCCTTTAATGCATTCAGAATTATTTATTGCACCATAGTGGGCAATGGGCAAAACGCTCATGCACGCTCACGTACACACAAACACAAGCATGCACACACACAAACTTTCATAGACATGCAATTGTGTATACGCACACACTCACTCACAAACACACAGTATTTGAGGCAGTTCAGGTTTTTTTTTTTACACTTAATTTCCACTGCCTACTATGCATTTTAAGATCCATACATTTTATAATAGCGCGGGAAGCAGGCGCACAACGCCCATAGGGCGAAAAGGGCTTCAGCCCCTTCCCCCCCCCGTCGTCGTGTGTCTCAGCCCGGGCTGGTGCAGCTCGAGCTGCTCTGGGCTCCACTGGGCAGTGTCTGCAGTGTTATCTCTGGCATGCCCGAGTTGTTCACATGTCTTTAAAGACCGTTTGCATATTTACATACCTTTGTAAACTGGTTACCAAGGTGTAGTTTTTTTCCTGGTTCCAGTACCCCTTGGGCCACCCACTCTGCCTTACATTTGTGTTTTACATTTACTGCTGTAGTGTGCGAATGCATTCCATGAAAAGGAATATAAAGTTGGGTTGCCAAAAGAAAAATGCCAGCTATGTGTTTAAAGAGTCTGCAAAGACCTCCTATTGACACTAAATAGGGTTATAAATAGAAAAGTATGTATTCATTTGTAATGTGACTTTTCTGTCTTTGTTCCCTTGAATTATCAGTCATGGATCATTCAGGCAACCCTAGTCAGAATTAAAAGGGCTTTCTATTTATATTTGCTGTTCAAAGTATGCACAGATAAGTGCTGAAAATATGGCTTTAGGTGAATGCTTATTTTTGTACCGTCTGTGACATAAAAATAATGAGCTGGCAACCCTAATCATAAGATTGGAAGTTTGTTGCAGGATCAGCACATTATTTATTTCCTCCACCCTCGATCCCTGATTAATGCCATAATAGGAATAGTTTAACTCATTTCTTAAACCCTACGCCGGCGTCAATTACATGCTGAGTTACTTTAAGTGTCTGGGAATGCACCCTACCTTCAGACAAAGGTCCGCGGACCACCTAGGAAGGTCTGCCGGGCCGCTGGAGGCCCACGGGCCGTACTGTGAGTACCACGGCTCTAGGACAAATCACTGTTAACTATCTCTCCCAAAAGCTATCATTTAGCAACCCTCATGGTCTGCCTGCAAACAAGTTGGGTACTATAACAGAAGACAAGCTTTTTCTTGTAGCGCTGTGAGAAAGATGCCATTGCTTTTGCTTTTGCCTTTGACTTTACTAGAGGATAGTAGAATCGTGATTGTTCTTGCCAAGACCTGACCTTCGGTGCTCCTTGTCTTATTTTATTATGCTTGACTTGTTGCTTTATATCCTCTATACAACTGGGCCACCCTGTCCTTATACACAATATTAGTAACAATGACTGACATGTTAGTATTTCAATATTCATTTTGTTTAGTACAATGATAGTTCTTGGAAAGGAAAATAAGTATCAATATCATGATAATTGAGTTTTCTTAATCCATATTCCTTAAGTCACCATGGGTAAAAGTTAAGGGCAGCAATTTAAATTTTTTATCCTAAATCTTAGTTTTTCTCTGTCTGCCCAATATATAAATAAGTAGCATTAATCAAATCGAGATGCATGTCAATCTGCATGCATGTCTTCACAATCTTACAATTCAATGCAGCTGTAGATAATATAAAGGTTTTCATGAGTATAATAAGATCTATTGGTAAATATTCCGTATATCAAGTTATAGGGATTGTTAATTTAAAAGTTATCAGAATTAGCCGCATTTTATCACTCCATTACTTATCCAGTTCCTTATTTCAAAATTGTTTTGATTTCCATATCTGCAACCTCTCGCCATTTTTAACTCTCTCTTTTGAGTGATATTAGATGTGAACATTTTTCCATGAAAAGATAAAAAATGTGAGAATAGGGGGCGTGGCTTGGCCTCCGCTGAGATGGCTGCACACTAACTGAGCTCCACTCTGTATGTTAGAATCAGCCCCGATATCCACACAGAATCCGCAATCCCGAGGCGCCCAGGAGCAGAGAAATACAGCAGACCCTCCAGGATTCCAGTGGAGACGATTCATGTCCCCCCCCTGAAGCTGAGTTAGGGAGGATCGGGGACGATTAGCCCTGCAACCTGTGTGGTTGAGCAGTTGTTGGAGTTGGGGAAGTCCCGGCCTGAACGTGGGACGGTGGCAGTTACGATCCTCCATCACTGAAATCCGTGTGCCAGAGAGTAGCAGTAGCAGAGACTGCGCTGACTGAGTGCAGGAGGCGGCATTTTGAATGGGCACAAGGAAGACGCGGGCTGCCACCGAAGAAGAGCCTTCGGTGTATGACACATGAAGGTGAGGTAAAGAGGTATTGGCGGAGGTGGGCGGGAAGACGTGGCAGGCCTGAAGGTCAAGCACTGCCACGTGAGAGGAGACAAGGCAGCCCTGGAGAGCTAACTGCACCCAGTGCTTTCTCTTGCTCATGGGCACGCAAGAGAGGCCCAGACGGAGATACTGCAGGGCTTGGCTCGTAGGGCCTAGAGAGATCTTATGCTCCAGAGAAGGTAGAGGTGGCTCAACACCTGGGCCACTGCACACAAGGAGGGATTGGTCGACCAGACGAAGACTCAGGCTGGGCACTGGAGGTGGAACAATTCTCCCTGCTAGCTAGCTCCCAGCCGGGCATATAATACATCAGCTTGCTGGTGCACCCTGGGCTCGCGTAGGTGGTAGCAACACAGATGGAGGCAGATGCCTATCCTGCTGCGATGGTGAAGGCCAAAAAAACAGGGATACGCCAATCGAACAAAATTGACAACTATGCTAGTCACAAGGACATGAATGGTGGCGGAAGAGAGTGTGGTGGAGCCTCCAGCGGTTGAAGAACCCTCCTTAGTGGCAATAATGGCGGCGATAAGGGACTTGAAGGGCACTTTAGAGCCCAAGATCGATACAGTGACAATTGAAGTCAATCTTATAAGAGGCGACCTCCAAAAACTCAAGGAATTGGTAGCAACAGCAGAAGTCCATATAGCCCAGCTCCAATCCACCAGAAAACGCCTAGAGACACAGGTGCAGTCACTGACGCAACAGGACACTACAATGGCAGCAAAGCTCAAGGACCAAGAAGGAAGGGCAAGTAGAAACAACATTAGAGTGGTAGGAGTGTCGGAAGGGGCTGAGGGCCCCAGTGTGGACCTTTTCTTAAAAGACTACAAATTAAATATTTTCCGCCCCAAACGCCTGTCCAAATTGTTTTTGGTTGGGAGAGCACACAGGGCACCAATACCCCGCTCAAACCGGGTGCCCTTCCACATACAATAAATGCAAGGATCTTTAATTATCGTGACGGGGATGCAATTCTCCAAGCTGCAAGAGGAAATCTACACTACGAAAACGCATTGTTTCACTTATACCCTGACTTTACTCTACAGGTCCTGTGCTAGAGACATAGCTTTGAAGCGGTGAAAAGAGAACTAAGAGAGCATGGTCTCAAATATATCATGCTCTTCCCTGCAAAGCTTTGGGTGGTGGTGGAGGGAAAGACATGACATTTTGTATCCCCGAAGAAGCCTGGGAATGGCTGGAAGGCTGGCGTGTTGCTGGTCGAAGTGGTGGTAAAGGGGCAAGAAGAGATTGCGGGGCAGTGAAGGGCAGGTCCTCAGAAGATCCGCAAGGGAAGCAGCCCAAAGAAGAGACATCAGAGACAATGTGATAGGACCGTAAGAATCCAATGTCTTATGCATTTACTCTTGGTCCACAGTATAAGAAGTTGTATGACTTCTGTTGAACGGCAGCCATGGGCTTGGGAATTATTTGTTGGGGAGAGGAGACGAATGGGCGTGGGTGCAGGCAGAGATTTTCTATGTACCTTGCAGGTCAGCAGTTGAATAAGTACATCTCGGGATCTGCATATAGAATGGTGTGACAGGGGTAAAAGAATAAGAATGCATATCTCTGTGGGTCATTGACGGCGGAGCCAGAGTCCCCAAAATATTGTTAGTGGATGTTGTTTGGGCGACAGGCGCTCTGCAGGTTGGGAAGGTGGGGTGTTGAGAACCTATCTAGCAGGGTTGCAGGGAGGGGGAAGTAGTTTCACAGTTGGGGAATGTGTACCTGTTATAGAAATGTAAATGTTTGGAATGAAAGTGCTCTACTACAGTGGGGGCCGGTTACAGGTTACAGTACGAGGCAGAACCCGGGTGCGGGTACACCACCCATGGTATGGAGACGCATGATCATAAAACTATCCCACTTACTTGTCACATGACTGGAGAGCAGCGGCAATCTTTAAAAATCTGGTTCTGGAATATCCTCAGCGGTAAGATAAAGCGAACAGTGGCTTTACAGTTCATCAAGAGGCATGCACTGGATGTAATTTTATTACAGGAAACACACCCAAAGGGGAACCACTGTAAAGTGCTAGAAAGATTTGGATACACACTGGTGGTGCATGCAGGTTACACCGCTGGTTCCGGCGGGGTTGGGGTCTTATGCAAGAAAGCACTACTCTTTATTTCCACAAAGACATGGAATGATTCCCTGTGTAGATTTGTAGCATTGCGTGGACAATGGGAGGTGCAAACTCCTAACCTCTGCTCAGTATATATTCCTCCCAAACTTAACACACCTACGTTTGCTCTGTTGGGCCTCCTTCTCCTGGAACTGCCAGATGGAAAGTTGGCTTTGGGAGGGGATATGTATGATGTGATCAACATAGAATTGGATGTTGGGGAGGGGGTGGTTACTGGAAGGAGCCCAGGCCCGCTGCAAGATTTTATGCAGGCTATGGGCCTGGCTGACATCTGGCGGTAACAGCACCCAGAGTCCAGGCAATTTACGGTTTTGTCAGCAGCACATGGGAGCTTGGCTTGCCAACCACTTGGGCGAATTCAGAGTGGCCATATGTGTGGGTCGAGGAGTATCACACCACTCACCAGTTGAAGTGTTGCTTGATGGTCTGATTAGGGACCACGTTCTACCCCCTAAAATTGACCCATTGTTAGTAAAAGACAAGACATTTAAATCGAGCATGAAGGAGCATGCTGAGTTATTTTTTAAAGAAAACCTGGGGTCAGTGAACTCACCTGTAGTGATGTAGGAGGTGTTCAAATTGGTGATTAGAGGCCATGCACAAGCCTAAACTGGGGGTGATAAAGAAGGCTAAAAAACTAAAAGGCATTGCATTGGAGCATGACATCGCTCAATTGGAGGCCCGTATGGTAGGGGGTAGATGACCTCTCATTCATTGGAACGCCATTTAAGGGTCCAACAGCACGAGATGAGAGCGCTGATAGAAAATAGTGCCTGGGCTCGCGCGCTGGACACCCAGCACCGCTTATATGATGTGGGTGATAAGGCTAGTAAATTGCTAGCTTGGTTAGAAAGATGGGGCAGCAGGCGTAGATGGGTCCCAGAAATACTGGACGGGGAAGGGAATTGACACGCTACGGGAAAAGCGATCGCCGAGGCATTCACTACATATTATGAGGCTCTATCTGCACCTCCGTCTGAGATGTCAGGTGCAGACTGCAAAGAATTTTTGAGGGATTTAACTCTCCCCCAGCTGACGGAAGAAGACCTGTAATGTTAGAAGGAGATTTGACAGTAGAGGAACTGAGCACACCGGCACATACCCTGCAATCAGTGAAGGTAGAAGGGCCAAATGGATGCTGTTTAAACGCATGATGGATAAAAGAACTGAACACATTTTGAATATGTTTCAGGGGGCTAGGAATAACAGCACTCTACCAGAGTACCAAAGAATAGTGGTTATAGTAGTAATCCCTAAAGAGGGCAAGCCACCAAGGGACTTTGGGTTATATAGACCCATTTCACTGCTTAATTATGAAGCCAAAGTATTGCCTGAAAACCTGTTGCTTTGCTTGCGAACATTGATCACATCTTTGATTCATCCGGATCAATCCGAATTTATGCCGCATAGAGGGACACAACTAAATCTGAGAAGATTATATGGGATCATGCACATGACTGAATCCTCTCATACAGAGCTGGCTGCTCTTCTGTCCCTGAACGCTAAAATGGCATTTGATAGTGTGGATTGGAGCTATTTATTTGTGGTACTGACACATCTTGGTTTCGGACTATGTTTATTGGTTGGGTTAAGCTTCTCTACGCAGACCCTCTGGCATGAGTACGAGTTAATAACTCAGTGTCCTGGGTGTTTTTTCCCTCAGAAAGGGTACAAGGCAGGGCTGTCTACGTTCCCCAATGTTCTTTGCCTTGGCCCTTGAGCCACTAGCGGCGTGGGTGCGACAAGACCCCTCGATCATGTGGAGCATTCCAGTGGATAGAGAATGAGATGAAAGAATCTCACTCTACACAGACGATGTCCAACTATATGTCATGAAGCCCATGCACTCCATCGAAAGGATTTTACAGATTTTCCACACAATTGGGAAGTACTCAGGGCACCTAGTCAGCTGGGAAAAGTGCCTACTGTTCCCGCTGGCGGGGGCAGTGCCAAGGTTTACATCTAGGTGCAGGGTCCTAATTGAGATGGTCGGTTTCAAGTACCTCAGGGTGTACGTGACTAGGAAGGCACAGACCTTTTACACTAAGAGCCTGGTTGCGCAGTTGGACAGATTCCCCAGAGATGTCCAACATTGCAGGTGCTTTTGCTCTTTCTGATGGGTCGAGCATCCATTTTAAAAATGATGACTCTCCAACGCCTGCTATATGTTTTGCAAAACACACCTTCCGAATCCCACAAGACTTTTTTCAAAAAACAAACTCAGAATTACGGCTTTTGTTGTGGAGTGGTGTTAGTTCCCGTATAGCCGTACAAAAGTTTCAGAGAGTTGTCTACGACAGAAGACTGGCAGTGTCTGCTATTAAGACATATTATTGGGCCACCCAGTTAATAACGGTGAATGATTGGGTATTTGGGGATCGAGAGGATCCAGCTTTCAGAGTAGACAGAATATCCATGGGCGACAGGGGATAATCTCCTCTCCTGTATTGTAGAAAGATGGAGCGGAGTCTGCCTTTCCACACACAGACAGTGGTGAGGGGTGGAGGGAGGCCATAAGTTGTCTGGGCTGGGAGGGTAAATTGACAAAGATGACGCCACTTTGGGACAGTGATCTACTTCAGGGGGTGGGGGAGTTATGGGGCTTCACAAATTGCGTCTCCTTTGCAACTCTCCAACAGGAATATGAAATGGGGAAAACGGAGTAGCTCCGATATTTACAGATGGATCATGTACTGTGGGGTCACATCCAAGAGGGAGAGTTGTTGGCCGAGGCGGCCTTGCTGGAGGCCTGCCTATTGACAGACCCTTGATTGACAAGTCAATCTCAACTGTATATAAAAAACTGGTGAATAACTCCCCGGATCCATTGGGGCCATTGAAGGCAGCTTGGGAGGGTGATCTCAGCCTACTGAATGATGAGAATTGGGTAGAAGCCAAGAGAAGTGGCCAGACGGTTTTGCTTTAGGCTGGTCCAACTGAAGATCTTGCATGGAGCTTATTACTCCAGGCCACTGCTGCACTGCAGAGGGAGGGCTGAAAATAAATCCATTATGTCAACTGGGAATGCTGACAGGAGGGGACCTTTTACCACCTGCTGTGGGAATGCCCACTGATCGATAGATACTGGACAGAAAGTGGACGGATTATGGCTAAGGTGGTGGGGCTGGAGGTCCCTTTAGAAGCTAAAAAGGCACCTACTTCTTATCTCTGTGGCTGAAACCTGGCCTAGGTATAAAAGAATTTGGTTGGCACAGGCATCGGTGGTGGCCAAGCGCAATGTAGCACGGGCCTGGGGGGAGGTCTGTCCCCCGAGTATGAATGACTGGGAGGGGGACCTGTATTGGTGCTGCTAAGCCAAACATACAATCTATCTAAGTAGAGGATGCCAGCATAAGTGGGAGAAGGTATGGTGGGGTTGGCAGGAGAACTGAGGGTTGTAAACAGAGACACTAAGGTTTAGGAGGAGCAAGACCGCTGGCCTCCTGGTCAGGGAAACTTCTTTGCCCTCGCACAGCTCCATCATTGCACCACTACCCCACTCCTCTCTGCTTGAAGGTAGGTGTTCAAGGCCCTCCTCCACCCGCAGGCTCCTGCCTGCGCCTCATCCCTGGTGGTCCAGTGGGAGAGCCTTGCTTTTCTGCTGGTCCGCTCTGCCAGCCTTCCTGGTTTTCTCCCCTGCTTTGTCTGTCTGTGCCCTGTCTGTCTGTCTTTGCCTATTTGACCGTTGTGCAGTTTGTCCCTCATTGTCTCTTGCGCCTTATTGTTTGTGCCTCTGTCCCTTGTGCCTCATTGTCTTTTTTGTACCTCCGTTGTTGTTTTGTGCCTCTGTTGTCTTTCTGTACCTCTGTTGTCTTTTTGTGCATCTGTTGTCTTTTTGTGCCTCTGTTGTCGTTTTGTGCCTCTGTAGTCCATTGTGCCTCAGTAGTCCTTTGTGCCTCTGCCTCTATTGCCTTTTTGCCTTTTTGTCTCTTTGCCCGTTTGTCTCTGCTGCCACTTTTTCCCTTTCCTGCCGCTGCCGACCCGCGGCCCCTCCCCCACCTGTTCCTGCTCCCACCTCCCAGCTGCACTCCCTCCATCGACGCCTACTTAACAATGGCCACTGCACGGCCAAAGGTGCGCCAAAGGCAAGCCCATATGCGCCCGTTCACAACCTGACCGCGACCAGCGCCAGGGACCCTGGTCCTGCGACCACCCACCGCTACGACTCAGCTGCCTTCAACGCACTCAACTCTGGAAGAAACAGCAACTGCCAGCTGTCAACGCCGAACACCACCCTTGGCCAGTTCTCCTGCCAACACTGCTTCCGCACATTCACCCACATCCGGATGCCCACTGTTACGTCAAACCCACTGGACGCCAGCAAGCCCAAACCCCTGAACTGCATCCTCCTCAATGTCTGCTCCCTACATAGACACGCTTTAGAGATCTGGGACCTCCTCGACACTCTCTCGCCCGACATTGATTTTCTTACAGAGACGTGGACCAACGCCAGCTCCGCACCCGACATCGCAACCGCCAACCCCGATGGGTACAAGATCCAGAGGAAGGAACGCCTCAACCACCCTGGAGGTGGACTCGCCATGGTACACAAAGACTCACTCCGACTCACTACAACCAACACGAAAAACTCCTCGTCCCCCATGGAACACGTCCATTTGCAGATCCAGACCAACCCTAGAACGACCTCGCCTACTGACCCCCCGTACCGTGCACCACTTCACCACAACCATCACTGACCTCAACGCACCCCACGCCCTCGCCTCCAAGGACTACGTACTCCTCGGAGACCTGAATTTCCACCTCGACAACCTCAGCAACCCCAACTCCACCACCCTCCTGGACAACCTTGCCAAAATTGGACTGAAACAGCTCCTCACCACCCCCACCAACAAGGCAGGACACACCCTCGACCCCATCTTTGCAGGAGGAAACAACATTTGCTTCAACCACACCACGCAACCCCTCTGGACCGACCACCACTGCGTCCACTTCTCCTTTTCGAAACCCACTGCACACAAGCCCACACCATGCCCCTGTGCAGGAACTGGAGCAAGATCACTGAGGAGCACCTCACCTCCGCACTCAACAGCACCCCTCCACCCACCACGACTGACGCAAACTCTGCAGTCAACGAACTCCACAGATGGATCACCGACTGTGCCAACATGCTTGCGCCCCTCCAGAACCCCGACAGACAACGCAACACAAAAGCCACCTGGTTCACCACCAACCTCCGAGAATCCAAGCGCACTTGCCGGCGACTCGAGAAGGCGTGGAGGAACAGCATCATACTCGACTCTTCCCTCACCATGAACCGACAGGTCAACGCTATATCCTCCACGTGTTTCAACACCCTCTGTATTCTCCACAAGACCTTCAAATGGATCCCCCCCAAATCCAGAAAGACCGTCACCCAAGCACTCATAACCAGCAGACTGGACTACAGGAACGCCCTCTATGCTGAGATCAACAAATCTCTACTCCTAAAACTCCAGACTATCCAGAACGCCGCAGCCACACTTGTCCTCGGCATCCCACGACAAGACCACATCACCCGGCACCTACAAGACCTCCACTGGCACCCCATCGAATAGAGAGTGACCTTCAAACTGCTCACTTACGCCTACAAATCCCTCCACAACACTCGACCTCAACGAAAGACTCTCCTTCTACGCACCCAAGAGAAACCTCCGCTCCTCCGACATTGCCCTGGCCGAAATCCCACGCATCCACAGAGCCAGAACAGGAGGAAGAGCCTTCTCCTACATGGCGGCCAAGACCTGTATCAATCTCCCCCTCAGCATCAGACAATCCCCTTCACTGCAAGCCTTTATTTATTTATTTATTTAGTTAGTTATAAAGTTCTGTATAGTGCAAACGTGACCCTTATGGGTATCGGAGGGTTTCACAATTTTGGGAAAGAGGGATACAGTATTGGGAAGCAAAACATTCGTTACATAATTATGCAAGGTGCGTGCAAGACTCATGTAGGTATCAGAACCCTTCACATAAGGGTAGGGCGTATACAGTAATGGGTGAGGAACATTCGAGCACATATATGTACAACGCATGCTAACAATGTTATTCCCAGTTATATAACCAAGTAAAAAGTCAATCAAGACAACCGAACAGAGGACAGTAATGAAGTCTAGGAGCCAAGGCCTATTAGGACAGGAACTTGAGCATTAGGATTTTTTTCACTTCCTTTTTGAAGGAAGCGGTGGAGGAGATTATATGGACTTCCGGAGGAAGAGAGTTCCAAATCTTCAGGGCAATGCCTGAGAAGGCTCTGCTAATCGATCTCTTTTTGTGGAAAATCAGTGGTTTCAGGAGCATTGTACTTGAACTTCGTGACTCTCTGCAGCCCCCTGATAATTCTGGTTTTTGAGCCAGATAGATGGGGGTCTTGAAATGAAGGGCTTTGTGCGTCATGCAGGCAATTTTTAACTGTATTCTTGCCTCGTATGGTAACCAGTTTAGGGATTTTAGTGCTGGGGATATGTGTTCTTTTCTTTTTGTCTCAGTAATCAATCTAGCTGCGGCATTAATGGAAGCCCTTAGTGGGGCCAGGCTCTGTTTGGGGAGACCACAGAGCGTGGAACTAGCGTAATCTAGTCTTGGAAAAACTAGAGCTTGTACCGCCAATTTGAAGTCTTTCTGTGGAAGGAATGGTTCGAGATTCCTTAGTATGCTCAACTGATGTTTAGCTCCCTTGGTAGCATTGCTGATATGGTTCTTCATATTTGAATGCATGTCTAGCGTGATTCTGAGGGATTTAGCTGATTCAATAAAGTGGGGGGAGCAGTAGAAGGCTGTGAGGTGTTTCATCCCAAGGTCAATCTTGGGAATGGGGAGCGATGAGAAGGAATTCAGTTTTGGATGTGTTGAGCATGAGGTAGTTGTCAGTGAGCCAGTTTTGAGTGTTCATCCTGATGGAGTTGAGTGAGATGAGGTCTTTTGGGGAGGTGATTTTCAGATAAAGTTGAGTGTCATTCGCATACATATGAAAAAGAATGTTCTTGGAGTTCAAGGCATTTGCTAATGGTTCTAAGAGTAAATTGAAGAGAATGGGGGATAGGGTGGACCCCTGTGGAACCCCTATAATTACTGTACGGGGATGAGAAAGAGATTGATTCATCTTGATTCTTTGGGATCTGTTTTGAAGGAAGGAAGTGAACCATTTCCATACCGACACTGATAAGCCCATCCTGTGTTTTAGAGTGGATAGTAGTTTGATATGGTTCACAGTGTCGAAGGCAGAAGATAATCAAGGAGGATTAATAAGCAAGATTCATTATGGTCAAGCAACTTTAAAATTTCATCCATGATGTGAGTGAGTGCAGATTCGGTGCTGTGCCCTCTCTGGAAACCAGACTGATGATGATCCAACAGTTGGAATTTCTCGATGTGTGAGCAGAGCTGAGTTAGTGCGCATTTTTCAAGAAATTTCGCCAGAGTGGGGATGTTGGAAATCGGACGGAAGTTATTCAGATTGGAGCTGTCTGCGTTAGGTTTTTTTAGAATGGGGGATACCTGGGCTGCTTTTAGACAGTGGGGGATCGTGCCTTGCACTAGTGAAGCACAGACGATCTTGGACCATAAGGGGAGGATGGAGGCTTTTATTTCTTTGAAGATAGCAGGTGGAAGAGGGTCGCTGAAGTGGTTAGATGGATTTATTGCAAGAAGAGTGTTGTAGATGTCACTTTCGCTGAGGTGAGTAAAGGTGTGTCAAGATGCATTGTTCTTGAGGCTTACACCAAGGGGGATTAGTGTCTTTTGGTGGGTAAGTGGGGCCATAGTTTCATACAATGGGAGAAGAGCCCTCTTTGATTCAATGTCTATATTGATGGTTTTAGTTTTCTGGGAGAAGAAGGCGGCCAAATCGTCACACGTAGGAGAGCCGTCACCAAGGTCATGGCGGTTGGGTGCCTTGACCGATTGTTGTTTAATGAGTTCAAAAAGTTTCTTAGGGCATTTTTTAGCTTGATTAAGTTGAGATCTGAAGAAGTTGGCTTTTGCAGACTTGATTTTTTTGTTTTAAGAATTCCTGGTAGCTCTAAGAAGGTTTAAATGTTTGGTGGATGGTATGGATCGCCATGATCTTTCTGCCGCCCTCAATTTACTGTGCTCCGAGTTTAGGTTGGAGTTGAACCAAGGTTTGGAAATTTTGTGGGAGGCATTTTTATGTTGTACAGATGCTATAGCATCCATGATACCAGATATGGAGGAATTATAAAAATCAGTGAGGATATGAACATTCTTCAGGTCTGTTTGGGAAGACAAGGTATTTTTTCAACGGGTAGCTAGCTCTTCAGTGTTTATATTTCGGAGGTTCCTTTTCCATTGCTCGTTTTGTTGGGCTGGACCCCCTTTACCGACACCTTCCTGTTGATGAAGAAGAGGATGCAGTAGTGGTCAGACCAATCGCTTGGGGTAATGGAGTCCAGTGTGATGGTGTTACCTTTGGCTATGATGAGGTCCAGAATTTCACCCTTGTTGTGAGTTGGGCTATCACAGAATTGTGTCAGTTCTTGATTCAAAAGGAAGGATTTGAGACAATTCACTACGTGATCATTTGGGTTAGACCAGTGTAGGTTAAATTTTCCCAGGAAGATTTGGGACACTAGAGGGTCGTCATTGGATGAGATGATTTCCATTAAGTGCTCAATGAAGGAAAGATTGTCTCCCGGGGGGTAGTAGAATATATGTAATTTGCAGACAGGGCGGGTTTTGCACAATATGGTGATGCATAGATATTCGCAGGAGATCAGAGTGGGGGTTTATGATTGTGAGACCAACAGTGTCTTTCTGTGTATACAGACTATTCCTCCACCCTGTTTCAAGGCTCTGTCCATACGAATTATGTCATAACTAGGTGGGACTAGAAGGTCAAGGGTAGGGGAAGAAGAGCAATTTAGCCAGGTTTCTGTTAGGATAATGATATCCAGAGTGTTAGCCAGGATGAGATCATAGATATCGGTGGCGTGTTTACTAGCTGATCTGCAGTTGAGAAGTACACATTTTAGTTGGTCAGCCAATTGGGGAGTCGGAGTCTGGAGGATGTTAACATGCTTGAGGTTTTCGCTATTTATAGCTCTGGGATTGTAGAGAGGTTCTCTGTCAGGGTTAGCGGGGATAGTTTGGATTTGACCCAGTAGGGACTTGTCAGAGACTAAAGGGAAGGAATAAGATAAGAGTAGATCAAGGATCTCACTGGTCAAGAGATAATCCTTAAGTCTTCTGGGGCGAGAGGAGGCATTTGGGAGGGGTGAAGTTTTAAAGGTGTTGGGAAATGTGTGTGTGACAGGGGCAGGAACTGTGTCAATAAGGACACTAGGTCGGGTCCCTAGCATGCTAAGTAATCTGAGTAAGGGGAGATTTTCAATAGTAATGGCCTTCAGTTCTCAGAGTTCTTCTGTGAGAAGATGCAGGTGACATGAGATCTCATCAAGACGAGCGGCCCAGTCTGATTTTTGGTAGTTGGATAAGGGTTGTGTGGGTAGTTCCTGCTTCCTTGAGTGATCGCTGCGGGGACCAAGGTGGCATTGAGAAGGTTAGAGGGAGTGCATGAGGCAGTACGGTCTTGTTGAATCTCTGTTAAAGAGGGGAGAGGAGCCGGTGGTGGATGGCGGATGATAGGGGTTTGTGTGGCAGATGGGATGAGAGTGAGGAACAGAAGAGTGGGTTGGAAGTGATAACATGCAGCGAAGGTAGTCGCCTGGACATATACTGGGTTGAAGGGGTGTTAGGGTAGATCAAGCAGGGAGGTTCACTAGAGGAGGAAGGGCGTCCCGAGGCGGCAGAGGAATCCTCAACAAGGGATCCGATTTGCATCCGTGTGGAGCCCGTGGAGGTGTGAGAAGCTGTATGTCCAGTAGCTACTTGATTCATAGGTGATGTGAACTGAGTAGGTTCTGATGATACTAAGTCAGGGGACTGAATGGAACAGAGGGCGCTTCGTGAGTGAGGGGGATTATTATCAGATTTGGCGCCTGAGGAGGGATGTGAGAGTGATATCGTTTGTAAGATGATGCATTCAGGAAAAGCCTCAAGACCTGGCTCTTCAGATGAGACAGAGCTGCTCAAATCCCCCTCCCTCCCCAGCGCCGTGAGACCCTCACGGGTGAGTAGTGCACTTCACAAATCCCTGATTGATTGATTGATTGATTGAGGGGGAAGGAATTTTGTACTACCACGATCTGATGGATTTTGCTGTTTGTTGGCTGATGTAACAACTGTACATTCCGATCACAGGATTGATGTCAAATTGCATTCTATAATATCAATGTACTGTTGAGTGAGCACTGATTAATAAAAAAAGTGACAATACAACTGATAGAGATTAAATCATGGCCCTCATTGTAATGCTTTTTTTTTTTTTTTTTTTAAGATTGTGTGGATATGCACTTTTGTATGTAGTATTTATATCTGGTTTTATGCTTTCATGAACAATGCTGATTTTAATAATTGTGTTTTTTAATTCGTACGACAAACACTTGTACTGTATAATTTATCTCTGCCTTTTATGGCTTGGGCCGAATAAAGATTGTGATTGATTGACAATGCTAAGGAAGTTCTATAGTCTTTTAAATTCCAAGTAATTTATAAAGGGGAACCGTTTGATGGTATGCATACTCAATTGGTTGCACCCTGCTAAGGCATTTTAGTTCAATTGGGATTCCAAAAAGAAATGTTCCAATTGTTTAGCTGAAGTGTTAATGGATAGTGATTCAACAGTTTTTCACTTTGGATGGAGTGTGCTTGAGATATAATATATAATTGTCACCTGGTAAAAGAATCATTGAAGTGTCTTTGAACATCCATTTGTGGGTCATGAACTCATATCAAGACTTTGCTTTACTCTACATGCATTTGTTTTATTTGTTTAACAATTTTGCATATTTTGCCATGCCAGCCTTAATAAAATTCATGCTCTGAGCTTTCTGGTTTCGAGAGTCACTTACTTTGCTCCCCCCAGCTTGCAGTTCAAAGTGCCTTGAACACAATAGGGAAACCAATCTTCTCCTGGCTGTGGAAGAGAGTGGGTATGAGATCTTCATAGGTGTTGGCAACACTTTTCTGTAAAGTACCTTGCAGGCTGTTATCAAAAGGACAAAGATAGAATAGGCAGACCTCTGATTCTAGCAACTACAGGAGATTTCGTTGCAGTTGAGAGGTAAGAAACCTGCCCTGGATAGATGGAATTGGCTCAGGAGAGGAATGTGCTGTGATGTTAGAAGTGGCTGCAATTTTAAATCATTCATAAATAATACAAGAGGTAGGAAACTGGTAGGCTGATCCCTGGGAGTGCTTATTACGGGTGGAGGGATAATTCACTGGATAGGGCAGGTGATTCCTGTGTTCTAGACTTCTAAACCCCCATTGTTAAATTCCTCTACAGGGATGAACAGGTGAAAATAAGAGGATCAGGAGTTAGAATTTTGGCCAGTACAGCTTATGAAGTCCTGTCTGAGTGGTGAAGGTCCCAACTCTGGATTTATATTTCTGTACTTTTGTGTACTCAGTGTCCAGGGCTAGTCCAGCACTTGCTCGCTCTCAGGACAAGTGGAGGATAGACTTCCCCTAGGCCTTGAATGAGGGAGTCTTCTCCAATTCATAGATTGGCCCTGCTGAGTAGACACTGTGGACTCTTGTTAGACACCAAAACACTGGGCAAGCTGCAGTAGGTCTGGGTATCTGGAGGGTTTGGGCAGGGTGAGAGGTCTGCCATGGAGGACCTAAGGGTATTGCTGCCATGGTAGATCCCACTCAGAAGACCACCTGAACTGAACACGAGGGCAGGTCCCTACTGCCAATCTACTGCAATGGAGGAGAAAGCAGAATTGCTAAAGGCTGTGGAAGGCAGCAAAAATTAATCAGTCTAATATTATTCATTTTATAAGTCAGAGACCCCTGGAGATTGCTCTGGTGACGGGAGCACACCACCAGGCTCAGAATGCAGACAACCCCATCAAAACTGGTACAACTAGTGCGGAGTCTCAAAACAACACTGTAGTGTAACCCTTGTAGAGTCGCTAGGAGTGGGGAAACTATAATATAAAAAACGTTCAACATACCCCGTTTAACTCTTGATTTTCAGTGAAGTCAATAAAGGATCACCAAATACATTCTTATTTGTGCCACAAACACATAAACTGATTCAAATGTGCATGTCATATTGACAGAGAACTCCAAGGTCCCCTGCACACTCTAGTGGTACATAGATTTAAGTTAGTACAGTAATGAGCGTAGGAAAGAAATAAACACTGTTCATCCACTGCTCTGTGTGGTTCCAGGATTTATTGTCCTTGTTGTGTGTTCCTTGGTACAGAGTCTTAGCCTAGCCAACACGTGTTTCGTCGCTACCATGAAGTACACAGCGACTTCTTCAGGGCTAAATTCCTATGATTACGGTCCTTATTGTCAGTTGTACTTCCGTCTCAAAGGTAAATAGTAGTAGATGGTCTCAAGGGTAACAGAGACCAGAATTCCATTTAATTAAGGTTTCCTCATGAAGCATGTAGGAGAGTAGGATCTGCTTCACATGGGTACCCCCACTTTTTGCTGATGCTTCACTGTTTTTCGACATTAGTCTGGCTGGAGCCCTGCTAATCAGAACCCCAGCCTAGCTGCTTCCTCTCTAAAATGGTTTCCATGTGCCTTAGGCACATCACTGATTGGAATCTGGAGTGCCCTTATAAGTCCCTAGTATATGGTATACTATGTACCAAGGGCATAGGTACCTCAGAGGCCTGCCAGGGGCTGCAGCATGTATTATGCCACCCCTGGAAGGCCATCCAAACTGACACCACAGGTCTGCTACTGCAGCCTGGGTAAGGTGGTGCATGCACCCCTTACTGTGATATAGGTTACCTATATCACTAAATACATACACACATATAAACCTATAAGTCACTCCTAAGGCAGGCCTTATCAATCCTAAAGGCAGAGTGCGTGGTTCCTATGTGAGAGGGTGCCCCTGCATGAGCAGGGCCTCTCTGCAGCGTTCGGAGACCATCTCTGATGCTGTTTGTAGTGCAGCCTGACCATATACTCTTAAGCGCATTATAACCTCGCGGTAAAATGCTAACTTTGGAATGGCTGCACCTAAACATGTCGTGTTTGGTGTCAAACATCTTGGAATACTACCCCCCGCCAATTCTGGCGGCGGGGTAGCATTCCACCCTTCTAGAGGGAAAGACATGTTAACTCTGACTAACCCGGTAACTTCTTTCCAAAGCCCTGGCATTACAAAATGGATGCTGCTGCCACAGACACGAGTCTGGCCTCCTGCTGCTGGACGAAACTCCGGCAGGGGAGGCCTGGACAATAGGTTTCCTGTCCCAGGGAGGTGTGACCACCTCCCCAGACAGGATAATGTGTATTGGGGCTGGGCGGGAGCACCATCTGTGTGCTTTGAAGTCCTGCACTGGGGGCACATTTGGTGTCCCTGTGCATACCCCAGTTCAAACCGGATCAGGGGCTTGCAGCCCCTGCTTTGGCTCGAACTGGACAAAGGGAAAGGGGTGTAGCCACCCCTCTGCCCTGACCCACCCATAGGTGGGGCCACAGAGTAGTCCAACCCCTATCTTTAGTATAAAGATAGGAACCCAGTCCTTAGGACTTTAGATTATCCCTGGACGAAACTCTGAAACTGAATCCTGGACCTTCGACGCTCTACTCACGATTAGAGGACAGAAGAATCTCCCTTGGGGTCAAGGAGTGACTCCCCTGCTTGGCAGGCACCAAAGAAGCATCTGTCCAGTTCGCATTTCTGAAGCTCCCGTCGGACGCCGAAGTCATCGCATCACCAGAGGTGGATTCTCAGACTTCACCGAGGCTACCCTGAGTCCCCAGCAAAGCTGAGGCCCGTGGCTATTGTGGGTGACTTGAGACCGTAACCCCTGGACACCGAGCACATTTGCAAGTGCATCCTCTTCTGGGTCTTCCAAGAAGTCGTGCTTTAGGCTCCGAGTAGCCCTAGCCTTCAGCACCACCTGCACCGAAGATCACTGGCCCCCACTCCACGAGTGTCCTGTAAGCCAGCTCCACGTGCGGCGTCACGAGGCTCCTTCGCGGTCGCTAGCCCGTTGGCTAGTAGCCCTTAACGAAGGCCAATCTTTTTCTAACTTGGCATCCTGGTTGCTCCAGGCCTGCCCTCACTTACCCTCGCTGGGTGAGTTCCCCAGACCTTGCTGGTCTGCACCATCGACAATCTTCTTCTGCATCGAGACTTGCCGTTGCCAAGGTTTGTTGGGTCCAATCCGGTCGCCGACACCTCAGCACTCGACAAACATCGTGTACCAGCCCGAATCCTGCTCCTGGTCGCCGACAACGCCTCCTGGACCTCGTGGCTGAAGAGTCAAGACAACCGTCAACGCACTTGAAGCACTCGACATCGGTGGGCATCTGTCCATCGCCTTCCTGGTCACTGGCTAGTGACCCAGACTCTGTCCCCTCTGCTTTCAGGTTCTTCAGAACTCCGATCCACTCTTGGATCCACCCGGACACTTTTCACTTGGTCGCCAGCAGCACTTTGCAGCAGATCGCCATTCAAATCGACGACGAAACCCGACCCCGAAAGGCACCTATGCACCCGGCTTCCCTGGGTGAGGTAACACGAGTACTCCGGTGCTCCTGTGGGTAGAGACTCTTCAAAGTCCTAGATCTCAAAGGGTTTGGTCCAAGTCCTCTTTAAGTGTCCCTTTCTCTAATTTCCCGATCCCGACTTTCTCCATAGAAGTCAACGGCATATCGCGGTTGTGTATTTACACTGCACGCGTCTCCCGTGGGTCCCCTGTGTCACTACCTTGGGTGGTTCCTTGTGGTCCAAGCACTTCTAGAGGCTCTAGGCCTAGTGTCTAGTTCAGTCGTGGTTCGCATACCACTTTATTGGTATATGGTTTGGTACGCCCCTAGGGCCCAAACGTGTATTTGTGCTATTACTGTGTTTAAATAACTTATAACTTGTGTACTTCGAACTCTAGCCTCATAAAGAGACTAGAGGGGTGTGTTTAGCAATAAATACATATATTTTGAATATATACCTGGTGTGGTGCTCTTTCATTTGGTCACTCAAGAGATTGTAGACTGGTAAAACAAGCTGCTTTACATTCCTTCAAGACTTAGCCTGAAGGCTGCTCTCCATAGCTACCACTAGGATAGCTTTCAATAAGGTTGTCTTTAACCTATCTCCAATAAGGGGTTGTTTGGACTGGTGCAAGGTGCCCACTATAATTAGTGGACAGCATTTGCCAGGCCAACTTCTCACAAAGCAGATTCTATATTCTGTGATGCAGACGAGTATTCAGAATATGCAGCTACTAATTATTGTGAGACCTTATTCGTAGGGTTATGGCTGTCAGCCAGCTTTTATTGTGTTGCCGCTGGTCACCGGATGCTGCTTCACCGGATCGAGTGACCAGCGGCAACACAATCAAAGCTGGCTGACAGCCATAACCCTACGAATAAGGTCTCACAATAATTAGTAGCTGCATATTCTGAATACTCGTCTGCATCACAGAATATAGAATCTGCCTCATGAGGAAACCTTAATTAAATGGAATTCTGATCTCTGTTACCCTTGAGACCATCTACTACTATTTACCTTCGGGGCGGAAGTACAACCGACAATAAGGACCGTAATCATAGGAATTTAGCCCTGAAGAAGTCGCTGTGTACTTCATGGTAGCGACGAAACGCGTGTTGACTAGGCTAAGACTCTGTACCAAGGAACGCACAACAAGGACAATAAATCCTGGAACCACACAGAGCAGTGGATGAACAGTGTTTCTTTCTTTCCTACGCTCATTACTGTACTAACTTGAATCTATGTACCACTAGAGTGTGCAGGGGACCTTGGAGTTCTTTGTCTGTAGTGTACCATAATCTAGAGAGAGGGGTGGTTCTTCCTACCCTTTTGCACCGCACTTACGCCTAAGTTCACCCTATAATATTTGCGTACTGCCTTAGAGCGCCATCTCCCAACTAGAACAACCACCAGGCGTGCAGTGTCTTCAGTCATATTGACAGAACAGGACCTACCACCATATTTTTATATCAAATACAATGTTAGAGCCATATTCAATAATTAACAGTAAAATAAACATTAATGTATCGGACCTAAATGACACAAAATTTAAAGACTCAATTGTTTTTGACAAGTGCACGAAATCAGTCTGTCCGCCTAAGGGTGCAGGATTGTGCCAGACTATACATAAGTCATTTCTATTTTTAGACAAACGTAAATGTTCCTCTGAGGCTACTTTCTCTCTCTGAGTCTTTTAATCAAACTCCTCACAATTAGACCTGCTGACCCTGTGTGTGACACTTTGTGTTTCAACATCGTTTTTAGAATGGTCATTTATGTGAGGTCCTCATCAGAAAATTGATCTTTACGCTAATATTTTGTTATTGTTTCACAAAAGATGTTGCACTCTACAGTGTGGAGCTTTTGATGGCGGGGTTCAACAAGTGAGGCATTCCTTAGGCTCACTACCACATCTACAAAAACATTGCCCAGTGTAAATTTAGAATCCACGTCCTTGGATTAAGTTTATCAATGTCTTCAATCAATCAATTATTATTTATTCAATCATTAATTAATAATCATAAAAGTACAATTAAAAACACAGACAATAAATGCACATCTCAGAAAACAAAAGAGCCATAAGTAAATATACAATAGATAAGAAAATATCTTAAAATAGAATGAAATAAAATCCTATTTTCATTGCATTTAGTTGGATATTTACATGTGAATAGCAGCATTCAAATATAAGACACTTTTTAAGAATGACACAACTGCAGCTGTAAAGGCTGGGTCAGCCAGCTTCTATAAATGGAGAAAAGCAGGCCTGAACTGATAGAAACCCCTAGATCTCAGAATGGGGAGCAAATAGCTCTTGCGTGGGTAACGATACATTGGACAAAATAGCACAAAATGATCCAAGGTCTGCAGCACAATGCCATCAAATGGACAGGATAAAATAACATTACAATCATATTGTCCAGGGGGAAAACATAATCTGCACCGTATTCAGCCCAACAGAAACCTTGTAAGCAAAGATCTCTCCCACGGATTTTTAACCAGGGTAAGATAAGGCTCAAACAAGGATTGGATTTTATTATCTTACAGTTCTCATGATCGGTTTATTCAGGGCCCTGGTTTCCCTCGCTTCCATTACTAACTTAAAACTTCTCTTTCATTCTTTTCCTGTCAGCTTTAGCAATGGACTAGGGGGTATAATACAGTTCAGGATGCTCCAGTGTAATGGCCAAATCTCTAATATAAGCTAGCAATGGTATTTTATGCCACAAATCACAGTTAAGACAATCCTGGATTACTTCCCTTTTGTAGCTGTATGGTCCCCACACCAGACGGAGATCCATAAGAGAAGTGAAGCTAGTTTTATAACCGACCCAATTCATCATGGATGAAAGTTCTTGGGATGGTTGGACCAACCTCAAGCAATTTTTGACAAAATTGATTCTCTTCCCTCTGTATTTTTGTACAATTCTGATAGCCAGAGATGGCTGCGCCATAGGTGAGTACTGGCAGACATTTCATCCTCTAAATTTGGAGCAGAGGAACTATTGGTTTATTTCTAATAGACCCAGAAAGCTTGAAAAGGGCACCACAAGCTTGATTAAACCATTGACTTCTAGTGGCCAGAGAAGGGCTCCAATTGCGATTTTGGTAGAAAGTAACACCCAGGTATGGAAAAAAACTAACCCGCGAAATAGTTTTGCACTTGATGGTTAAAGGCTAAACTTTAAAAGTCTTCTTCCCACAAATCATTAAATGGATTTTAAGGATGTTGGTGTCCAGATCAATATCACTCATAAAATTTACAAACAAATCCACCAATCCCCTGAGACCATTTGCTGTGAGGAATAACAAAACTGCGTCATCTGCGTATAGCAGAGACGGGACAAAAAAAGAGTAAACCCTGGGCATATCCTTTTTCATTGGAGATCAAAAACTGATTCATTGCATTGCTGTACAATAAGAAAAAAGGGGTGCCAATACTCACCCTTGCCTAACACCTCCCCGGGAGATTAAGGAGGTTGGGCCGTTCCCCATCCTGGTCGTACCTAATAGTAGCAGCTATATCAGAATTCATAGCATGTAAAAAATCCAGCAGGGTTAAGGGAATCCCATATCAGCTATTAAAGACCACATCTTTCACCTATAAAGTCAGTCAAAAGCACTGCTTAAATGCATAGACGCTAAATGGATAGTGCTCTTCTTTTGTTATGTACCCCAATGTACCCCAATCTAGGCCTAAGTAGCTACACGATCTTACACCTACATTTGTCCTACCTTGCTCTGCATAACGGTTCTAGCACTGACCTTTTACCTAGTTATGTGCTGAATAAATGTTGATCGGTTTCCTTGAAACTAGCCTCAATTATTATGCATGAGGATTCTTAGAAAAGACCCTGCACATGACGTACATAACAGGATTAACATACTCTGTATAAAAGTAATGGTCATCTTTATCCTAGGGCGAAAGAACTACTTTGCATAATTGCGGGTATCATTTACATAATCGTACTCACAAACATATCGATTGTGTTAGGAACCCCTAGGCTATCTTTATGGTATAAAAGAACCATACCAACACTAGAAAGACATAGGAGAAGCTTCCACGCTGACACAAGACACTGAGCTCCCGTCCTGCACAAGCTCCAGCACGCAGTGGTCTGACATCCCTTGCGGGATGTCCAACTGAGACCAAGACGGGGTCCTTCATTCTCTCCCATCAGGTAATGGGGTTGGCTCTTTCCTAGGGGATTCTTGGCTTTACAACCACATACATGCTAGGTACACTTAGGTACACTTAGGTAGGGTTGCATCGTAGGAGTACGCTTGATTACTTTCATGTATATGTGCCTGCATATATTCACTGTTTTAGCACTATGGTAGAATTCTACCTTTTATTTACTCTGGTAGTGCTTGTAATCTTATACATTTTGTTTCTGTCTAATAACTGTCGCAGCAAACATGTTTTATACTAGAATGACGCTGGTTCAATAAATACTTATTGAAAACGTCCCCATCGTTTGTTCTGAGTATCTCTCTGAGACTAAGTGAGGACGATTGACTAGGCGAAAATTACTGTACTGTTTCCACGATCCCTGAAGGACCAAGGGTTGTCATGTTCGATAGTTGCCAGAGACTATTCACTACTTGGTAAGGTTAGGGGGCTTATGTTTGCAATGTGAGCTAGCTCATCTAAAGGCTAACATATCCTTGGCAAGTGTCTGGAATCAGTTTGGACACTAATCCCTTAGTTTATGTGGTCGAAACGCGCAGATCCTATATAGTTTTAGGAACTAATCAACACTTTGCCACCACATATTTCCAGATCAGTAGTTCTAAATTGAGACAATGTTCCATTGTTCCCTTGCCCTCCCTAAAACCATATTGGACAGGACTCAAGATGTTATTAGTCTGGTCCCATTCTTCAATTCTCCCCAAAATAACTCTTCCAGCCACCTTTATGATTGAATTTAGTAGGGAGATGGGCCTATAGCAGGTAGGGTCCTTGCGGTCCAGCTTTTTAAAGACCGGCACAATTGTGGCAGATCTCCACTTCTCAGGAATGCCTCTAGCTGCAGCTGCAATCAGAGTGTTAGTCAATAACGGGGCCCAGAATGAGATATTTGATTTCTATAGGTCAATATTGACCTATAGAAGGCCAGGAGCCTTGTTAGTGAGACTGATCTTAATAGCGCCCCATACCTCCTCCATGCCAAATCTCATGGCAAGGGGGGACTCAATTGTGCCCACACCATTTTCGATGGGCCTACGTAGGTCCACTGAGTAGATAGCAGAGAAATGATTTAACCATTGCTCTGGGGAAATATTAATACCTATGTCATCAGAGACGTCTAGTAGCGAGTTCTTACACTTAACTATCTCCCGCAAGTTCTTGGAGTTGCCCTTGGTGCAGGCATTCATTAGCCTGTCCCATGCCTCTTCCTTTAAGATTTGCTTCCTAAACTTTATGGCCAACTTATAGTTTGCTCTAGCTGCTTGGATTTTTGGCCTGGCATTCAGAACCTCTCTAAGTGGCTTGTTTGCTAATCTACAGTCATGATCAAACCACCCAGTTTTCCCTGCTTCCCTGGGGCAGAAAGACTCTTTATGATCTGGTTAGCTGAATTATCAAGGGACCCAAAGGCCACCAATACCTCCTCAGGAGAAGGGTCGTTTGTAAGCAGTGGGTCCTTAAGCTGGCCATAGTTTGCGCTACTTAAGGACTTGAATAACACAGGGATCGATATATTGCGGTGTATAATTCTACGCCCCTTATCTTCAGTGCTCAAACCAGTCAAGCCTGGGTTTCTTGCTCTTACTTCTCCCAGGGGTATTAATAAACATTTTCTGATTGGACCTTGAGAGGAATACAAAATCAATTATTGTTCTCTTTCCCCACTATATAAAGGTAGGTTCAAAGTTAAGACCTTGCCCTTCTAAAGATCCTACGTCTATTAATTCTGTACTGTATGGCCTAGGGCTCTTATCAGCCTCCAACCTCTTTCATTGACCTCTGAGGAGTGGTTAGGATAAACTTCCCTCTCAAAATGGATTCTCATAAAGGCAGGGCTGACCTATCTTTGCATTGAAGTCACCACTGAGTACAATATCAAAATTCTGCAACCAATGGTGAACCCTGGTCTCTAAACTAGTCAGTACCTTAAACAATGTTGAAATGTGATGACCCATAACACCTGAATCCCCTTATGCTTAACAGGGACAACTGCAATTTTAAACAAGTTTGACACATGAATCAAAATAGCCATCCTCCTTGAGATCTCAGCCCATCAACAGGTTTCTCAGGTAGAGATTATTCATTACACGCCCTGTTTGTGGCAAGACATTATCTCAGGGTGACCTAGAAAGCAGCATTGGTACTTGTACGCAGACAATTTGAAAAACTGTGATTGCTTAAAAAATTGTATTTTTAACCTCACTTAGCGTTTTTAAATTTAGCGGTACAAACTTTTACGTGTCACTGTAAATCGCAGTAGCTTTTAAAAATTGTGATTGTTTGAAAAATTGTGTTTTTAACCTTCACTTGGAATTTTAAAACATGCGTCAGTAACATACACGTTGAACTCCAAGGCAAAGCAACCAAGGTGAGCAGGTGCACTTCTGCTTACTAGAGCGGGCCACCGAACTCACGCCATCTTGGTTAGCGCTCTAGCGCTCTAGCCAGATTCCCCTCAGCGCTCCTCCCTATTTAAGGAGAGGTCATGCAAGCGCGAGGCAAATAGAGATTATTCATTACACGTCCTGTTTGTGGCAAGACATTATCTCAGCGCGACCTAGAAAGCAGCATTGGTACTTGTACGCAGACAATTTGAAAAACTGTGATTCGTTAAAAAATTGTATTTTTAACCTCACTTAGCGTTTTTAAATTTAGCGGTACAAACCTTTACGTGTCACTGTAAATCGCAGTAGCTTTTAAAAATTGTGATTGTTTGAATAATTGTGTTTTTAACCTTCACTTGGAATTTTAAAACATGCGTCAGTAACATACACGTTGAACTCCAAGGCAAAGCAACCAAGGTGAGCAGGTGCACTTCCGCTTACTAGAGCGGGCCACCGAACTCACGCCATCTTGGTTAGCGCTCTAGCGCTCTAGCCAGACTCCCCTCAGCGCTCCTCCCTATTTAAGGAGAGATCATGCAAGCGCGAGGCAAATAGAGATTATTCATTACACGCCCTGTTTGTGGCAAGACATTATCTCAGCGCGACCTAGAAAGCAGCATTGGTACTTGTACGCAGACAATTTGAAAAACTGTGATTGCTTAAAAAATTGTATTTTTAACCTCACTTAGCGTTTTTAAATTTAGCGGTACAAACTTTTACATGTCACTGTAAATCGCAGTAGCTTTTAAAAATTGTGACTGTTTGAAAAATTGTGTTTTTAACCTTCACTTGGAATTTTAAAACATGCGTCAGTAACATACACGTTGAACTCCAAGGCAAAGCAACCAAGGTGAGCAGGTGCACTTCCGCTTAAAAGAGTGGGCCACCGAACTCACGCCATCTTGGTTAGCGCTCTAGCGCTCTAGCCAGACGCCCCTCAGCGCTCCTCCCTATTTAAGGAGAGGTCATGCAAGCGCGCAGCGGGCGCGCCGCAGGCTCGCTGCATGCGCGCCTAAGGCAAGCCCGTCTGTGCCAGTCCGCGCACCGGCCGCACACAGCGCCAGCAACGCTGCCAAAAAACTTCATGATCCCGTTGAAGCAACCACAATCAGGTACACGAGCAAGCAAATACTCGCAATCAGTAAGCGGAGGGACTCGTACAATAGGGATGAGGCAGGGATAAAAGAGAGAGACTCCCCAGCACATCCTGTGTCAGATAAACTCAGGTGTGGCCTTATCAACGTAAGGTCCCTAGTAAAGCATCATCAGGAGATCTACATGCTGCTAGAAGACCATGACTTGGACGCCCTATTCCTGTCTGAAACATGGACTCGACCTGATGGGGAAGTCGAACTAGGGCTTGCATGCCCACCTGGTTTTAAATCCTTTCATAAACCCAGGCTAAATGGGAGAGGGGAGGGGTGGGAGTGATACATAAGGAGACATGGAAATTCACCCCCTTAAACATCGATGAAGTAGAAGGCATCGAACTATTAGGCTTCTCCCTGAAAGACGGCAGAGAACAGTTACTCTCAGGCATAGTGTGTTATAGACCACCAGGAGGCTCAGGTACACAATATCAAGCGCTAATCGACACTATCTATAAGCTGTCACTCACTCACTCCAGAATGATCATTTTGGGAGATTTTAATCTGTGGGAAAACAGGAACCTGGATTCTGCCCTAAAAGAACTGCTGCAAGCATGCGAAACCATAAACCTTCCACAACTGGTACAACAACCAACCCACATAGGAGGCCATATCTTGGATCTACTATATGCAAACATCACAGAGGCATCGGTGGAGGAAATACTGCCTATGTGTTGGACGGACCACTCCCTAGTCCTCTTTAGACTACCACTTCCTAAGGAAAATAACAAAACTAAACAATCAAGAAAATATCGCCAGGGTAGAGGATGGGCTAAGTTGCTAAAAGTAAAACAACTCTCTCTATGCCCTGGAGAAAATGCCTTTGACCATACAAAAACGGTCGAGGAAAATTATATCTATTTCTGCGGGCGGATTACTCATACTCTTGACCAGCAGGTACCATTGAAAAAACTGAAAAACAGGGATAAACCGTCAGCCCCTTGGTACAATGAGGAACTAAAAATACTAAGGAAGGAATGCAAACAGGCAGAGAGGAAATGGCGAAAACAGTATGAGGAAGAGGACAAAAGAGTCCTGAAAACGAAATTAAATTCCTATAAAATAACAATAGCAAAGGCAAAAGCAGAGTATTATGAGAAAATGATCTTGCAGGCCACCAACAGAACAAAAACTGTCTTCAACTTAGTAAAACAGCTATCTAAACCTGATAGTACACAGAATAACATTATAGCTACTCAAGAGCTCTGCAATAGCCTCGCAACTTTTTTTGAAGAAAAAATCAATAAAATTATTGGTGGCCTAGAACTAGACAAAAACACTCAGAGGAATACCATGAGTAATGTACCGGAGGTAGCTAAAGGTAATAAAGAGACTGAGGGTGAAATCAAAGGGGAACAGATTACCTTAAAACAGTTTCAGATCCCCACACAGGAAGAGTTCAATAACATAGCTCTCAGCATCTCTTCTGGATCTCCACTAGACCCTCTCCCACATCGGTTATGGAAGGAGTTCAATGCAGAACTATTTCCATTACTCTATCAACTCTGCGGCCAGTCACTGGGCAGCGGCTCAGTCCCAAGCTGTTGGAAAAGAGCGATGGTGACCCCATTATTAAAAAAATCCACACTTGATCCTCTTTGCCCAGCAAACTATAGACCTATCTCCCTGTTGCCATACCCAGTAAAGATTTTAGAATGGCTGGTTAGCAAAATGCTAGCTAAGTTTCTAGAGGAAAATTTACTATTAGACAAAATCCAATTTGGATTTCGTCCGTCACACGGCACAGAAACAGCCTTGGTAACAGTCCTGGACGAGTTGAGAATGCGTGCTGACACTGGCCATGAGGTTCTATTAGTACTATTGGACATGTCAGCAGCGTTCGACACGGTCAATCATCGGATATTACTTAACAGGCTGGAGGAATGTGGAATCACAGGCATGGCTCTTAACTGGTTCCAGTCCTATCTACAGGATAGACAGCAAGCAGTGACTATTCCTCCTTTTGTATCCAAAAATATACCCATCAGATATGGAGTACCACAGGGCTCTGCAATCAGCCCAATTTTATTCAACATATACCTACGCCCACTGACCTCCCTAATAAAATCATTTGGAATCAAGGTAGTGAACTATGCTGATGATACGCAGCTTGTCTTCTCCTTAGAAGGATCCAAAGCAATTTCCTTAGAAAGTTTCCATGACTGTATGGATAAAACATCAAAATGGCTGAAGAATAACTCACTACAATTTAATGGGGAGAAAACTGAAATACTACACTGCTCAGCGAATAAAATTCAGCGTCCCCTCCCTGACAATTTCTGGCCTACCCCTGCTAACAATCAATTGACCCCATCTAATACAGTGCGCAGCCTGGGGGTGCTATTCAATAGCAAATCTACAGTTGGACTCACAGGTGAACAGAACTGTCAGTACCTGTATGGGTCTTATAAGAGCCCTACGTAAAATCCTCCCACTGCTGCCACCTTCTACAAGAGCCCAGGTGGTTAGAAGTGTAATACTAAGTAGACTAGACTACTGCAACGCCTTGCTATTGGAGGCACCAGCGACCCTGATTAAAAAGTTGCAGAGAGTTCAGACGATTGCAGCCAAACTAGCCCTCAAAAGACAGTTTAGGTCCTCCACATCCTCACCCTTGAAAGATCTGCACTGGCTGCCAATCAAGCAAAGGATACACTTTAAATCACTGTGCATCGTCCATAAAGCAGTAAATAAAATGGGCCCTAAGCCACTGCAAGAAAAATTCCTCTGGTATGCCCCAGCTAGAAACCTTCCCTCTACATCAGCAAAACTAGTCTGCACAGCTAGCTTCAAGAAAACCCGAATGGGTGGTAGGTCATTTAGCTCTGCAGCCTCACGCCTATGGAATAGCCTGCCATTTGATCTTAGACAAACGGAGAATCTATTAAACTTCAGAAAGAAGCTAAAAAACTGGCTATTCCCTAGGGTTTAGTCTAACCATGCTGCAGCTATGACCATCTGGCTGTATGACAATGTACCACACATAGCGTCTACTGAGCAATCTGAAGCACCAGGATACCCGTGGGGTGACAGTGCGCTATAGAAGTCTCACATACAATACAATACAATACAATACAGGTACATAAAAACGCTCATTACCATCCTCAGAACATGGTTCATAAGCCCTAGTTTCTTGAAGTAATATTACATCATATGATTTAATCAATTTTAACCATTCCGGATCAATCACCTTAAATACGACTCCTGCAACATTCCAACAAATAAATTTAAAAGTTGAATATCCAATTGCCTGCTGTTTCAAGCTATCATTATTTTCCTATAAAATTGTTGACATTGGCTGCTTTCCCTTGTTACCTTCAGTAAGAGGGGTAGATATTTTGAGGAGTCAAGTCATTACTATCAAGGCTTGCTAACGGAAGGGACCTATTGGCAGTGGGAATGGAAGGATTATTCTGGGTACTGGGCAGGAAATTCTGGCTGTGACTTATGGGCTGCAAATGTTTATAGAAAAAAAACAGTGATTCAATTACAATTCCCTCGGCTATCGGACGCCGGGATTGGAAGCAGTGTATCAATCACCTTGCCAACAGAGGGTATCTACAATTAACCACAATACAGTTCCCCACTTGCTGTTTTCTACTGTGCCCCACCCACCCTCCCTACCCTTCTGGCAAAAAGAATGTCCTTATGCTCCCATGCATTACATTGAGCATTTTGCAAAACCAGTGGCAAACTTAATTGCTCAGTTGGGAAGTAGATTCCCTAGAAGTTGAGGGTAACTCAGGGACCCCTGTCATTACTTCTACATATGGGCCACATTCAGGTGGTAAGTTAAGTGTAGGCAAAATTGCCCTATTCTGAGTGGGAATGCCTTTGCCCCCCCAATCCCCCTACTTTTCCTTATTTACCCACCTGGGCCCATTCCTACTGGAGCTGACTCGCTACTGTCCACAGGGGGAATAAGGGGACAAGATTCATGGACATTACTTGTCCCTGTATTTTGGCCAAGAGGCTTTGAGTTAGCCTTTGGGCAGGGGTGCAATTCAAAATTAGGAGCTCTTGGGTAAGCTGCTTCTCTCCCCATACGGGAATAACTATCATTTAGATGGCCAGCTATAACATCTAATTTCGTGGACAGAACATTAAACATCGATTCGAAATTGTGCAATTTCTCATACAGAGGAGCAATACATTTATCAATTAGTTGTTTACATTTTTCCTCTTTCAAGTCCCAATTAATGAGGGCCAAGTCCCTTGCAGATTCTATACCAGTGTCCTGAGATAGTTCCTTTTTCTTGCATTGCGCGTGCACGTTTTCCCAGTCACTGATTACTTGCTTTTATATTTCCTTTTGGCTGCAGGTACGCAGTCACTCTCATTTAGGCATTCTTCCCTGCTGCTCGTTATAGAATCTACTACAGGTACAGACAGGGAAATTGTTAATGCTGCTGTGGACACACAGTTATTTGCTTTGAATATTATTGGGCTGCAAGTTATCTACAGGAGAGTGACCACCTCCCTCGTACAAGCTTAGACAGTGTTCGGCTAAATTTATTTCCTTAGAGATTTCCCTCACCACACATGCCAGATAAGTGTTCAAGGTATCCACAGTATGAGGTTTGTTAGGTCTACCCTTGCCCTTTCCCCTTTCTTTATCCTGGTCCATTTTCCGCATACCCACCTTTGGCGACTAGTATTGACGGGTGCAGACGGGCCTGCTCTTGGCTCGGTCTTCGTCCGGACCATGCCCGAGGGTGACCCATGTGTGTCCCGTGCAGCAGGAGCCCCGGCTGATTATCAGGAGCCACTCTGGGTGCAAACTGATGATGTCGCGATTTCCCTGTCACAATGGTTGCTGGGGGTTGAAGTCTGCCCCCTCACTCCTGCTCGAAATTTTCTTGTGCTGCGGGAGCCCTGGCTGATTATCAGGAGTGCCTCCGGGCGCGAACTGGTGACATCAGTAGCTTCCCTGCCACAATGGTTGCCGGGGGTTGAAGTCTGCCACTTACTCCTGCTCGAAATCTCCCTATGCAGCGGGAGCCCCGGCTGATTATCAGGAGTGCCTCCGGGTGCAAACTGGTGTTGTTGGTGGCTTCCCTGCAGCAATGGTTGCTGGGGGTTGAAGTCTGCCCCCTCACTCCTGCTCGAAATCTGCTAGTGCTGCGGTAGTCCCGGCTGATTATCAGGAGCGCCTCCGTGTGTGAACTGATGGCATTGGTGGCTTCCCTGCTGGGATGGTTGCTGGGGGTTGAAGTCTGCACCCTCACTCCTCCTCAAAACCTCCCTGTGCTGCCGGAGCCCCAGCTGATTATCGGGAGTACCTTAAGGCGCGAACTGATGGCATCAGCTGCTTTCCTGCTGCAATGGATGCCGAGGGTTGAAGCCCGCCCCCTCACTCCTGCTTGAAATCAATGTCTTGTGTGCAATCTACTTGACTGACAGATCCTGAGCCAGACTTGAACAAGCATGCTGCTCAAGTATGGTGGGGTGAGTACTGCTATGGGTACACCGAAGCCTGGAGTACCTGCAGCTGCAAAGAAAAATCTAGCACAACCAGCCATTTCCACCCAAGGATCTATTTTATGGCAGGTTTAATTGGGGGGCTTTGTGGCTGGCCTTTGCTATCCAGGTATTGGCCTTTATTAGGGGTGGGGGACTGCCTATGTAACATTGTTCACCTAGAGAGCCCTATATCTGAGCTCCGTGGCTATGTGCGGAGCGGTACCCCCCCACCCCAGCAGCCTGAACACCACTTCCACTCTCCTACTTCCTGTGCCAGAGGGGCTGAAGAAGAGTCAAAACAGGAGATCTTCTCTGTGCAGCATCAGATCTCACAGTGCTGAGCAGTAGGAAAAGCAGGGAGAAAAGATGGCACTGGTGATGCTGGCTGCTTCCAACGGGGGAGCGTATGGTGCATAGTGAAGTCTGACAGTCAATGGGCCACATCAAAAGTTAAAAGAAAGAAAAAGTTAAGATTTAACAACCTTGGCTCACCACATCAGAGGTGGATTTTGGTGTGCCCCATAAGGCTTTGGGGCTTGCCAGACATTTTCACATTTTATGAGTTATGTTGCTGAAAGACCGGGGCCCCACTTGACATACCTAAGGCAACCATAAGCAGAGTGGAAGTGCGCCCCAAATGTCTTAGCACATGGACAAATTGATCAACCCTAAGACTTCCAGGAGGGAGAAAGTGTGACTCTAGGAAGAGGAGGGGTTCATTTGGAGTAACAAACCAAAGTCCATGTATTGGTGTTGCTCTTTCAGCTCTTTCAAAAGTAGTAAGTTAAGGATTTTATCTCACATTAGTTCTGTAAATCGGCCCCAACATTCTTAAACTTTTAAGAAACACTCAGTCACTGGATGATATCATTAGTGATGTCATCAGTGATGTCATTTGAGATGTCATCAGTGATGTCATGAGTGATGTCACTGACCATGTCATGAGTGATGTAATATGTGACGTCATCAGCAGTGCATTGCGGGGGCGCGAGTTATAGTTAGCTCAGCTAACTATAACGGCCGAATTTCTCTGATTTTGTACGAGTGTAATGTCAGCCTAACTATAACGTCCCTGAAACCTGTGGTTTTTTCAGTGAATTTCTAAGGTTTTTTAAATGCTAATTCCTAACTATAACGTCCCTAAAACCTCTGTTTTTTTCAGTGAATTTCTAAGGTTTTTTAAATGTTAATTACTAACTATAACGTCCCTGAAAGCTGTGGTTTTTGCAGTGAATTTCTAAGGTTTTTTAAATGCTAATTTCTAACTATGCCTACATAGGTAGAACATGTGCAGAAAGAGGAAGAAAGGCGCAGAAAGAAGCCAAAGAAGTGCAGAAAGAGGGAAGAGAGGTGCAGAAAGAGGAAGAAAGGTGCAGAAAGTAGCAAGAAAAATGCAGAAAGAAGCAACAGAAGTCCTGAAAGAGGAAGAAAGGTGGAGAAAAAAGCAAACGAAGTCCAGAAAGAAGCAACAGAGGTGCATAAAAAGTCCTACTTTGACTGTACCTTTTCACAGTCTCATACAAAGTAGCCTAATCACTAATCCTTCTCCCAAGATGTCTTAAACCTCACTTTTCTCTTCAAGGTTCACTATTCATCGATTGCTCAGAATGTTAGGCCTACCAAATGTAAAACATTAATCCAAACCATATCACTGTTGTAAGTCTCACCAAGTTTGTGAAGGTATGCATTCATGTGTGTCTGCTTTTACCTAGTGACATGTTACATAAAAATAAACATACAAATACTTGAATACCTGTGTTTCAAAAAGCATACCCTGTAAATTTGTGTACAAAAAGGTGTATGCTTTTCTTTCTGCTCACATTACAGGGTACATGGGTATTCAATAGTATAATTGAGGGGCTCTAAAACACCTATATACATAAGACATGTCTGCCTTTGCAACCGAATGACAGAGCAGAACATTGAAGATTTGATCACCTATACGAGAAGTTACCCGCTTTTTAAGCTACCATCTTCAAATGCATAACACATGTAAGAATACATGTACAAGTAGACATATACCGCAGTCCTGAGAGCACGCAGACCTTTTTACTTGAGAGCTTGCACTTCCCATATGAGTACAGAAAGAGGTGAGAGAAGTGCAGAAAAATCAAGACAGGTGCAGAAAGAGTAAGAAATGTGCAGAAAGAGGCAAGAGAAGTGCAGAAAGAAGCAAGAAATGTGCAGAAAGACGCACAAGAATTGCACAAAGAGCCAACAGAAGTACAGAAAGAACCAAGAGAGGTGCAGAAGGAAGCTAGAGAGGTGCAGAAAGAGGAAAAAAGGTGCATAAAGAAGCAAGAGAAGCGCAGAAAGAGGCAATAGTAGTGCATAAAGAGGAAGAAAAATGCAGAAACAAGCAAGAGAAAAGCAGAAAGAAGCAACAGAGGTGCAAAATGAGGTAAGGGAAGTACAGAAAGAGGCAAGAGAGTTGCAGAAACAGGCAAAAGAGATGCAGAAAGAAGCAAGAGCAGTGCAGAAAGAACCAACAGAGGTGCAAAAGGAGGCAAGAGGGGTGCAGAAGGAGGCAAAAGAGGTGCAGAAATATGCAAAAGAGGTCCAGATAGAAGCAAGAGCAGTGCAGAAAGAAACAACAGAGGTGCACAAACAGACGAGATGGGTGCATAAAGAGGCAAGAGAAGTGCAGAAAGAAGCAACAGAGGTGCAGAAGGAAGCAAGAGAACTGCAGAAAGAGGCAAGAGATTTGCAGAAACTGGCAAGAGAGGTGCAGAAAAAGGGAACATGTGTTCAGAAAGAGGCAAGAGAGGTGCAGAAAGAGGGAAGAAGGGTGCAGAAAGAGGCAAGAGGGGTGCAGAAAGAAGCAAGAGAGGTGCAGAAAGAAGCAAAAGAAGGGCAGAAAGAAACGACAGAGGTGCAGAAAGAGGCAAGAGGGGTACAGAAAGAGGCAAGAGAAGTGCAGAAATAAGCAACAGAGGTGCAGAAGGAGGCAAGAGAAGTGCATAAAGAGGCAAGAGAGTTGCAGAAACAGGCAGGAGAGGTGAAGAAAAAGGGAACCGGGGTTCAGAAAGAGGCAAGAGAGTTGCAGAAACTGGCAAGAGAGGTGAGGAAAAAGGGAACATGTGTTCAGAAAGAGGCAAGAGAGTTGCAGAAAGAGGGAAGAAGGGTGCAGAAAGAGGCAAGAGGGGTGCAGAAAGAAGCAAGAGAGGTGCAGAAAGAAGCAAGAGCAGTGCAGAAAGAACCAACAGAGGTGCACAAACAGACAAGATGGTTGCATAACGAGGCAAGAGAAATGCAGAAAGAAGCAACAGAGGTGCAGAAGGAGGCAAGAGAACTGCAGAAAGAGGCAAGAGAGTTGAAGAAACTGGCAAGAGACGTTCAGAAAAAGGGAACATGTGTTCAGAAAGAGGCAAGAGAGGTGCAGAAAGAGGGAAGAAGGGTGCAGAAAGAGGCAAGAGAGGTGCAGAAAGAAGCAAGAGAGGTGCAAAAAGAAGCAAGAGAAGGGCAGAAAGAAATGACAGAGGTGCAGAAAGAGGCAAGAGGGGAGCAGAAAGAGGCAAGAGAAGTGCAGAAGGAAGCAACAGAGGTGCAGAAGGAGGCAAGAGAAGTGCAGAAAGAGGCAAGAGAGTTGCAGAAACAGGCAGGAGAGGTGAAGAAAAAGGGAACAGGGGTACAGAAAGAGGCAAGAGAGGTGCAGAAAGAGGGAAGGATGCAGAAAGAGGCAAGAGGGGTGCAGAAAGAAGCAAGAGAGGTGTAGAAAGAAGCAAGAGAAGGGCAGAAAGAAGAAACAGAGGTGCAGAAGGAGGTAAGAGAAGTTCAGAAAGAGGCAAGAGAGTTGCAGAAACAGGCAAAAGAGGTGCAGAAAGAAGCAAGAGCAGTGCAGAAAGAACCAAAAGAGGTACAGAAGGAGGCAAGAGGGGAGCAGAAATTTGCAAGAGAGGTGCAGAAAGAAACAAGGACAGTGCAGAAAGAAACAGCAGAGGTACAGAAGGAGGCAAGAGGGGTGCAGAAAGAGGCAATAGAACTGCAGAAAGAAGCAATAGAGTTGCAGAAAGAAGTAAGTGGGGAACAAAAAGAGGCAAGAGAGGTGCATAAAGAGGCAAGAGAGGTGCAGAAAGAAGTAAAAGAGGTGCAGAAAGAAGCATGAGAAATTCAGAAACAAGCAACAGAGGTGCAGAAATAGGCAAGAGGGGTGCAGAAAGAGGCAAAATAAGTGCAGAAAGAAGCAGAGGTGCAGAAAGAGGCAAGAGAAGTACGGAAAGAGGCAAGAGAGTTGCAGAAACAGGCAAAAGAGGTGCAGAAAGAGGGAAGAGGGGTGCAGAAAGAAGCAAGAGAGGTGCCGAAAGAAGAAATAGAAGTGCAGAAAGAAGCAACAGAGGTACAGAAAGAGGGAAGAGGGGTGGAGAAAGATGCAAGAGAAGTGCAGAAAGAAGCAACAGAGATGCAGAAAGGGGGAAAAGGGGTGGAAAAAGAGGCAAGAGGGCAGAAGAAAGAAACAAAAGAAGTACAGAAAGAAGGAACAGAGGTGCAGAAAGAGGCAGCAGGGGTGCAGAACGAGGGAAGAGGGGTGCAGAAAGAGGCAATAGGGGTGCAGAAAGAGGCAAGAGAAGTGCAGAAAGAAGCAACAAAGGTGCGGAAGGAGGCAAGAGAAGTACAAAAAGAGGCAAGAGAGTTGCAGAAACGGGCAAAAGGGGTGCAGAAAGAAGCAAGAGAGGTGCCGAAAGAAGAAAGAGAAGTGCAGAAAGAAGGAACAGTGGTGTAGAAAGGGAGAAGAGGGGTGGAGAAAGAGGCAGGAGAAGTGGAGAAACAAGCAACAGAGATGCAGGAAGGGGAAAGAGGGGTGGAGAAAGAGGGAAGCAGAAAAAAAGCAAGATAGGTGCAGAAAGAAACCAAAGAAGTGCAGAAAGATGGAACAGAGGTGCAGAAAGAGGCAAGAGGGGTGCAGAAAGAGAGAAGAGAGGTATAGAAAGAAGCAAGAGAAGTGCATAAAGAAGCGACAGAGGTGCAGAAAGAGGGGTTGAGAAAGAGGCAATAGAAGTGCAGAAAGAAGCAACAGAGTTGCAGAAAGGGGGAAGAGGGGTGGAGCGAGAGGCAAGAGGGGTGCAGAAATAAGCAAGAGAGGAGCAGAAAGAAACAAAAGAAGGAACAGAGGTGCAGTAAGAGGCAGGAGGGGTGCAGAAAGAGGGAAGAAAAGTGCAGAAAAAGGCACGAGGGGTGTAGAAAGAAGCCAGAGAGCTGCAGAAAGAAGCAAGAGAAGTGCAGAAAGAAGCACCAGAGCTGCAGAAAGAGGCAAGAGGGGTGCAGAAAGAGGGAAGATGGGTACAGAAAGAGGCACGAGGGGAGCTGAATGAAGAAAGAGAGGTGCAGAAAGCAACAAAAGAAGTGCAGAAAGAAGGAACAGAGGTGCCGAAAGAGGCAGGGGGTACAGAAAGAGAGAAGAGAGGTGTAGAAAGAGGCAAGAGAGGGACAAAAAGAGGCAAGAGGGGTGCAGAAAGAGGCAAGAGAAGTGCAGAAAGAAGCAAAAGAGATGCAGAAAGAGGTAAGAGAACTGCAGAAAGAGGCAAGAGAGGTGCAGAAAGAGGCAAGAGAGGTGCACAAAAGGGAAGAAGGGTACATAAGGAGGCAAGAGCGGTGCAGAAAGAAGTAAGAGAGGTGCAGAAAGAAGCAAAAGAAGTGTAGAACGAAGCAACAGAGGTGCAGAAAGAGGCAAGAGAAGTACAGAAAGAGGCAAGAGAGTTGCAAAAACAGGCAGGAGAGGTGCAGAAAGAGGGAACGGGGTGCAGAAAGAGGCAAGAGAAGTACAGAAAGAGTGAAGAGGGGTGCAGAAAGAGGTAAAAGGGGTGCAGAAAGAGGCCAGAGGGGTGTAGAAAGAAGCAAGTGAGGTGCAGAAAGAGGTAAGAGAGGTACAGAAAGAGGAACGAGAATTGCTAAAATAAGCAACAGGGGTGTACAAAGAAGCAACAGAAGTGTAGAAAGAGGCATGTGGGGTGCAGAAAGAGGCAAGTGAGGTGCAGAAAGAGGCAAGTGAGGTGCAGAAAGAGGCAAGAGAGGTGCAGAAAGAAGCAACAGAGGTGCAGAAAGAGGCAACAGAAGTGCAAAAAGAAGCAAGACAGGTACAGAAAATGACAAGAGAGGTACACAAAGAGACAAGAGAGGTGCACAAAGAGGGAGACAAGTGCAGAAAGGGGCAACAGCGTTGCAGAAATAAGCAAGAGAGGTACAGAAAGTAGCAAGAGAAATGCAGAAAGAAGCAACAGAGGTTCAGAAAGGGGCAAGAGGATTGCAGAAAGAGGCAAGAGAAGTGCAGAAAGAAGCAACAGAAATGTAGAAAGAGGCAAGAGAAGTGCAGAAAGAAGCAACAGAGGTGCAGAAACAGGTAAGAGATGTGCAGAAAGACGCAAGAGAGGTGCAGAAACAGGCAAGAGAGTTGCACAAAGAGACAAGAGAGGTGAAGAAAGAGGGAAGACGAGTGCAGTAAGAGGGAACAGGGGTGCAGAAAGAGGCAAGAGAGGGACAGAAATTGGGACGAAGGGTGCAGAAAGAGGCACAAGGGTGCAGAAAGAAGCAAGAGAGGTGCAGAAAGAAACAAAAGAAGTGCAGAAAGAAGGAACAGAGGTGCAGAAAGAGGCAAGAGGGGTGCAGCAAGAGGAAAGAGAGGTGCAGAAAGAGGCAAGAGAGTTGCACAAAGAGGGAAGCAGGGTGCAGAAAGAGGCAAGAGAAGTGCAGAAGAAAGCAACAGAAATGTAGAAAGCGGAAAGAGAAGTGCAGAAAGAAGCAACAGAGGTGCAAAAACAGGTAAGAGATGTGCAGAAAGATGCAAGAGAGGTGCAGAAACAGGCAAGAGAGGTGCACACAGAGACAAGAGAGGTGAAGAAAGAGGGAAGACGAGTGCAGTAAGAGGGATCAGGGGTGCGAAAGAGGCAAGAGAGGGGCAGAAATTGGGAAGAAGGGTGCAGAAAGAGGCACGAGGGTGCAGAAAGAAGCAAGAGAGGTGCAGAAAGAAACAAAAGAAGTGCAGAAAGAAGGAACAGAGGTGCAGAAAGAGGAAAAGGGGTGCAGCAAGAGGAAAGAGAGGTGCAGAAAGAGGCTAGAGAGTTGCACAAAGAGGGAAGAAGGGTGCAGAAAGAGATAAGAGAACTGCAGAAAGAGGCAAGAGAGGTGCAGAAAGAGGCAAGAGAGGTGAAGAAACAGGCAAGAGAGGTGCACAAAGAGACAAGCGAGGTGAAGAAAGAGGGAAGACGAGTGCAGTAAGAGGGAACAGGGGTGCGAAAGATGCAAGAGAGGGGCAGAAATTGGGATGAAAGGTGCAGAAAGAGGCACGATGGTGCAGAGAGAATCAAGAGAGGTGCAGAAAGAAACAAAAGAAGTGCAGAAAGAGGCAAGAGGGGTGCAGCAAGAGGAAAGAGAGGTGCAGAAAGAGGCAAGAGAGTTGCACAAAGAGGGAAGAAGGGTGCAGAAAGAGGTAAGAGAACTGCAGAAAGAGGCAAGAGAAGTGCAGAAAGAGGCAAGAGAGGTGCACAAAAGGGAAGAAGTGTACATAAAGAGGCAAGAGGGGTACAGAAAGAAGTAAGAGAGGTGCAGAAAGAAGCAAATGAAGTGTAGAAAGAAGCAACAGAGGTGCAGAAAGAGGCAAGAGAAGTGCAGAAAGAGGCAAGAGAGGTGCAAAAACAGGCAGGAGAGGTGCAGAAAGAGGGAATGGGGTACAGAAAGAGGCAAGAGAGGTACAGAAAGGGTGAAGAGGGGTGCAGAAAGAGGCAAAAGGGGTGCAGAAAGAGGCAAGAGGGGTGTAGAAAGAAGCAAGTGAGGTGCAGACAGAGGTAAGAGAGGTACAGAAAGAGGCAAGAGAGGTACAGAAACAGGCAAGAGAAGTGCAGAAAGAGGAACGAAAATTGCTGAAATAAGCAACAGAGGTGTACAAAGAAGCAACATAAGTGTAGAGGAGGCGTGTGAGGTGCAGAAAAAGGCAAGAGAGGTGCAGAAAGAGGCAATAGAAGTGCATAAAGAAGCAACAGAGGTGCAGAGAGAGGCAACAGAAGTGCAAAAAGAAGCAAGACAGGTACAGAAAATGACAAGAGAGGTGCACAAAGAGACAAGAGAGGTGCACAAAGAGGGAGACATGTGCAGAAAGGGGCAACAGGGTTGCAGAAACAAGCAAGAGAGGTACAGAAAGTAGCAAGAGAAATGCAGAAAAAAGCAACAGAGGTTCAGAAAGGGGCAAGAGGATTGCAGAGAGAGGCAAGAGAAGTGCATAAAGAAGCAACAGAAATGTAGAAAGAGGCAAGAGAAGTGCAGAAAGAAGCAACAGAGGTGCAGAAACAGGCAAGAGAGGTGCACAAAGAGACAAGAGAGGTGCAGAAACAGGCAAGAGAGGTGCACAAAGAGACAAGAGAGGTGAAGAAAGAGGGAAGACGAGTGCAGTAAGAGGGAACAGGGGTGCAGAAAGAGGCAAGAGAGGGGCAGAAATTGGGAAGAAGGGTGCAGAAAGAGGCACGAGGGTGCAGAAAGAAGCAAGAGAGGTGCAGAAAGAAACAAAAGAAGCGCAGAAAGAAGGAACAGAGGTGCAGAAAGAGGCAAGAGGGGTGCAGCAAGAGGAAAGAGAGGTGCAGAAAGAGGCAAGAGAGTTGCACAAATGTAAGGAAGTGGGTTTCTGTTGCAGTAACCCCCCCACTTTTTGACAGACCACTGATGCACTTTGACTTGATGTGCCCTGGGTCCCTGCCAATCAGGTTCCCAGGGCCTGTGTTCTTTCCCCAAAACTGTACCCAATGGCATCTCTGGCCACAGGTCAGCCCATGGTAAATGGTACCACAGGTACCCAGGGCACTGTGACCAGGGAAGACCTCTAACGGCTGCAGCACTTATTGTGCCACCCTTAGAGGCCCTGTACCTTTACACACACATACTGCCTTTGCAGGCTGCGTGTTTTGGTGCAGAACAAAGTGAAGAGTCAACATGGCACACACCTCTGTGTGCCATGCCTACAACCCACTGCCCTGGCATAGGTCAGTCACCCCTCTAGCTGGGTGTACTATACCAGTGGTGAGGGTACAGGTGCATGAGCCCTTTACCCCTACCGTGTCTAAGTCCATTCTTAGACATTGTAAGTGCAGTGCTGCCATTAAGAGTATATGGTGCTGGGAGTTTGTCATTACGAACTCCACAGCACCATAATGGCTGCACTGAAAACTGAGAAGTTTGGTATCAAACTTCTCAGCACATTAAACCCACACTGATGCCAGTGTGGGATTTAATTAAAAATGCACACAGAGGGCATCTTTGAGATGCCCCCTGAAAAACGACCAGCCTCTGGTGGGTTCCCTGACTGGTACACACCAGCCTGCCACCACAAGACATGTTTCTGGACCCCTAGGGTGGGAGCCTACGCTACCTGAGCCCAGAAACAAAGCCTTTCCTGGGTGGAGGTGTACACACCTCCCCCAGGCCAGGAAGAGCCATCTGTGGCAGGGGAGCTTCAAAGGCCTGGCAGCCTTTGTAATGCGACCACCCAGCCTCTCCTGCTATCAGGAGCAGGCCCCCTTCCTGTCTCCCCTCCCTTTCGGCGGGAAGACTGGCTGGAAAAACTAGCCAGCCCAGGAGGTGTGCCCACCTCTGCCAACTCCACCCCTCAGGTGGGGGAGGCGAGGTGAAGCCCACTCTCCAGTGCTCGCCATCTTGCAGATGGCAGACACTCCCCAATCAGGACTAGGGATTGTGCTCACTCCCCACATGGGGTGAGCACACCAAAGGTGTAGTCACTCTAAGGTCAGTAGCCCATTGGCTACTGACCTCAAGACTCCTAAAACACCCCTAAATACAGTATTTAGGGGCAGCCCTGAACTAGGAAGGCAAATCCAGCCTACCAACAAGAAAAGAAGAAGAAGGACGAAGAGCCATGCAGTGCTAACAAGAGGACAACGCCCACTGACTTGGCCCCAGTCCTACAGGCCTGCCTCCCCTCGAACCTGGTTCTGAAAAATCCCGGCGTGTCCAGCAGCCAGCAACCTCACAAACCCCGGAGGACCTGCCTGCCTTCACTTCCAAGACTGTTTCTCCCGTGAACACCGGACGTGTTTAAACTGCAGCTTCTGGTGCCAGCCAGAGACCGCAAATCAAGCCCACTCTGCACCCGCCGAACCCGGCCCGAGCTCGAGTGGAAAAACACCACAAGAAGGTCCCCCCGGCGATCCTGACCCAAGATCCGGTGACCCATGACCTGCCTCAAGCCTCCAGATGATGCCTGCAGCCTCAATCCAGAGGCTCCCCTCTACCGCGACCAGAGCGGGTAAGAAAATCCGACCTTAAAAGGCACCCCTGCACCCGACGCCCCACGGCCTTGTGTGCCCAAGCCAATGGTGCCTCACCAACCCCTAACTTCCCAATTTACCTCTCGCAGTGGTGGTCGCACCCAGAAGGTCCTCGTCCCCGAGCCTGCAGTGCTTCTTCAAACCGGAGGCTCTCCATAGAAAACAACAAGGCGTCCGACGTCGAAACAGCACTCTGCACCCGGCCGCCCCAGTGCCGCTGAGGGTGCACCTTTGTGCCTACTTGTTTCCCCTTTGCCCTGACCTAAACCCTAGGAGCTTTGCTCCCACAACCCAGTGGCCTGCTTGCCAGCAGCCACCAACCGGAGACCCCCTATCCTGCATAGGATAACATTGGGCCTCAACACTCTGCACCCGGCCGCCCTAGTGCAGCTGAGGGTGCAACAACAGTGCATCACTGACCCTGGGAGACCCCTGAGTCTGACCCCAGGACCCTAACTCCAAAGACCGAATACTTACCTCGAAACCGATAACCTGTTTTTCCTCATAGGATAACATTGACACTTTTTTCTCCCAAAAAGTTTCTAAGTGTCGACTTTTGAAAACTAAGAATATTCCTTAAAAATCGCACAAATAACCTAAACGAATTTTCTCAACTATTTGCAGGAAAGGTCCCAGTGCTGAATCTAGGTATCCAGCACTGAGTAGGAAAAGTAACGTAAAAGTAACTTACCTGTGAATTGAATTTCCTTCCATAGGATAACATTGGTGGTTCTATGTGAAAAAGTTTTTGTGTCAACTTTTGAAATACAAGAATATACTTTAAAAATCGTACAAACTACAAAAACTCAATTACTTACCTGTTTTAAGTAAATGTCCCAGTGCTGAATCTAGGAGTCCAGCACTGGATTACAAAAGTAACGCAAAAGTAATTTTACCTGTATTTACCTTAAAAAGCCATTCATTTCAATGTACTGCATTTACTAAGTATTGCAACCTACTGCATCCCCTGTAAATCAAATCAAGTACAATCTTCATTCCTTTTTAAAACTGTGTACAACAAGTAACTTATTACTGAAAAGAATTGAATGCTTACCAGTATCAGGCTTGCTTGGTTTTAAAATAAAATAACAGTATATTTTTTATACAAAAACAATTGGCCTAGAGTTCAGTTCTTGAGTGTGTGAATTCATTTGCTGACTGAGTGTGTACATCAAATGCTTAACACTGTCCTCTGATACTGCCTTACTGCTTGACCAAGCTACCACTTTAGAGAGTAAGGTTCTAACTAACTTTAACCTCTCCCAAACCTCTGGAGACCCTTGGACTCTATACACACTGTACCTCACTTTGGTGCAGTATATATAGAGCCAGTTTCTTACAACAAAGAGGGAAGAAGGGTGCAGAAAGAGGCAAGAGGGGTGCAGAAAGACGCAAGAGAGGTGCTGAAATGGCAAGAGAAGTGCAAAAAGAGGCAAGAGAGTTGCAGAAAGAAGCAACAGAGGTGCAGAAATAGGCAGGAGAATTGCAGAACGAGGCACGAGAGCTGCAGAAACAGGCAGGAGAGGTACAGAAAGAGGGAACAGGGGTGCAGAAAGAGGCAAGAGAGGTGCAGAAAGAGGGAAGAAGGGTGCAGAAAGAGGCAAGAAGGGTGCAGAAAGAGGCAAGAGGGGTGCAGAAAGAAGCAACAGAGGTGCGGAAGGAGGCAAGAGAAGTACAGAAAGAGGCAAGAGAGTTGCAGAAAAAGGCAAAAGAGGTACAGAAAGAAGCAAGAGAGGTGCCGAAAGAAGAAAGAGAAGTGCAGAAAGAAGCAACAGAGGTGTAGAAAGGGGGAAGAGGGGTGGAGAAAGAGGCAGGAGAAGTGTAGAAACAAGCAACATAGATGCAGGAAGGGAGAAGAGGGGTGGAGAAAGATGCAAGAGAAGTGTACAAACAAGCAACAGAGATGCAGGAAGGGGGAAGAGGGGTGGAGAAAGAGGCAAGAGAAGTGTAGAAACAAGCAACAGAGATGCAGGAAGGGGGAAGAGGGGTGGAGAAAGAGGCAAAAGGGAAGCAGAAAAAAGCAAGAGAGGTGCAGAAAGAAACCAAAGAAGTGCAGAAAGATGGAACAGAGGTGCAGAAAGAGGCAAGAGGGGTGCAGAAAGAGGCACAAGGGGTGCAGAAAGAAGCAAGAGAGGTGCAGAAAGAAGCAAGAGAAGTGCATAAAGAAGCAACAGAGGTGCAGAAAGAGGGAAGAGGGGTGGAGAAAGAGGCAAGAGAAGTGCAGAAAGAAGCAACAGAGACGCAGAAAGGGGGAAGAGGGGTGGAGTGAGAGGCAAGAGGGGTGCAGAAATAAGCAAGAGAGGAGCAGAAAGAAACAAAAGAAGTACAGAAAGAAGGAACAGAGGTGCAGAAAGAGGCAGGAGGGCAGCAGAAGGAAGCACCAGACGTGCAGAAGGAGGCGGGAGAACTGCAGAAAGAGGCAAGAGAGTTGCAGAAACTGTCAAGAGAGTTGCAGAAAAAGGGAACATGTGTTCAGAAAGAGGCAAGAGAGGTGCAGAAAGAGGGAAGAAGGGTGCAGAAAGAGGCAAGATGGGTGCAGAAAGAAGCAAGAGAGGTGCAGAAAGAAGCAAGAGCAGTGCAGAAAGAACCAACAGAGGTGCACTAACAGACAAGATGGGTGCATAACGAGGCAAGAGAAGTGCAGAAAGAAGCAACAGAGGTACAGAAGGAGGCAAGAGAACTGCAGAAAGAGGCAAGAGAGTTGCAGAAGCTGGCAAGAGAGGTGTAGAAAAAGGGAACATGTGTTCAGAAAGAGGCAAGAGAGGTGCAGAAAGAGGGAAGAAGGGTGCAGAAAGAGGCAAGAGGGGTGCAGAAAGAAGCAAGAGAGGTGCAGAAAGAAGCAAGAGAAGGGCAGAAAGAAACAACAGAGGTGCAGAAAGAGGCAAGAGGGGTGCAGAAAGGGGCAAGAGAAATGCAGAAAGAAGCAACAGAGGTACAGAAGGAGGCAAGAGAAGTGCAGAAAGAGGTAATAGAGTTCCAGAAACAGCCAGGAGAGGTGAAGGAAAAGGGAACAAGGGTTCAGAAAGAGGCAAGAGAGGCGCAGAAAGAGGGAAGAAGGGTGCAGAAAGAGGCAAGAGGGGTGTAGAAAGAAGCAAGAGAGGTGTAGAAAGAAGCAAGAGAAGTGCAGAAAGAAGCAACAGAGGTGCAGAAGAAGGCAAGAGAAGTGCAGAAAAAGGAAAGAGAGTTGCAGAAACAGGCAAAAGAGGTGCAGAAAGAAGCAAGAGCAGTGCAGAAAGAACCAAAAGAGGTACAGAAGGAGGCAAGAGGGGAGCAGAAATGTGCAAGAGAGGTGCAGAAAGAAGCAAGAATAGTGCAGAAAGAAACAGCAGAGGTGCAGAAGGAGGCAAGAGGGGTGCAGAAAGAGGCAAGAGAACTGCAGAAAGAAGCAAAAGAGGTGCATAAAGAAGCAAGTGGGGAACTAAAAGAGGCAAGAAAGGTGCAGAAAGAGGCAAGAGAGGTACAGAAAGAAGCAAAAGAGGTGCAGAAAGAAGCAAGAGAATTTAAGAAACAAGCAACAGAAGTGCATAAAGAGGCAAGAGGGGTGCAGAAAGTGGCAAGAGAAGTTCAGAAAGAAGCAGATGTGCAGAAAGAGGCAAGAGAAGTACAGAAAGAGGCAAGAGAGTTGAAGAAACAGGCAAAAGAGGTGCAGAAAGAAGGAAGAGGGGTACAGAAAGAAGCAAGACAGGTGCCGAAAGAAGAAATAGAAGTGCAGAAAAAGCAACAGAGGTGCAGAAAGAGGGAAGAGGGGTGGAGAAAGAGGCAAGAGAAGTGTAGAAAGAAGTAACAGAGATGCAGAAAGGGGAAGAGGGGTGGAGAAAGAGGCAAGAGGGCTGAAGAAAGAAACAAAAGAAGTACAGAAAGAAGCAACAGAGGTGTAGAAAGACGCAGCAGGGGTGCAGAAGAGGGGTACAGAAAGAGGCAAGAGGGGTGCAGAAAGAGGCAAGAGAAGTGCAGAAAGAAGCAACAGAGGTACGGAAGGAGGCAAGAGAAGTACAGAAAGAGGCAAGAGAGTTGCAGAAACAGGCAAAAGAGGTGCAGAAAGAAGCAAGAGAGGTGCCGAAAGAAGAAAGAGTAGTGCAGAAAGAAGCAACAGAGGAGTAGAAAGGGGGAAGAGGGGTGGAGAAAGAGGCAGGAGAGGTGTAGAAACAAGCAACAGAGATGCAGAAAGGGGGAAGAGGGGTGGAGAAAGAGGCAAGAGAAGTGTAGAAACAAGCAACAGAAATGCAGGAAAGGGAAAGAGGGGTAGAGAAAGAGGCAAGAGAAGTGTAGAAACAAGTAACAGAGATGCAGGAAGGGGGAAGAGGGGTGGAGAAAGAGGCAAGAGGGAAGCAGAAAAAAGCAAGAGAGGTGCAGAAAAAAACCAAAGAAGTGCAGAAAGATGGAACAGAGGTGCAGAAAGAGGCAAGAGGGGTGCAAAAAGAGGGAAGAGTGGTGCAGAAAGAGGCACAAGGGGTGCAGAAAGAAGCAAGAGAGGTTCAGAAAGAAGCAAGAGAAGTGCATAAAGAAGCAACAGAGGTGCAGAAAGTGGGGTGGAGAAAGAGGCAAGAGAAGTGCAAAAAGAAGCAACAGAGATGCAGAAAGGGGGAAGGGGGGTGGAGAGAGAGGCAAGAGAGGTGCAGAAATAAGCAAGAGAGGAGCAGAAAGAAACAAAAGAAGTGCACAAAGAAGGAACAGAGGTGCAGAAAGAGGCAGGAGGGGTGCAGAAAGAGGGAAGAATGGTGCAGAAAGAGGCACGATGGGTGTGGAAAATGCCAGAGAGGTGCAGAAAGAAGCAAGAGAAGTGCAGAAAGAAGCAACAGAGCTGCAGAAAGAGGCAAGAGGGGTACAGAAAGACGGGTACAGAAAGAGGCATGAGGGGTGCTGAATGAAGCAAGAGAGGTGCAGAAAGAAACAAAAGAAGTGCAGAAAGAAGGAACAGAGGTGCTGAAAGAGGCAGGGGGATACAGAAAGAGGGGAGAGAGGTGCAGAAAGAGGCAAGAGAGGGACAAAAAGAGGCAAGAGGGGTGCAGAAAGAGGCAAGAGAAGTGCAGAAAGAAGCAAAAGAGGTGCAGAAAGAAGCAAGAGAATTTAAGAAACAAGCAACAGAAGTGCATAAAGAGGCAAGAGGGGTGCAGAAAGTGGCAAGAGAAGTTCAGAAAGAAGCAGATGTGCAGAAAGAGGCAAGAGAAGTACAGAAAGAGGCAAGAGAGTTGAAGAAACAGGCAAAAGAGGTGCAGAAAGAAGGAAGAGGGGTACAGAAAGAAGCAAGACAGGTGCCGAAAGAAGAAATAGAAGTGCAGAAAGAAGCAACAGAGGTGCAGAAAGAGGGAAGAGGGGTGGAGAAAGAGGCAAGATAAGTGTAGAAAGAAGTAACAGAGATGCAGAAAGGGGGAAGAGGGGTGGAGAAAGAGGCAAGAGGGGTGCAGAAAGAGGCAAGAGAAGTGCAGAAAGAAGCAACAGAGGTACGGAAGGAGGCAAGAAAAGTACAGAAAGAGGCAAGAGAGTTGCAGAAACAGGCAAAAGAGGTGCAGAAAGAAGCAAGAGAGGTGCCGAAAGAAGAAAGAGAAGTGCAGAAAGAAGCAACAGAGGTGTAGAAAGGGGGAAGAGGGGTGGAGAAAGAGGCAGGAGAGGTGTAGAAACAAGCAACAGAGATGCAGAAAGGGGGAAGAGGGGTGGAGAAAGAGGCAAGAGAAGTGTAGAAACAAGCAACAGAAATGCAGGAAAGGGAAAGAGGGGTAGAGAAAGAGGCAAGAGAAGTGTAGAAACAAGTAACAGAGATGCAGGAAGGGGGAAGAGGGGTGGAGAAAGAGGCAAGAGGGAAGCAGAAAAAAGCAAGAGAGGTGCAGAAAAAAACCAAAGAAGTGCAGAAAGATGGAACAGAGGTGCAGAAAGAGGCAAAAGGGGTGCAAAAAGAGGGAAGAGCGGTGCAGAAAGAGGCACAAGGGGTGCAGAAAGAAGCAAGAGAGGTGCAGAAAGTGGGGTGGAGAAAGAGGCAAGAGAAGTGCAAAAAGAAGCAACATAGATGCAGAAAGGGGGAAGAGGGGTGGAGATAGAGGCAAGAGAGGTGCAGAAATAAGCAAGAGAGGAGCAGAAAGAAACAAAAGAAGTGCACAAAGAAGGAACAGAGGTGCAGAAAGAGGCAGGAGGGGTGCAGAAAGAGGGAAGAAGGGTGCAGAAAGAGGCACGAGGGGTGCAGAAAGAAGCCAGAGAGTTGCATAAAGAAGCAAGAGAAGTGCAGAAAGAAGCAACAGAGCTGCAGAAAGAGGCAAGAGGGGTACAGAAAGACGGGTACAGAAAGAGGCATGAGGGGTGCTGAATGAAGCAAGAGAGGTGCAGAAAGAAAAAAAAGAAGTGCAGAAAGAAGGAACAGAGGTGCTGAAAGAGGCTGGGGGATACAGAAAGAGGGGAGAGAGGTGCAGAAAGAGGCAAGAGAGGGACAAAAAGAGGCAAAAGAGGTGCAGAAAGAGGTAAGAGAACTGCAGAAAGAGGCAAGAGAGATGCAGAAAGAGGCAAGAGAGGTGCACAAAAGGAAAGAAGGGTACATAAAGAGGCAAGAGGGGTGCAGAAAGAAGTAAGAGAGGTGCATAAAGAAGCAAAAGAAGTGTATAAAGAAGCAACAGAGGTGCAGAAAGAGGCAAGAGAAGTACAGAAAGAGGCAAGAGAGATGCAGAAACAGGCACGAGAGGTGCAGAAAGAGGGAACGGGGTGCAGAAAGAGGCAAGATAGGTACAGAAAGAGTAAAGAGGGGTGCAGAAAGAGGCAAGAGGGGTACAGAAAGAGGCAAGAGGGGTGCAGAAAGAAGCAAGTGAGGTACAGAAAGAGGTAAGAGAGGTACAGAAAGAGGCAAGAGAGGTGCAGAAACAGGCAAGAGAAGTGCAGAAAGAGGAATGAGAATTGCTGAAATAAGCAACAGAGGTGTACAAAGAAGCAACAGAAGTGTAGAAAGAGGCATGTGAGGTGCAGAAAGAGGCAAGAGAGGTGCAGAAAGAGGCAAGAGAGGTGCAGAAAGAAGCAACAGAGGTGCAGAAAGAGGCAACAGAAGTGCAAAAAGAGGCAAGACAGGTACAGAAAATGATAAGAGAGGTGCACAAAGAGACAAGAGAGGTGCACAAAGAGGGAGACATGTGCAGAAAGGGGCAACAGGGTTGCAGAAACATGCAAGAGAGGTACAGAAAGAAGCAAGTGAAATGCAGAAAGAAGCAACAGAGATTCAGAAAGGGGCAAGAGGGTTGCAGAAAGAGGCAAGAGAAGTGCAGAAAGGAGCAACAGAAATGTAGAAAGAGGCAAGAGAAGTGCAGAAAAAAGCAACGGAGGTGCAGAAACAGGCAAGAGATGTGCAGAAAGATGCAAGAGAGGTGAAGAAAGAGGGAAGATGAGCGCAGTAAGAGGGAACAGGGGTGCAGAAAGAGAGGGGCAGAAATTGGGAAGAAGGGTGCAGAAAGAGGCACGAGGGTGCAGAAAGAAGCAAGAGAGGTGTAGAAAGAAACAAAATGAAGTGCAGAAAGAAGGAACAGAGGTGCAGAAAGAGGCAAAAGGGGTGCAGGAAGAGGAAAGAGAGGTGCAGAAAGAGGCAAGAGAGTTGCACAAAGAGGGAAGAAGGGTGCAGAAAGAGGCAAGAGGGGTGCAGAAAGAAGCAAGAGAGGTGCTGAAATGGCAAGAGAAGTGCAAAAAGAGGCAAGAGAGTTGCAGAAAGAAGCAACAGAGGTGCAGAAAAAGGCAGGAGAAGTGCAGAAATAGGCACGAGAGGTGCAGAAACAGGCAGGAGAGGTACAGAAAGAGGGAATAGGGGTGCAGAAAGAGGCAAGAGAGGTGCAGAAAGAGGGAAGAAGGGTGCAGAAAGAGGCAAAAGGGGTGCAGAAAGAAGCAAGAGAGGTGAAAAAAGAAGCAAGAGAAGGGCAGAAAGAAACAACAGAGGTACAGAAATAGGCAAGAGGGGCACAGAAAGAGGCAAGAGAAGTGCAGAAAGAAGCAACAGAGGTGCAGAAGGAGGCAAGAGAAGTGCAGAAAGAGGCAAGAGAGTTGCAGAAACAGGCATGAGAGGTGAAGAAAAAGGGAACAGGGGTTCAGAAAGAGGCAAGAGAGGTGCAGAAAGAGGGAAGAAGGGTGCAGAAAGAGGCAAGAGAGGTGCAGAAAGAAACAAGTTAAGGGCAGAAAGAAACAACAGAGTTACAGAAATAGGCAAGAGGGGCACAGAAAGAGGCAAGAGAAGTGCAGAAAGAAGGAACAGAGGTGCAGAAAGAGGCAAGAGGGGTGCAGCAAGAGGAAAGAGAGGTGCAGAAAGAGGCAAGAGAGTTGCACAAGGAGGGAAGAAGGGTGCAGAAAGAGGCAAGAGGGGTGCAGAAAGAAGCAAGAGAGGTGCATAAAAAGGCAAGAGAAGTGCAGAAAGAGGCACGAGAGGTGCAGAAACACGCAGGAGAGGAACAGAAAGAGGGAACAGGGGTGTAGAAAGAGGCAAGAGAGGTGCAGAAAGAGGGAAGAAGGGTGCAGAAAGAGGCAAGAGGGGTGCAGAAAGAAGCAAGTGAGGTACAGAAAGAGACAACAGAGGTGTAGAAAGAGGCAAGAGAGGTGCAGAATGTGGAAGAGATGTGTACAGAAAGAGGGAAGAGAAGTGCAGAAAAAGAAAGAAAGGTGCAGAAAGAAGCAACAGAAATGCAGGAAAAGGCAAGAGAGGCGCAGAAAGAAGCAAGCATGGTTTGCACACCATTAGTACCAATTTAACACCCACATTTAGCAATAAGTAACAGGTGACCATTCTAGGTTTGCAAAGGGCCTTCCACCACGCTGTAACACTCGTCGCTGCAATTTTGGTAATGTTTGAGCCGTTTGAGCTAGAAACAAGGTTTTGTTTGTTCAAATCTACAGATTATGCAGTAGATGATGGATTATGTGGCAAATGGGGAAAATGTATAATTGTGCGAAAGTCGGTGCAGTCAAACAGTTGCATATTTCCAGTGGCCCTGCTCATACCTCTGACTAGGTCCAGAAGTGCTCCTCAGTGGTTCCTTCTTTTTTTGTCTAATTGAGTTTATACTTTAGCTTCAATGGAAACGAGGAAGACTAAACCTGAGGTTACCACTCCACAACACAGACTACCATACCACATAATTACTCTCCATAACACATAATCCCACTCTACATAATTCCTATACACTAAATACCAAATTTTTTCTATCCACATAATTTCACTGCAAGACATACCACATTAAAACATACCACATAATTCCACTACACACAACCTACATCCACTCCACTCCAAAAAACATTAGTAAAAAAGTTTTACATTTACAATGCCAATAGCTCTAACTCTTGCAAATGCGAGACCTATTACATTACAAATGCTTCTTTAACTGGCAGTTGTGTTTGCAGAGTGGTGGATAAAAGGGGCTGGGCCTCACACCAGCGCTCAGGAATTCTGCTGCATAGGACTTACAGGAGGTACCAGGAGGGCTTCTTGGCCCCCAAAGTCCCTCAGGAGTAAAGTGGACTTCACCCCCAACCCATAGTGTGCCAGGAGGTACGTTTGCAGAGTGGTGGAGAAAGGGGGGGCGTGGCCTCCGAAGACCTCTTAGCAATCCCACTGTGTGGGACTTACTGGAGGTAACAGGAGGTGTCGTTGGCCCCCAAGGACAACCTTGGGGACCAACTACCCCTCCTATTACCTCCAGTATGTCCCACACAGCAGCATTGGTAAGTTCTCATAGCAGGCCATGCACCCTTTGCCCACCATTCTGCAAATGCGCTCCCTGGCGTGCTCTTGCATGGGGGTTAAAGTCCCCTTTGATGATGGGGGTCCTTAGGGGCCAACTAGCCTACCTTACACCTCCAGTAAGCCCCAGGTAGTGGGATTGCTGAGAGGTGGACACAGGCCACACCCCCTTTCTGAACCACTCTGCAAACATGCCTCCTGGCGCGCTCTTGGTTGGGGGATGAAGTCCCCTTGCCTCCTGAGGGTCCCTGTGGGCCAACTAGCCCTCCTGTTATCTCTAGTAAGCCCCACACAGCTGGATTGCTGAGAGTGGCCGAGACCACACACCCTTTTTGCACCACTCTGCAAACGCGCCTCCTGGCGCGGTCTTGATTGGGGGATGAAGTCCCCTTGCCTCCTGAGGGTCCCTGTGGGCCAACTAGCCCTCCTGTTATCTCTAGTAAGCCCCACACAGCTGGATTGCTGAGAGTGGTCCGAGGCCATGCCCCTTTTGCACCACTCTGCAAACGCACCTCCTGGTGCATTGCTGCTCGGGGATGAAGTCCACTTTAGTCCTGAGGTCCTCAGAATACAAGAGGACCTCATCGCACCACCAGCTGTGCACCAAGAGGCGCGTTTGCAGAGTGGTGTAAAAAGGGGCGTGGCCTCGGACCACCTCTCAGCAATCCCACTGTGTGGGGCTTACTGGAGGTACCTTGTGGATAGTTGGCCCCCAGGGACCCTCAGGATTCAAGGGGACTTATTCGCCCAATCCAGGATGCGCCAAGAGGCACGTTTGCACAGTACTGCAGTGAGGGGGCGGTGCCTCCGGCGTGATGCCGGCTTCTGCTTTTTTTATTATTGTTAGAAGGGGGGCTGTGTGGCCCCCCTTCTCTTAATATTTTGTGGGCCCTGGAAACCCCATCCCCCAGGGCCTGCCCCATTTAAAAAAAAAAAAAACAGGAAGGGGGCAGCAAGGCCCCCCTCCCGAGGCCGATTACGGCCCCAGGGACCCCATCCCCCGGGGCATGGCCTCATTTATTACTATGTTTTTACTCATTTATATTGGAGGGGCCACGTGGCCCCATTCCCTGTGCCACTTTGGCCCGGGGACCCCATCCCCTGGGGCCTTGCCTCATTTATCATTATTTCTTTATTATTTGTACAGGAGGGGGGCCGCTTGGCCCCCCCTTCCCTGGGCCACTTTTGGCCCCGGGAAGCCCATCCCCTGGGGCCTGGCCTCGTTTATTTTTTTTTAAATTATTGCTAAGGGTTTGGGGCCACGTGGCCCCCCTTCCCTGGGCCACTTTTCATCCCGGAGACCCCATCCCCCAGGGCCTGGCCCGTTTATTTATTTTGTTTAAACATTACTACGGGAGGGGGCCACGTGGCCCCCTTTCCCTGGGCCACTTTAGGCACCAGGGACCCCATTCCCCGGGCCCTGGCCTCAACGTTGGGGACTGCAGGGGGAGCCACAATGGCCCCGCGGTCCCAGCTGGCTCCCCGCCTCCTGCGGGAGCCGGCATTGCTTTTGGACAAGGGGAGCTGCTGACTTGCAGCTCCCCTTGTCCAAAAGCAATTCTGCTTCGCTTCATGGAAGTGAGAGCAGGTTTCCTGCTCTCGCTTCCATGAAGCGAAGCAGTGTTTACAATGACAGAGCGGGAGCAGTGCTCCCGCTCCCTGTCATTGCAAAGTGCAATGTCCCGGTGGTGGGCACCCCGGGACATTGCTGGAGCCGGCCCTGTGGGTGGCAGTCCCCAGAGCCATGGAGGGCTCCAGGAGGGGGGGTCGCACGGCCCCCCTCCCAACATGTATGTAACCCCAAGGAGGTGGTGGTCCCCGGGGGTCCACAACGGACCCCCTCCTTAGCATAATCAGTGCCCCGGGGCAGTGTGGGGGGGCAGGTGCCCCCCACACTTCTTTAATTGTTTTGGAGTCCAGGGAGGTGGTGGTCCCCGGGGCTTGGGAGGGCCGCGAGGCCCCCTGCCCTTAATTTCAGTGTGCCCCGGGGAGGTGGTGGTCCACGGGGCAGTGTGGGTGGGCAGGAGCCCCCCCACACTTGTTTATTTAAATTTAAGCCCCAGGGAGGTGGCAGTCCCCGGGGCTTGGGGGGGTCCGTGAGGCCCCGCACATGCAATTTAAGTTATGCCCAGGGGAGGTGGCGGTCACTGGGGCAGCGTGGGGGGGCTCCTGCCCCCCCACTCATTTTTTAATGCAAAGCCCCGGGGAGGTGCCGGTCCCCAGGGTTGTGGGGGGCACGTGCCCCACACATTAATAACAAAGCCCCAGGGAGGTGGCGGTCCCCAGGACTGCAGGGGCCCCTGCATGATAATTTTGCATTGCGGGAGCCCGTGCTTCGTTTTTTATAAATGTCAGCCTGATTTGGAACCCACCGCGACTCCCGATTAATTATTTTTTTTTTTAAATGCTTTTTTGGGCACTCCTAGGGGGTCAGGAGGTTTCTTAATTTTTAACCTTTTATCTTTGTGACTCGGTTCTACCGAGCCCAAAGATGGCTGCCAACACTTCCTGGTTTTATCGTGTTGGCAGCCAATCAGAAGTCAGCTCGTGCTCGGGAGGGTTCGCGGATCCACCGCAGTCAATAGATATCGATATTTTTGAATTTCTCAGAAACTACTGAACAGATTTACACCATTTAAAGCAAAGAGTGCACTCTGGACAAAGGGCTACCTCTCTGCAAAATTTGGTGTAATTCCGTTCAGCAGTTCGGGCTGTAGCCACGACAAAAGTTTCCTATGGAAATTAACATGGAGAAAACACGTTTTGGGACCCCCCTTTTTTCTTGGCCCCCGCTTGACGAATCCCCTTGAAACTTTCAAAACAGGAGCGGACCAGAGCGCCCCATTAGTTTTGAAAATTTCGCGAAGATTCGTCAAAGGGCACCAAAGATATTGGGAAATCAAAAAATGCTTTTCCTATGGAAACTAGGTCCTAACTATAACTACCTACTGGCGACCGCCAGTATGTAATATATATATATATTCAACTAGATACAGAGCGTCTATCCTTTTGCGCTATACCTTGATGAAATATCATTTTTACCATTGCTGCACAGATCATGTCCAGAACAACGTCTAGTAATTAGCTTAGGCGCCTCAAAGGTTACCAGCACACCAGTTTTTCTCATCCTAGGTAAACTTTCAACAATAGGTCAACATCATGTTCTTCACCACTATAGCAACTTTTATTTGTGGAGCATTCAGATTATTATTTTGTGTGGCATTAGAATTTTGTTAAAAGAAAAAAGCATAGTAGGACTGCTAGTCTCAGTTTTTTCCGAAATTACAAACGAGAGTAGGTTAATTTTAAACATATGTTTTTGTCATACACCTAAATCTATACATTCTGGAGAGAAGTGATTTAAAGTACTGAAAAGATTTTGGCTAAGCACTGTGTGTTAGATACATGTTTAGCTATATTAGGATGGACAAGTAACCTGTTCGGGCTGACAGAATATGAGAAAATTAAGGTACTACAGGAAATGACATGGTACATTTGGGAAGTCTAACGAAGACCTACAAAATATAAGATGATCAAACATTTGGGTATGTGCTTCACGTTTCTGTATGGGGTTCCAACTACAATGTTTTTATTGCTTGGTCAACTTCCTCTCACCTCTGCCTTTTTCATACTTATCTTTTTTTACCCTCATTTGATTACTAGTTATACTCACTTTTTCTTCTGAAATAGCTTCATAGAGCGGCTTTTGTTCAATGGAAAAATATATATTTGTATTTAAATTAAATCTTTTCTTGGAAAAGCCCATGTATTTACTGCAGTTTTGTTATTCAGTAGTGGAAGATAGCACAAATATCGCTACTACCTTCAATTTCTGGGTACTTCAATAGAACCTGAAGTCCACTTCTCAGGGTTGTGCTGGCTGTCTCTGTGCCAGCAAAGAACAGGTTTTCTACTGACCTCAATAGGTTCTTCATGCAAAATGACGAGGCAGGGTTTTGCTTCTCCTGTAAAAAATGAAATCAGAAATGAAGACAAAAAAATGGCGGCTGCCTACTTTGCTGAATGTATACAATGAGTATTTGTTACAACCACATGGCTTTAACTGTAAACAGAGCTGACATAGAAATTTTATTTTTCCCAAAACGGAGTTCACCAGATTGGTTTCATCAATCTGGTGAAGGTCATTCTTGAAGAAAAACTTGTCAAAAATGGTTTTAAGAAAAAGATTCATCAGAACGAACCTGTTTCTTCAAGTAGGTTTTGTGTTAAAAACACATATAACCCATTGGTAACCCTGATTTACAGGTGATTGAGCTCGTAGTGGATGGGCATCTGGTAGTCATGCACACAGAGACGCGATTCTATAAATGAAAGCCTGGATTTGATTTCCAAAGAAGGAGAGTCACAAGAGAAAACAAGAGGGGAGTTTTGCATCAGGTGCCCTCCTGCAAAGTTGGAGATCTCTCAGTCATGCAGAACAGACAGTAGTGCTGGAAGAGTGACTGTAAAGCTCGGCAGAGATCTGGTTGATTATCACGAAAGGCAGAAAGTGTAGAAGTTGGACGGAAGAATATGGCTGAATGTTCAAAGTTGCAGGTTGGTGCAATAATATGGGGAGCACGAATTGCTTGGTAAAAAGCAAACTTAACATTTTTTGGCACACTCATGCAGCTCAATGCGAAGAATAACACAATTTCCTGGTGATACAAATACTTCCTTTAGGGAAATTAGATGCCACCCATTTTGGCTTCCTGATTTACATATGCTCCAACAAAAGCTGACAGCAGATGTTGTAGTTGTGGTACTGAGCTCAAGATGGTGGAGGAGAGTAGTTGGTTCCACTTTGAAATGAAAGTAGGAGTGTGTTATGATCAGGAACGCAATGCCCATGGGCTCAAAGGGCTTCAGCCCCCCATCGTGTGTGTCAGCCCGGGCTCAGACAGCTTCCCGGGCACACACACAGACAGTTTTTGAGTACTTCACAGGTCTTTAAAAGACCATTTACGTGTTAACGAGGCTTTGTTGTTTTTTCACCCCTTCATCTCCACTCTGCCTAATGCTGGAAGAATTAGCCCCCCGAAGGTTTTAGAAACCCCCCCCCCCCGAAATTTGGCTCTAGTTGCGCCTCTGGTTATAATCATGAGTAATCACTCACATATATTTTGTGTGACTAATGTATTAAAGAAGAAAGGGGGTATGATATGTCGAAGGTATCCCCATGACTAACGTAAATCACATGTGTACTTTAGAAATGTAACTGACTAGATTTGTGGTGTTTTTCATTAATACCTAGTGAAGGGTTAACAAACAAAACGTGTTTATGAATTTGATTTACCGTTATACTTTGACAATAATATTGTAGGATTAACTATTCGTAAATGTTAGAGTATATGTTGAAAGCATGGTTTATTTGCATGTAGAACGGTACACATAATGTAATGCGTGCATTGTTAATTTAGGTTAACTGTAGGCCTGAAATGCATTTTTAATTCATTCTCCAGCTAATATTTGAATTCGCATTTTGCTTGTACAGTCTTGTTTTCCCATTGCTGGTGGACAAGGCTTTGTTAGTTGAGAGAAAGAGTTATTGTTCTTAGTAGATAGAGAGGCCTGAGAAGAAGAAATGTGATAAAGGATGGGAGAGGAACTCTTGTGGAACTCACCGTGTGAACAGGGAGGTGGAAAAAGGAAGCTGGAGGATGCTGGAATAATGGAAAAATACTGGTAGAGCTGTGCGAAGTGCCTTAATTCAGCGATTGCTTATGTTGTAATGTAGTTAGGGATAGCTGACACTTGACTTTAGGACGCCCATGAGGTGCAGACCTCACCTTTAGCTCTTGTGGCTTTATGCTACATGACCCATGTTGGAGTTCCTTCTTTGGAAGGCTCTAACACCTGACACCTTTTCATCATTGCTGAAGCTTGCCTTTGACTAAGAGTTCCATTTTAGTGTAGTGTAGGGGGAGTTAGGCATTTGTAAGGATTCCTGAATGGAGTCTTGATGCAATCCAACATGCATTTTTGTCTTCCTATAACCTATGTGGCCATGATCAAACTATTTGTTTTCTTTTTGTTATGTATGGTGACTCAGGTCCGGAGATTTGGCTTCAGCCTATTTACTTTGTATTTCTATACCATTATGCTTAGATTGGTGTATATTAATCTGTTTCAGAGTTTGCAGTAAACAAACTAACTTAAATGTATTTGTCGACCTGACTTCTCGAATAACTGATTGATCATTTTGAAATTGGGACATTGGGGAAGGAGTATTTCTCTTTACCTCTCATGCTGCACAACAAGAACCGTTGACCAAGCCATTGAGGAGACAGGTTACAGCTTTCGCAATGGCGAAAGGAAATATTAGAGGAATTTATGGGTAGTTAACGGGGCAAAAGTAATTAATCAATAGGACACATTTTGACATACTGACACCAGAAATCCTTCAAGCAAATGGGTAAAATATGGCATTGTCAGAACTAACTTTCATATGATTGCTACCATTTTGTAAAATGGAAGAGTAGCTAAAAAGTAAAAGAATGGAAACTATGCTAAGCAAGTCCCACTGATTAAAAAGGCTGCTAAAGAATTACCTTTCATCATTGATTGTTTTTTGTCTCAGTAAGTTCCCCTAAGTAGGAGTGGTATTCCTGCAATTGTTTCCTCAGCTCACTACGCACCTCATAGATGAGGCACAATCTGGTCAAAGCACATAGAAGATTGCTTGGTTTTCATGCAGAGTGGGTATTTCCTAGCTTTTTTGTTCTGTACCTATGCTTTGCAATGTGGCAAAGAATAATTTACCTGCACTCTCTCTCTTGCTCTACCTCATTGACCTTCATGGTTAACGAGCTCTGGGCATGAATTATAGTTTGGCAGGAGGGTTTACTCCGTAACAAACGTGCATTATATCTTACTGCACTCATAATAAGGTGGATGGGATATCCCGTCAGGTTGTGATGGAGCGAACCTTTTGACAAAATCAAAATCAGGCCCGCTCTCTCAATCATTTCCACCCGGCACTTTGTTATTGCCCCAATGGGGTTTAATAATAGCTCTGTCCTTTTTAATGAATTGACTTTCATGTAGCTCCTGGGTTGTGTTTTGACCTATTTTTCTCTCTGTATCCTTTTTATCACAGTTATTTTCATTCTGATGAAAAATAAGTTATTTAGAAATTAATTGACACTCAAGGTAATCGTGATTGAGTAGTGCGATATAAACACAGTCTGTCTCTCGTCTTCAGTTTTTTAGTGAAGATGTACAACAGTTCACCAAAGAAAATAAGCTGCATATTGGAGCAGAAAAAAATCATCCATGATTACACCCTTGCTAATACTTTCGAACCTTCTCCATCTGGATGAGGAAGCAGTCAATAAAGTCACGAGGAGAAGTGGGGTCTATTGTTTGCTGGTGCTTTTTCACTTTATCTGCGATGAAATCTTCACGCTGGAGGAAGAGTGGGATTATATTTTGGTGGCGTCCAGGCATGTATTTCATGATGGTTGGAAACATGTCCAACATCTAGGAAAAATGGTGACAGCATATAAGCATATGAGAAATACAACTAAGATTTCATTGAGAGAGCCATAAGTTAAAGAATATATACTATTACATTGCATGCGTTTACAACGCATGTGATTACAATGCGGTCGTTACAATGACCGCGTTGTTACATCGCAGTACATTACAATGCAAGTCGTTACAACGACCTGCTCTAGATGGTGCGCTGGACTTAGGAATAGTATAATTTACTATTCCAACTCCAGTGTGTGCAACAGTAGGGAAGGTGTTGGAATAGAAAATGACACTATTCCTTAGTTTAGAGCACCATCTAGAGCAAGTTGTTGTAACAACTTGCGTTGTAATGTACTGCAATGTAACAAAGCGGTTGTTGTAACGACTGCGTTGTAAAGGCAAGCCGATGTAATGACCACGTTTTTAAGGTTGTTTCCCTAAGTTAAAAGTTGTCACATATTTTGATGACCTTGGTATTCGCTTTTGAGGAAAGAGTCTGTCCCAAAAACAAACAAATAAAACCCCAGGTACTTTGTATAATTTGGGTTATATTCTAACAATATATATCAAAGAAATAGGATTGGTGTTTCATACCATAGCGGTCTACAGAGGAAATACAACAGGTATACTCCAGAACATATTAGAGGGTTGGAAACTAAGATACTTTATGCCACAAGTAATTATGCTTCATGAACTCAATATGGAATCAGACTTGTGATACATTTTCTAGTTTGTTATAGAATGCAAAGTTAATTTTTTTCTAGACCCACTGGCACTAGGGTCTCAGTCAATGGTCCAACTCAAGATGGGAAACCAGTTGGACTGCAACCCCCACCAATCCACTGAGCAATATTTGAGTGAAATGTATTTCAGGTGATGATCAATCCCAAGAAACATTACAGGGATACTTAATGGAACCCCCAAACCCTCTTTCATAAGTGAATAACATACTAAATAACACCAGAAAATGAATAAAACATTTTAAGGATTTTTTTTAAAATCAGAAACTGTTCTAGTGCACACAATATGAATTGCAACTACACAAAAGAAAAAGAAAATTTCAACAGCAATGCTTACTACAAATGTGCATAAAAGGAAAAACACCAACAGGATTGTTGTTATATGTTTATATCAATTCTTCCCCATTCTGCTACTTGTAAGAGCCAAGCCATTTCTAGCAGAGCAGAAAATAAAAAAACATTTTGATTTTCAGAGATGGTTGACACCTGCACACCTGTTTATACAATATGGCTTGTATTCGATATAATAGTAAAGCTGGCTATTTTTGTTGTTCAAGGTTCGTTGTACTGAAAAATGAAGTTCAGTAAGTGAAGGCTAGGTGCCTCCCTTCCCGATAGCCTTCAGTTAGATTTGGTAATATGATTGTGCATGGCTTGTCCTTTTTTCGCCTGGAGTGAAGGTTCTCCTCTGCCCCATCACTCTTTGTGCTAAGCTTTTATGACATTATTTCACAGTTGTCACATTATTTTCATTTTGCAGGACTGTGGGGGCATATTAGCAAGACCGGCGATAATGGGCTGGCTAATATGCGTTATAGAATTCCAATAGAAGCCCAGGTTAGATGTGCAGGACATCTACAGTAGAAACAGCCAATACTCAAGTTGAGCCCCCGGATAGACTCTATGAAATTGTCTTCCAAATTGAGAGTGGTATACAGCGTAAAACTGCAGCGGTTTTCTGGGAAAATCTCACCTCCTCATATGACATTTTGTTGGCGGAGGCAGATTGGCCTCCGCCATTTGTGCTGGCTGCTTCTAGAGGGGAGGATGTGATACTTCCGAGTTTTTCACGTAACGTCCCTGAGGAAGCTAAACAGGCTTACGCTTCTGAGTGAGCATTAGCGCTTGCCCCAGTAGTGTGCCGTAATCAGGTAGGCTGGGATAGAGATTCACCGGCATTTGAGATACCATTACTGTCTATGCGGCAACCACAACCGCAATATCCAATCAGACGCGAGGCAAAGGCTCCCGTTTGTGAAAATCTGACTCAATTGGAATATCAAGGTGTAATTGAATCCTGTGTATCACTGATGAATAATCCTGTTTTTCCGGTTTGGAAACCGGATGGTTCATATCGCATTGTATTAGACTATCAAAATTTGAATAGTCATTGTTGTACGTTTGCGGTACAGAACACACACAGCTCTGCGCTAGTGAACAGCCTTGTTCGTAAAAAATACAAAATGACATTGGATATTTCCAATGGTTTCTACAGTCACAACTTTGCTCCTGAGAGCCGAGACTTGACAGCACTAAGCGCTGTCAGAAATCAAAAAAGATTTCCGCGCTTGCCTGTGGGGTATAAGAACAGCCCCAGGGCTTTTGCTGCAGTGTTGTGTCTTTGTTGCACAGCATAGATCCAGATGTGTTCTCGTACGTAGATGATATTTATCTGACGGACGACGAACTGATACCGCATCTTGTCCGAGTCAACCAAATTATTCTGTCATTTGCCGACTATGGATACAAATTCAATTTTGCTAAATCTCACATCGCTTGTTTTGCAGTGCTCTTTTTGGGCTACGAGTTCAATAATTAAGGTATCGGGTTAGCCCCCCACTTTCTGGAGAAATGTGCACAATTGCAACCTCCGTCTACACTGAAGAAACTTCAGTCTTTGCTGGGATTTTTAAATTTTGGGAGGACATACATTCCTGATTATGCCCAGCGTATCAATCCGTTCTATGCGTTGATACAACCAACATATTCTTCTGCCTGCTGGCTTCTGGAACATACTTCTATTCTCCAATCTTTGCAGTCAGATCTGCTAGCGACAAACTACTTGTTGAGGCGTGATAATTCACACAAACCTGGTCACACGTATCTTACCGGGGACGGTGGGTTTCACTTACTTGACGTTCATTGAAGGCGACACAGTACATATTGCATGCACATCACATTTGTACACAGCAGCGGAAATGCAACTTTTGAATGTTGAAAAGATTTTGACTGCGGTCCAAATGGCGATTCTGAAAGAACGCTCGCTGGTGCAGGGGAAACGCATTCTTATGGCTTCGCCTATCCCTGCTTTAGGAGCAGTGACTAAGGCAAGTGTACTGAACTCTAAAGCTTTACAACCCCGTTGGATACAATGGGCTACTTCTTTGACATCGGCTGAAGTCACGTTTATCTTTGATCCTGCTCTTCAGACGCAGGAGTTTTTACAGTATGAACATGTTCATCCTCCTCTGTTGTTGTTGCTTCCCTTGGACGAGTACAAATGTATCATTTACACCGATGGCTCTGCTCAACCGGCAATCGGGTCTAAACATGCTTATTCAGCAGCTTGTGCTATTGTGGCTGGTTCAATAGTGAATGGTGAACTTAAGTCTTCCATTGTACATACAGAGGCACTGGGGGACTGTACGGCACATTTGGCGGAGCTGCGTGCTCTTGTTCTAGCTCTTGAGTTTGCTGATCCTGATGTGAATACACTTAGGGCCATATGTATCAAAGTTTGTGTTTGCGATTCTCAAATAGCGAATTTTTGAGAATTGCTATTTGAGAATCGCAAACGAGATGTATGTAGGATTCGCAAGAAAATTTGCGAATCCTACATATTCCTTAATTGCGATTCGCAAATTGCGAATCGCAGTTAAGGAAACCCTCCCCATTCATTCCTATGGGCCTAGAGGCCCATAGGAATGAATGGGAGGACATTCTCAATTTGCGATTAGCAATTAGAGAATCGCAAATTGAGAATGCAATTTCAAGGTTGCAAGGGTGTCCAAAGGACACCCTGTTGCACCCTGAAATGAGCATGGGTGCACATGTGGCGCACATACATGCCCTAGGGGCATGTATGTGCGCCACATGCCACTTGAAAAATGCAAAAAATGCATTTCTCAAAGAAATGCAGAGTTACCACCAACCTGTAGTTGGTGGTAATTTGCGATTCCTTAAGCCATAGTTGCACAACTTAGGTGCTTCATACATTTCATTTAAGGAATCGCAATTTGCGATTCCTTAAATACATTCGCAAAATAGAGAATCGCAATGTTTGCGATTCTCTATTTTGCGAATGCCTTTGGGATGATACATCGCAAAAGGCTTGTTCCCGTTCGCAAACGGGCCGATTCTGAGAATCGGCCCATTTGCGAACGGGAAATGGGCTTGATACATATGGCCCTAATTGTATGCGATTCTTGCTACTGTGTTCAGTCTTATAATGACAACTTATTCTTTTGGTCCCAGAATGAATATCGAGCCTCTAAAGGCAGTGCAATAAAGCATAAAACGCTTTGGGTTCGAGTGGCGGAGCTTAAAGAACGTCTTCCACTGACACAGGTTATACATACTCTTGGCCATCAGCGTGTGGGAGCACACGCTGCTGGTAATTCTTTGGCTGACGAAGCAGCCAAATCTGCAGTAGCCACGTGTTCCATTGCAGCAGTTACAAGATCCATGACTAAGATAGATAATGAAATGTTGGTGGCTATAGCTGCTACGAAGGATGGAACTGCTTACCCGCAGGGCTTCCCTTCAAAGTATTCTTATTGTTTATCTCCTGAACATGTTCCTTATGCTACAATTCTGTCAGTTAGAGATCGGCTGTTTCCCAACATGGACCGCAGGCTTCCTTTGATCATTGCCGCACATGAGGGGATGGCTTCTGCACATGCCGGGGTGCCTGCGACTGTCTCTATTTTGCAGCAACATTATTGCTGGTGTGGTTTATATAAACAAACCCGTAATTATGTGCTTTCTTGTGACTAATTTGCATATAGCTGTGTCTGAACTGTGGTGGCGAAGTGAGCTAAAGAATGATGATGGATTCAACCCAGATCTCTGACTGGGGGTGCGTGTCTGAAAAGTTTCAGCGCTCCGTCCATCATCTCCTGTGTTTGCTTTGTTTGCCCTAAGTTGGCAGGGCATGCCCAGACGTGGGTCCCTTGCTCACTTTGCCACTGGATTCAAGCTTGCCTGGCTGATGAGGGCTGTTAGCCCGAAACTGGTCCCAGGATGCCTGTTTCCGGTCCATGGAAGACATGGCTTGGAAGTTCGGTCTGAACTGTTCCCATGAGGCACAGGGTCAAGACTGATTTGCATATAGCTGTGTCTGAACTGGGTGGCGAAGTGAGCTAAATAATGATGATGGAGTCAACCCATATCTGTGACTGGGGTGAGTGTCTGAAAAGTTTTAGCGCTCTGTCCATCATCTCCTGTGTTTGCTTTGTTCGCCCTAAGTTGGCAGGGCATGCCCAGATGTGGGTCCCTTGCTCACTTTGCCACTGGATTCAAGCTAGCCTGGCTGATGAGGGCTGTTAGCCCGAAACTGTTCCCAGGATGCTTGTTTCCGGTCCAGGGAAGACATGGCTTGGCAGTTCGGGCTGGACTGTTCCCAAGAGGCATAGGGTCAAGACTGATTTCCATATAGCTGTGTCTGAACTGGGGTGGCGAAGTGAGCTAAAGAATGATGATGGATTCAACCCAGATCTGTGACTGGGGGTGAGTGTCTGAAAAGTTTCAGTGCTCCGTCCATCATCTCCTGTGTTTTCTTCTGACATTTGTCAGCAAATCAAACCATCTACTGTTTCACGACCACCACAAACACAGCTATATATCTCAAGTCAGCCATTTGGCTGTGTATATCTCGATCACTGTGGTCCATTGACTTCTAATACTGCGTATAAATATATATTTTTTGCTGTTGATTCGTGCACTAGATTCTTTTGCGTTTGGCCACAACGCAATGCTGACGCTCAAAATGTCATTAGAGATTTGTGTGTCTTTGTCGGGACATTTGCCTGTGGCACCTTCCATTCTGAACAAGGTCCAGCATTCGCCTCAGAAGGCGTACAAGGACGCGATGAAGTCTATGGGAGTGCTGGTGCAGTTTTCGTCTCCATACAGGCCTGAGGGCAGTTCTATAGTGGAGCGGATGAACCGTAACTTAAAGCAATCTTTGACAGCTAGAGTCTTAGGTACTGGCAGGAACTGGCTGGCCCATTTGTATGGAGTTCAACGTGCACTTAATAATCTCCCAAGAAGATCTCTGGGTGGGCGGACCCCATACGAAATGCTCTTTGGCATTAAAATGTTTGTGCCAGACCTTGATGGTCTAGACATTGTAGCAGTGGCTTCAACATTTGACGTAGATAACCATTCTACTATGTTACAGTAGCTACAAAAGACCCGCAACAGCTTCACTACAGAACATTTACCCTCTTCCAATGAAACAGCAATCCTGATTCCGGTCGCCGACTGGCTTCCTAAGGTTGGAGATCTGGTACGAGAAAAGCTGGAGAACAAAAAAGAATTTGGTCCCTCGTACAGTGATTCTACCACCTTTGCCTGGTCACAAAGAAACAGATACATTTCAGTCAACAATGTCAAACTACACTGTAGCGGGTTAGGAAGGGACGGGAGACGTGGTTGTGGTAAAGAGGGTTTTATTGTAGACAGTAAGCGTCGTCTGTGTGTGGCCAGTCTATAATAGGGTAGTGGAGAAAGGGATGATTTGTCCTTGGTGTCCCGGGTCTTGCTCGAGCCCCGCCTGGTCTTGGTCCACTCCAGCTCGAGTCCGTCCGGTCGTGGAGATATATATGTAAACAAAGAAAGACAGGGTCTCTGTAAGAGTGGGTTGTTCTCAAACACGGGTGTGATAGGGAAGGAAGGTGAGGGAATAACACTCAGTGCTCAACACATCTACTTTTAAGTGAGGAGAAGTGCTCAGGAACGGGGTCACCGGGAAAACGGGAGTTATTGCCGCTATTGATGGGGTCTCTCCTTTCTACCCACCCAGCCCGTGAAACGCTCTCGTACCTGAGAGAGCCACGCTCCTCCTGGAGCGCGGCTGGGCGACTCGTGAAACCGTTGGCCTCCTGGCACTCCGTCGTCTTCTCTCCGCACCGCCTCGGTCCTTTCTCTCCTTTCCGTCCCACTCGCAGTTTCCTCGCCTCCGTCTTTCTCCTTGACTCCTCCGGTGATGCCACACACCGGCTTCCGCGTTCTCCCTTCCTTAATAGGCCAGTCCTCCTCCTCGTCGTCACTGGGGGCGTGTCCTATGGTCCAGTCTCCCACCTTAAAGGAACGGCAGCCCTTTACCTCCTGTTTGTCCTCTTCCCGTACGTCTGTACGTAACCACTCGTCCTGCCGCTGTGAAGGGAGAGGGAAAACGAAGGTAGTCGTGTTTTCTTGCTGTGCAGGTAGGTCTGTTCTTTCAATGCCCGGACACCCCCGGTTACACACCACCCCCCTTGGATTCTCCCGATCGGGGAGAGGATATCTGGAGAGGTAATCCGCACTCTTATTGTCTGCCCCTTTCCGGTGTTTCACCGTAAATGAAAAAGGTTGAAGGGAGAGGAACCAACGCAAAACCCTAGGATTAAGCGAGATGTTACGGCTCATCCACTGGAGGAGCGTGATCCGTGTAAAGGGTAAAAGGGTGGCCCTCAAGGTAGTACCTTAGTTTATCAACAGCCCATTTGATAGCCAGGCATTCCTTCTCTATAGTGGGGTATTTGAGCTCTCTTGGGAAGAGTTTACGGCTGATATAGAGGATGGGATGCTCACTACCCTCCGGTGATAACTGAGAAAGGACAGCCCCTATGCCATAATCCGATGCGTCGGTGTGAAGAATGAAAGGTCGGGAAAAGTCAGGGGATGATAAGACCGGATTGGTGGTGATGGCCTGTTTCAAGGTGTTGAATGCCTTCCACATGTCTGGTGTGGGATGTAGGAGTATTCGGGCCTTTACGTCTTGTCGTAGTGTGTCTGTCAGAGGGGCAGCTACGTTTGAGAACTGAGGGATGAACCGACGGTAGTACCCGATCAACCCAAGAAAGGCTCTCATGTCTCTCTTTGTGTTGGGGAAGGGGGTTTCCGCTATTGCTCTGATCTTTTCGATTTGTGGTTCGATCATTCCATGCCCCAAGACATAACCTAAATATTTCACTTTCTGATAGCCCACCCGGGACTTACGAGAATTGATATGTAGACCCGCCTGTCGTAGGGCTTGTAGTATGGTCCGTAGATGATCAAGGTGGGACTCCCATGAGGGACTGAAGATCACTATATCATCCAAGTAAGCGGAGGTGAACGCTTGGTATTCCCGGAGCACTGTGTTCATGAGGCGTTGAAAGGTTGCAGGTGCCCCATGTAGGCCGAAGGGAAGAACCGTAAACTCGTACAGCCCGTCTGGGGTGGAAAATGCTGTTTTCTTCCGGTCTTCTTCCCTCAAGGGCACCTGCCAGTAGCCTTTGGTGAGGTCCAAGGTAGTGATATAGCGGGCCTCACCCAGTTTTTCGATCAGTTCGTCTATCCGTGGGATGGGGTAGGCGTCAAATGAAGAGATGCTATTGAGGGCTCTGAAGTCCATACAAAAGCGGGTGCTCCCATCCGGCTTAGGCACCATCACAATGGGAGAAGACCATTCACTCTTCGAGGGTCTTATGACACCGAGTTGGAGCATTTCTTGTACTTCTTTTTGTATTGCTGCCCTCTTCGCCGCGGGTATCCTGTATGGTCGCTGTTTGATGGTTTTTCCGGGGGTGGTCTCAATACGGTGCTCAGCTAGGATCGTTTTTCCCGGTTTATCAGAGAACAGGGAGGAAAACGGTGACAGGACCCGTTGGAGTTCTTCTTTTTCTGGGTCCCTTAGTTTTTCGTTGACCCCTAAGACTTCCAGAGTATTGTGAGAGGGAGCCTGTGTCGGCAAAGTAAGGTGAGCCGCCTTTGGTATAGGTCCCAACCACTTCTTTAAAAGATTTATGTGGTACGTCTGGTTTCTCCGGATGGTGACCTGTACTCGGTAGCTGGTTTTCCCGATAGTCTCGGTGATACGGAATGGACCTGTCCATTCTGCCTGGAATTTTTTGTGGATGAGGGTAACAGTACCAGTACCCAGTCGCCGACCTCCAACTTCCTCCACCTCTTCCCTCTATCGTAAAACATTTTCTGCTTCTCTTGTTTCCTTTCGAGATTGGAATACGCCAGATCTCTCAGCTTTCCTATTCTGGACTTCAGGGCCTGGGTATATTCCAACATACCACGGGTTTCATTGGCCTCTTCCTTCTCCCATGCTTCCTTGGTCATCTCTAGCAGTGATCTGGGTTGTCGTCCATACAACATCTCAAATGACGAACAACCGAGACTGCTCTGTTTCTGTCCACGGATGACGTACAATGCCAGGGGCATCAATTGGTCCCACTCTCTGCCATTCACGGTAAGCATCTTTTTAAGCGTTGCTTTGAGTGTTCCGTTATACCTCTCCACGAGGCCATCAGTTTGAGGATGGTAGACAGATGTTCTAATGTGTCTCAGATCCAGCAGGCCACAGACCTCCTTCATCATCCGGGATACGAAAGGGGTTCCTTGGTCCGTCAGGATCTCCTTAGGGAACCCCACTCGTGAGAACAATTCCAAAAGCTTCTCCGATATAAGGCGGGTGGTTGGGGCTCTCAGGGGAAAAGCCTCCGGATATCGGGTGGCGTAGTCCACTATCACAAGTGCATACTGATTTCCTCTCCCTGTCTTTGGTAGAGGTCCTATGAGGTCCATTCCAATCCTTTCAAATGGGGTACCTATGACAGGAAGAGGTTGTAAAGGCACCGCTGGCGGACGATGGGTGTTCCTCTTTTGACATATCTCGCATGTCTGACAGTGGCTTTTTATGTCTTTATATATCCCAGGCCAGAAGAAGTGCTGCAGTACGTTTTGTGTTGTCTTTTCGCTTCCCGTGTGTCCAGCGGTCAAATGGGAGTGCGAGAAGAACATGACCTGTTCTCTAAAAGACAAAGGCACTAACAGCTGCTGGGGTTCTCCTCTAGAAGCCTGTCGGTATAACAGGCCTTCTTGTATGCTGAATCGGGGATACGGGGAGAGGGTCGCACTGCATTCGGTGGGCTTGTTCCCAGGCATTGAACAGGGTGGCGTCGTTGGCCTGTGCGAATTTAAAGCCCCTGTCTATTGTCCAAGGGTCGGGGCTTATCAGGGCAGGTACGGGAGTGTCTGTTGTTTGTCCTGAATGGTCTGTTAGGATCTGCTTCTGTACCGTCTGTAGGAACATTTCTGAAAACTCGGGGTTGTCTGTTCCTATAATAAGGTCTTCGGGTAGGCTCTCTAACACACCCACCCGGATAACGTAGGTCTTGCCACCGGTGTGTTCAAGGGTTACCTCAGCTACAGGATATGGCCTGACGTCTCCATGAACACACCTGATGTGAACCAGGGTGTCGGGGTTCACCTGTTTAGGTAGCACTAACCTACCCTGTATTACAGACTGCCTACAACCGGAATCTAATAGGGCCTTTACCACTTTCCCATTTACCCGTACACTTACATGGAACGCGCTCCCCATCTCCGAGGTGTAGAGAATGGACCTAGGGATGTATCCCACCTCCATTGGTTCGTCGGCTGGTCTACGGTGAGGGCACACCCGGGCGATATGCCCGCATTCTCCACCACTTGTAGCGGGTTAGGAAGGGACGGGAGACGTGGTTGTGGTAAAGAGGGTTTTATTGTAGACAGTAAGCGTCGTCTGTGTGTGGCCAGTCTATAATAGGGTAGTGGAGAAAGGGATGATTTGTCCTTGGTGTCCCGGGTCTTGCTCGAGCCCCGCCTGGTCTTGGTCCACTCCAGCTCGAGTCCGTCCGGTCGTGGAGATATATATGTAAACAAAGAAAGACAGGGTCTCTGTAAGAGTGGGTTGTTCTCAAACACGGGTGTGATAGGGAAGGAAGGTGAGGGAATAACACTCAGTGCTCAACACATCTACTTTTAAGTGAGGAGAAGTGCTCAGGAACGGGGTCACCGGGAAAACGGGAGTTATTGCCGCTATTGATGGGGTCTCTCCTTTCTACCCACCCAGCCCGTGAAACGCTCTCGTACCTGAGAGAGCCACGCTCCTCCTGGAGCGCGGCTGGGCGACTCGTGAAACCGTTGGCCTCCTGGCACTCCGTCGTCTTCTCTCCGCACCGCCTCGGTCCTTTCTCTCCTTTCCGTCCCACTCGCAGTTTCCTCGCCTCCGTCTTTCTCCTTGACTCCTCCGGTGATGCCACACACCGGCTTCCGCGTTCTCCCTTCCTTAATAGGCCAGTCCTCCTCCTCGTCGTCACTGGGGGCGTGTCCTATGGTCCAGTCTCCCACCTTAAAGGAACGTCAGCCCTTTTCCTCCTGTTTGTCCTCTTCCCGTACGTCTGTACGTAACCACTCGTCCTGCCGCTGTGAAGGGAGAGGGAAAACGAAGGTAGTCGTGTTTTCTTGCTGTGCAGGTAGGTCTGTTCTTTCAATGCCCGGACACCCCCGGTTACATACACCATCTGGCCTAATCTGAATAGTATGACTTTGAGTGTTTCATGCAACGCTATTTCTTTGAATCCAATGGCTTCAGCCTCTTCGACTAATGTCTGTGTCATTGAGGGTGAGATGGAGAATACTATTGACCTTTTGCCTGTTGTGACTTCATCCTCTTCCAACGCAGACGTCGAGTATGCTTATCCTGCGGATGAGTCCCACATGGAAGTACCGGACGGTCCTTTACAACGTCAGGCTGATGATGCACTGCCACCGTTAATGAACCTGGGTGCAAGCGGTTATTTTGGGGACCGAACAAGCTTCTCTTATGACTCTTCCTCCTCGTCCTCCTCTGTGGCACTTCCACAGACAAAAACGAGTATTTCATCACTTGGTTCAAAAAGACTTACCTGGTCCCACCCTGGACCTACATCTGGTTGGTGCTTATCCTGATTGTCCTTTTCATGTCAATTGGATTTGTGACAGTATTTTTCTTGCTCATCAGTGGTCATTATTTGCATGAACGCTCTGCTGTAAAGTTGGTCGATGGAATTCTGGCTCCACATACATAGTCCCACATCATGAAACGTGATCAAGCCCTTGTGAACATTTCCGCTTTCCCTGTTGCGGATGGCATTGTATGGGATAAAGTAGCATTCGAAATCCATGGTCAGACGGAGGTCCTCAAGATACCAAACGTGTTTCGTGTTTCATTAGGAGATGTGATAACAAAGGACATACATTCTGATGATTGGGATGTACAAGCAGTACATTCATTGTTTTCTGATTTAAAGTACTATGCTGCTTTTGATGCTGAAGACTTATATTTAAATTCTGCCAATCATGCTGATTTATTCTGTTATCAACATTATGGCCATCACTTCTTACACAAAACAAACAGGTTAAGACATGTTTTTAATTACACGCAGTGGGAACATTGTCCAACTCCCTTACATGGGAGTTATAAAACACTTAGAAATAAGTTCACCTATTTCACTGATTATAACATGTCCAATCCAGAATCCTATTTCTTTAAATTGACATTGCCATCACAATCTAAATGTATTCTCACACACACAAATGTAATATATTCAACTTCCTTTAGGACTGAATTGACCTTACAGGGTTATGATCACTGTAAAGGTACCATTGATTTGAAATTGATTTGAGGCACTAAGGCTTGGCAGGTCCAGGGAACTGAAGCTTTGTATCGTGCATGTCTAATTCCGACTCAAATATTATTTTTAAATGACACAGTGCACCAAACTACTTGTTTTGGCCTGGCAACGGCCAAAAATCTAAATATCCCATCTATTCCGTCATTGGCTGAGTATGATAATTGGTGTAAACACACAAATTATACCATTGATGTACTACAAGCTCTGTTTCAAAATAACAGTTTCAATATCTCTGATGTTGACCCCTCAGGATGGTTATTGTGGCAAACCAATTCAAATGCATGTCAACTGGGTTTTTATAATGCAACGACCGGTTTCACACAAAGTAGACCTGATCCCCGTTTCCCACATTCACACTCTGACACCACATATTCAGTGGGAAAGTTGTGCCAACAATGGTTGGAACACTCTACTCTGTCGTCAGTGAAACAACACCTGTCCCTCTTGTCGAGCGATATCAATTTGGCTGATTTTATTTTGGGTCCTAAATCCCCACGATCAAAATGATTTATCTATGCGGCTTATAATGAATTATGGAAACTTTCGCAGATGGAGGCAGCGTTCCGCCTGCGCCTAATTGACCAAGCAAATTTGGAGAAGTTCTTTCAGTTGTCAACAATAGCATAAATACATTGTCTTACCACATTTACACCTTAGATAACATTGTTTCATCTGTTATTGATATTGTTCAAAGTGAAGTATCTGTGTTATACCACAGTCAAAATCAATTGCGATCTGTGATGCAATTTGCATGGACGTTGCAAACTCTCAAAATAGGAAAAGTACCATGGGATTATTTGAACGCTTCTGCTTTGTTTTTAGCATTTAATCTAACTGATAAACAGAGATTCATGTCAATGAACGATGCTACGTACACGCTGTTACACATTGAACAATTAGAACACTTGCCATTTTCAGTATCACAAACTGATTCGGCTGTGTGGTTAATTCATGGCGTTATTTCTTTACCTTTCTCGCTATTTCAATTTAAGTCTTGCATGAAACTGTTCCCGAAAGGCCGCTTTGAACCCCTTGGGAGTACATTTTTTCACAAAGTGTGGTCCTTGCCTTTTACCTACAGATGTCAGCGGGAGGATACGGAAGTTTTCCTTACAGGGGAGGAGTGCGATTCCACAGTAGGACATTCCTTAGTTTGTAAACACATTAAGTTACACAGCGCTTATAATGTGTCCGGCCCTAATCTGGCTTGTTTTTTAAAGGGGACACTTGTCCCAGCAATAATTCCCTCTCTCACGTTGCTTTCTAACTGCAGTTATCTTATTTTGAATAACCACGACTGCTGTGGCTTACGGGCTGGCATCCCATATATAGTAGCAGTTTCACAACGTGTTACTTGTTGTAGGAATGTGCTTTTTCCACCCCCACATAGGATAGTAGATAGTTCCATTTGGCCTTCCATTCAAACTTTGAAAACAGATTTCAATAAACTAAGCAGGCTCCAAGCACTATTATTTCAACAAGAAAACTTTGGCTTGAGAGACCTTCGAATTGCAGGTGGCTAGAACATCTAGTGAGATTCAGTCACTGCTGAACACGAACCTCCCACTTCATTTTGGGGAGCTCATACATCAAATATTTAATGCATCTGACACAGAAGGCCTTGCTCATGTTTTTAAGCTTGTGGGATCCGGCCTTGTGACCTCTTTTCAGACGATTTTTGAAGTAATACCAGCCTTTATCCATTCTATTTTTTCAGCATCTTTGGAGGGTTCCCATTATTACTGGCGCTAGCAGGTGGAATCCTGATTCTTCTGCTCCTGCTACGTAATGGCTGCCCATCATGTGGTAATGCACAGACCAGGCCAATTGCAGCTGTACCGTGACCGAATGCAACAACTTTTTGGATGCTTGCCATTAGCGATGCTTAGGTTGAGTTATGAGCTAAGTTTTCACTTTGCCTACTTCACTTGCGTGCAACCTGTGTTCTACTGTCAGTGGTGCCCTATCTATTAAGCCTTGGATTTATGCCTCTCCAATACGTTATGCTCTGATCCGGATTATGACCGGTTGATGGGTCCATTAGTGGCCCATGACCAGGCCTGCTCTCAGGATGGCCGTATGGCGCGTGCGGCTGCACTAGGAGTGTTGGCTGAGTGGAATATCTGTGCGGCTGCACAGAACCTCCTACAACAAAGTTTCATCGAATATCACGCAAGTTGCCCGGATATGCTTTTGGAGGCATCAGATTATGAGGAACACGTGTGTTCCTTCCAGCTACTTGATTGGATGTAATCCCTTTTTGCCACGAACGACAGGGATGGCCTTTTGGAACGAATTGCATTCTTAAGTTCACGTACTTTCATGGATTTTTCTATCCCAAATGAATCCCGTTCTCAATGAACGATGGCATTTTAAAATATATTTTTTTTCCTTTTCCTCTGGAATTTTCGATTTTGGCTTTTTCGAGCGCTTTTGCTTAGCTTTGAACTTTGTTTGGGTTTTTTGTCTATATGCTATGTCCTTACCAAGGGGAGGGTGACATATGGCCGTTGGGGGTCATTGTCGACATTGCTAAGTTAGCGTGAGCTCTGCTGCCATGATGCTGCTTTTGTGCACGTTACTACATGACTTTATTTTTGCAAGACTCTGTTTGTGCCTTTCAAATGAGAACTGTCTTCTTCGTGCGTTCTCTGCCTTTTCCTGGAGTTTAGTATGCACACAGTGAGCAAGGTCGATAAACAATGTCCCTTGTTATTCTGTTCTGGTCAGTCCCTAGCACCTAACCATAACATGCTAACACAGCTGCGGCTGCTGGAAACTCGTGCTTTGATATTATGGGGAGGGGTACCAAAGGGGATGATGGACGGAGCGTTAGAGCAAATCAAACACTCACCCCCAGTCAACTAATCTGGGTTTAATCCATCATCATTCTTTAGCTCACTCCACCACCCCAGTTCAGACATGGCCATATGCAAATCAGTCTGACCCTGTGCCTCATGGGAACAGTCCAGCCCGAACTGCCAAGCCATGTCTTCCCTGGACCGGAAACAAGCATCCTGGGACCGGTTTCGGGTTCAAAACCCTCATTAGCCAGGCTATCTTGAATCCAGTGGCAAAGTGAGCAAGGGACCCACGTCTGGGCATACCCTGCCAACTTAGGGCGAACAAAGCGATACCAAAGGGGATGATGGACGGAGCGTTAGAGCAAATCAAACACTCACCCCCAGTCAACTGATCTGGGTTTAATCCATCATCATTCTTTAGCTCACTCCACCACCCCAGTTCAGACATGGCCATATGCAAATCAGTCTGACCCTGTGCCTCATGGGAACAGTCCAGCCCGAACTGCCAAGCCATGTCTTCCCTGGACCGGAAACAAGCATCCTGGGACCGGTTTCGGGTTCAAAACCCTCATCAGCCAGGCTATCTTGAATCCAGTTGATATTATGGGGATGCATGTTTGGTTACGACACACTTGGAGAGGGACCTTTCCAGAGAGAAGAGCTATGCTGTTCCTATGATGTAGAAATACTATCTAGGCACTAAGGTATGGGGTCTGCTGACAAAGCCCAGAGATCTTATTTTACATAATAAAACTTCTTCTGACCAAGGGGAGGGTGGTTAGGCCTTATATTCCTTTATCCACTGTCTGTATATGATGACATCCCCCTTTATAATCTATGGAATTGCAACAATGCTAACTGTTTTAGGTTTATGCGTTTTGCTGCTGGTAGTGGCTTGTATACTGCATATGGAGCACTATAGTTAAAATAAACATTTTGAACTATAACAGTGACTCTGTCAATTCTTATTGTGGACAAGTACGAGTGAGTGAGCGAAAGGGTACGTCTTGCTACCACGATTCCTGAGAGAGTCCGGAGTGTTGTTTTCTGGGTTGTCTAGTCATTTGTAGCTTTGTGATTGTATAGGAGAACAAATGAGACACTATAGCTAGTCGGTTTGGGGATTTTGGGTACTGAGGCAGTAGGAAGGCTCAGCCCCTACACACAGAGGTCCTGTTTTCCTGCACATAGTTCTGTGTATGTGCAGAATCCCCACAACAGAAGTCTTTGATGGCCCTAAGACTTCTAAACAGAGGGAAAGCCAGCAAGCCCTTAGAGTCACTCTGGGTTCAAGTGAGATGGCTCTAATCCTTGTCCTCAGCAGGGCAGAAATCAGCAGGCACCAGGGCAGCACAACAAAGCAGAAAAGCAATTCTTCCAGAGCAGCAGTCAAGCAGAATGGCATTCATTGTAGCACAGCAGCCTTTACTCCTGGCAGAGTTCTTCACAGGTCCAGTAATCTACTGTCTTGGTAGGATCAAGGACCCAGTTGTGCCTTTGAAGTGGGGGTGACTTCAAAGCAGGCCCTTGAAGTACACAGGTCCCCCTTTTTCTTCCCAGCCCTGGCTCTAGACTATCAGTAGGAGATAATATGCCCTTTGTGTGGGAAACAGGGCATTGACTATTCAGGTGTAAGTGTCAGCTACCCCCTCTCTTTCTGCCCAGGAAGAGTTATCAAAATGCGGATGAATGCATGTGAGTTCTCCGTCACACCACCCTTCTTGTGTTTGTGGCTGTATAGAGGGAATGCACAAAGTGCAGCTGTCACCCACCCTAGTCGTGTATCGGAGACAGGCTGCAAGGCACACATAGCAGTAAGAGCAGAGAAATGTCCACTTTCTAAAAGTAGTAGTAGTAATAAAATACGTTATTGTATTAATCATTTGATTACAATAAAAAAAATGCGAGCATTTAGATGATAAAACAGTTTCAGTGATTAAAAACTTCCTATAAATAGGACACACACATTTCATAATACCTTATTTACACGTATATATATCTATATATTATAATAAGCCGTCTAAACAATTAATGCTTTATAGGCATGCTCTAAAAACAGGACCGTCCTTATTATTGCACTGTCCTCTTTGAGCCTGAAACAGTATCGTACGGCCTCTGCAGTTAATCTTATTTTAGCATTATTAAACAAGGGGCGTAAATATGTCCTTCGTATGGGCAACAGCTTTGGGCAGATGCATATTAAATGTTCAAGAGTTTCCTTACCAGTTCCACAAAGCCGACATGCTTGTATACCTTTAAGTGCCTGGTTCCAAGTCCCTTCAAACTCCCCAATTGGTTTATAAAATTGTCTAAACCTTAAGTATTTCCGTTTTATGTAACTGGGTAGATTCCATCCCAAGTATTCTTGAGCCTGTATGGTGTATGTATCGATTACTAGGTCCATATGTTTATGTTTCCCAGCTTGTAGAAGATCTGAATTCCACTGCTTTGTAGTTAGCGTATTACGTATTAGATTTTCCGCACAACTCTGGTCATTCGCCCCATCTCCTGTATATCAGGCAGATCATAAGATCCTATTTCCATCATTATACTATATAGTTGTAAATTTCTGACTTTTTTGCTCCGGAGCTCTTCAAATATTAGGCGTTTCAATGTGTATGGATCAGCCTTGGCACAATCAATAATGTAGTTCACACAACTTCTCTTATGCAACAGTTCCAGAGATTTTAGACCGAATTCCAATCTTATGATACAATGTGGAGTTGCCTGTCGTAGATGAAGTATGGTGCGTACACATTTCATAAAGCATTTCTCAAGTTCAAGAATTACTTTTTTATTCATTACTGGAGATGCATATAATAAGTACGGAATCATTTTCATTTGTAATGCTTTAAGTGATGGATTAATAGCATTTCCTCCAAACATTTTCATGAATCTCAAAATTGATTTAGTAATAGCTGTTGATTTTGCATTTTTACTGACCTTATGGCTTGACCATGATAACTTATTGTCGAAGATTACTCCGAGATAGTTATATTGTTCCACTACCTCAATTACATTTTCTCCTAGTGTCCACTTTTTAGGTTTTATAGACTGTCCAAACGTCACAATTTTTGTTTTTGACAAATTGGCTATCAAACCGTTCACTGTATTATAGGTATGTAGTTGATTCAGTTGGTACTGGAGTCCTTTTGGAGTTAGGGACAAGATTACAATGTCATCCGCATATGCTAGGTATGGAATTTTTTTGCCTCCTAGTTTAGGTGCCACACCCATATCGGAACTTAGTGCCAAATTTATGTCTGCAATATAGAGAGAAAATAACAGTGGTGCAAGGACACAACCTTGCTTAAGACCATTTGTGGTATCCATTTTTGGCGATAGTGTATTGTCATTAGCCAATTTCACCTGTAGCCATGTTTCCGAATGCAGGCCAAGAATAAAATTCAAAAGATTCGGATCAATTTCCCATGCTGTTAATTTACTACACGGCCTTTGTCGGTTAACCTTATCAAACGGTGTGGAATAATCCATAAAACAGGCGTATAGCGTTATTTTCCGTATGCTTGCTTTTTACCTAATAGGGCCAATGAAATGATGTTATCGAGTGTCGAACACCCTGAACGAAATCTGGTTTGTGTTATTGATATTAATGACTTTTCCTCTGCCCATGACCTTAATTTATTTTGAAGGTGTTTTGCAAACAATTTCCCTTCAAAGTCCAACAATGCTATTAATCTGTAGCTGGACGGATCATCTTTTGGGCCACGTTTATAAATTGGATGGACAATCACTCCTTTCCAGGAAGGTGGTATCCTTCCATATTTGATTACCTGCGAAAACAGTTGTTTTAGCATTGCACTCCAAAAGGTTATGTTTAACTTTATCAAGTCTATAGGGATACCATTTGGTCCTGCTGCCTTGGATGAGCGTGCGCTCATTATTAGTTCAACTATTTCTTCTTCTGTTATATCTGCAAATTTTCCATCAACTTTTGATAATGTATAATTAAAGGTTACAATTGATTTTTATAGAACTTTGATGTAATTTTCCCACTTATTGCTTGGGATAAATAGGTTGTCTGGCTGTTTATATGAATTTGTGCCATGTCCCACCAGGGACCAGTATGCTTGTTCATTCCTAGTTGATATAGCATGATATAATTTTGCATAGGCATTATTCACGCTATACCGCTTTATCTGTAAATTCTTTTTCTTGAATTCTTTCTTTATGTCTTGTATTCTCACGTTATGCTCATTCGATATTGGTAGTTTTAAGATATGTCGCATCTTCTTGCGATAAATTCTCTTAGATTCAATTAATTCTGAAGTCTTCGGTGCGTTAATGTTTGGTTGCGACTCCTGTATGCTTGCCACAAGACTAGATAATATATTTTTTAGTATAGATTGCCAGGCATCCAACCAGCCATCCCCAGACTTTAGTAGTAGAATATCTTTTTCGGTACTCGATGTCATGATTTCTTCAAGATTGGATGCCTTCACTTTTAGCATATTGTTCCAAATAAGTCTTTTCCCATTCACAGCGGTAAATCTGCCACTATTGGCATTTCTGAAATAGCAATGTTAAATTCAACGTTGTCAGTAAAGGGGATGTATCGTTATCCTTTGTAATCAGAAATTACAGCTTAAAGGTTTATTAAGGAATTCCCAATGCTAGGCTATGTAAGGAGTATGTCTCACAGTAGTGAAAAAACAAATTTGGGTGCTTGTCACTACTAGGACATTTGAAACATATAAGTACATGTCCCACCTTTTACTTACACAGCACACTGCCCTTAGGGCTACCTGGGTCCTCCCTTAGAGGTGACTTATGTGTAATAAAAGAGGAGTTTAAGGCTTGGCAGGTGGCTTTAAATGCCATGTCGAAGTGGCAATAAACTGCCCACACAAGCCTTGCAATGGCAGGCCTGAGATAGCTTTGAAAGGCTACTGGTTTGGATAGCACAACCAGTGCTGCAGGCCCACTAGTAGCATTTAGATTACAGGCTCTGGGTATATTGTATACTAATTGACAAGGGACGTACAAGTAAACAACATATGTCAATTGTGTATACATCAATGGTACCATGTTTAGGGGTGAGCAAATGCACTTTAGCACCACTCAGCGGTGACAAAGTACTGAGAGTCCTAAGGCCAACATAAAGAATTCAACAAGAAGAGGAGGAGGAAGGCAAAAGGTTTGGGGGTGACCCTTTAGAGAGGGCCTTTTCCAACAGCCTGGTTTTAAACCTATCTACAGTCTATGCATCTTTTAACAACCTTCTTAATCCATTCCATTCAGGCTTCCAGGCTGGTCACTCACTTGAAACAGCACTCTCTTGTGTTGGTAGTTTTATCTCCTCTGCTCGCCACATTCACCTATATTCTGATGTTATACCTCTGGTTCTATTTGCAGCATTTGCAACTGAAGAGCAGCCTTATTTACTTTTTTCACTCTATTCCAATGGTGGTATAGGCACCAATTGGCAGTAGTTCTCTTTTTATTTATCAAACTTCTCCTTCTTAGTGATATGGAGCTCTGATAGGTCATTATCTCCTTTGACTTCTCCCATCACGTTTATGCCCATGATGCACTTATCTTATCTTTTCACTGTTTCCCCAACCTTCACTCATGCTTATCTGACTCTCAGATAGCTATCCAACATGAAATGGACCGCAGGTCTTCCTTGCTGAACTTCTCCAAAACTGAGGTTCTTTATTTTCCCTTTTCTTTGACATCCACACCTCCACCCAGTTCTTTAAATGTTCCGCCAAACATCTGGGCTTTCCTGTTGTCGGCTGGAAGCCTCAGGGTTCTCTTTAATCCTTCTATGTGAAGTAAGACTTTTTTTACTTTAACTGCAATAGCAGTGCTACATTTGAGAAAGAAATACACTCATACATCTCATTCCATACTCCCCTGGTCACTAATTAATACACTAATACTTAGTATGTTAGGAAACTTCAAATACCTGCACATGGGCTTTCATGAACTCTCCTCACCCTTCTGGATAAGGTTAAAAAAAAGTTGTCACCAGAGCCTTATTCACAAATCTGGGTGTCTCTCAGCTAAAAAAAGTACCTTCTCCAAATTGTTGACAATTAAATACAAAGTCGCCCATATTCCCTCTGTAGACTACCTTGCCAGCATACAGACCAGCCACAAATGCACCAGGTATTTGTGATAAGCCAACCAAAACTTACTCATCACACCCAAACCACCCTATGCAGTATCCAGATTCTACTCTGTCTACCTTCCTGGCCTTCATCATTAGAAGGACTTTCCCTGAGATACAGGCCTAGACCAAATTTAAATTTAGACTGTTGCACGTTACCTCTCCTTTTGTTCTTGCTCCATCTCTAACTTGATCCCACATTTTTCTAGAGGCATAGATGGGACTGTGATAAAAATCAAGTCAAGACAAGTTTAAAAGAAACACTGCTGTGATTGGAGCAGAGTTCAAAATAATGGGGCGACCCGGTGTACCTCAGAACCTAGGTATTAGTAGTAAATAGAACAAGCAGTTCTGTCGGGTTTAAACAATTGCTTAGATTGATAGCACATATTAAGAAACAAGCGAACACACCGACAAACAAAATAGAATCAATCATATATTGAAAAGGGTATTGAATTCCCCTGGCTGTCACAAATACAAATTAAATTGCAACAAAACAATAAGTGACTGTGGTGCAAACGTGACATATAGTGATTAGTGAGATAGACTGTACACTATATACATAACAAATACATTAGTGACATAAAAACGATTTCTTCAAAGTATTGTCCTATATGATTATACACATGAAATACAAAAAGCACTTGATGAATCAAATCGTGATCAAGAGAACTGTATGGACATATGTTAAATGTCGACGTTTCGACCCTAGAGGTAGCGCACACTGGTATGCATCAGGGGCGGGTCTTCCTCAGGACTGTAAACAAAGGGGCGGACAGCCAAACAGCAGAATCTTCAATGAATAAGATCAGGAATATGATGCGTGAATTAATTCCAAAGGTGAACTTCACTGTGGTTCAAGTTCAAGGGTAAAGTCGCAATCAGGAGAATTCTTCCTAACTGCAAAGGCTTTATTGCTGAGTTAACTCTTTGAAGAAGCTGTCAGATGGACGCTGATCTCTAAAGAAATGCGACCAAACTGTCGTCGTTGAAGATTTATTGAATGAATCCCTTGACTCCAACCGGCTGGTGGATGTTAAGTGTGCCCAAAGAAGAGACTCTAACCGGCTGGTGCAGAGTCTCTCAGCAATAAAGCCTTTGCAGTTAGGAAGAATTCTCCTGATTGCGACTTTACCCTTGAACTTGAACCACAGTGAAGTTCACCTTTGGAATTAATTCACGCATCATATTCCTGATCTTATTCATTGAAGATTCTGCTGTTTGGCTGTCCGCCCCTTTGTTTACAGTCCTGAGGAAGACCCGCCCCTGATGCATACCAGTGTGCGCTACCTCTAGGGTCGAAACGTCGACATTTAACATATGTCCATACAGTTCTCTTGATCACGATTTGATTCATCAAGTGCTTTTTGTATTTCATGTGTATAATCATATAGGACAATACTTTGAAGAAATCGTTTTTATGTCACTAATGTATTTGTTATGTATATAGTGTACAGTCTATCTCACTAATCACTATATGTCACGTTTGCACCACAGTCACTTATTGTTTTGTTGCAATTTAATTTGTATTTGTGACAGCCAGGGGAATTCAATACCCTTTTCAATATATGATTGATTCTATTTTGTTTGTCGGTGTGTTCGCTTGTTTCTTTATATGTGCTATCAATCTAAGCAATTGTTTAAACCCGACAGAACTGCGTGATTGGAGCAGAGCTCTTTTTAAATTTAGTGTTCACTTATGCAACAACTATACCATGAAATGATATCCTTCATTGCCTTCCTTCCAAATTTTCGCACATCCAGAACTAATTATAACTCTCAAAAACTCACTGGCTGCAGCTGTTCAGCACTTGTCTTGGCAATTTGGCAAGTTGTAGAATGTTGCTTCCAAGGTTGCATCCATTGAGCAAAAACTGACCAGTTATATTGATATTACGTTAAAGGGTCACATTATGACCCTGCCAGACATGCTTTTGTTTCTGGCAGACAACTTTAAATATTAGTCATCAACAGCCACTTTAGAGATGGGTAAACTGTCAGAAACACTTTTGGGATAGTCCCCAAGAAACTCTCTTATTGTGGGGAAAACAACATGAAGCCTGAGGCAGGCGGCAAGGGAACCAGTAGGGCCTTGGTCAATCAATATTCAATCATAAGACACAATAGCTTTCATGAGACTAAGGCAGGTGAGGAAAAGGTAGAGCTGCTTTAATTGGACCTTCACGTAGCATGTGTTCCACAAGAATAGAACCAGCAAAAGCTCTCTTTTGACAAGGGTCCCCCTTTATTGAAGAGAAATCACAAAAGATTAAAAAGTTTATGAAACTGATAAGAAGGTTGCTGTATTTAAACTCCTTTGGACCTATGCCTGTTAAATGCATTAGAGTTATAAAAACTGTCCCATAGTTGAAACTTGTGATAGGTACTCCTCAATAGCAGATATGTTTACACCAGACCCACCAGAGGTGGTGAACAATAGTGCCTATTTAATGCAGGGTTTGCCAAACGTATGTAAGAACATCACCCTGACTAGCTCAAGAGTTTGACTAGGCAGTGGATGCAAGAGTACCATCCAACTAGTAACAATTTACCTATTAAAACCCATGCCCCTTATGTTCATCTCACAGAGACAACTCAGTGCAAAGAGAATTGGCCAATCTGAAACCCTTGTAATGAAATTACCCGTGATATGAAATCATACTATGCTTTATATTTTTTTAAATTTAATTTGATTTATACCTCGACTGAGGTCAACAAATACATAATAATGTTTTTTTTTAAACAGATATATTTCATCATTAAAACAACTTTAAAAAGCACCTAAAAATGTATGCACATTATGACCGACAAATTAATCAGATGGTGCTTTACAGAACTTAATTAAACTTTGTGCAGAGAAGATATTATTTCTAAAACAAATGGGCTTTATATACCGGCGCCGATCCACTACCAAGGTCGAATTTGGACAGACTAATAATACATGTAATAAATCTTGCACTCTTCCATTACATAAATCACAGATCCCTGTTATACTTTCACGATTATTCCATTTAAAAGTATGAGCTTTTACCGGAAGAATCCCCATCCGCAATAGGATTAGAGTGCGCCAGACCCTATGCTCTAATGAAAAGCATATACATTGTTGCAGAGGTTTTATATTTTAATTGGGAGCAGTGTTCTACATCCAGGTCGTAATCTAATCTTGGAGTCAAGTTCTTTAAGAAGAGCTTCAGATGTGCTGGTGTCCAAGATTTTAAAAGTGCTTCCGTGCAATGGGAAAGATGTAATGCAGTGCTAAGATTCTTGTTAAAAGTATGCTGTAAGGACTCATTACAAAAAGTCTCCAATTTTAAAATATACCTTAAAGTTCCTGGGTCAGCATGTTTAAGATTATAAGCCCATCAAATTATGTTAGAAATGGCTCTGGCGTAAGTGCTAACTAAAGATATCTCTAAGCGTATTGCTTGGACAGGGACAGCTTGATTAACTTTTAACAGTTTGCATAATAAGTTCCCTTCTCTTATTTTTAATGGTTGCCAAGACTTAATCAAGATGTCTTCTAGGGTGTATGAAAGAATAGGAGGTATTTTCATGCGAAAAACCTCGAGCAAGGATTAAAAATGTCTATTCCCAGAGGAAGAATAAAACCTCTGTAGCGCCAACTTGGGCGTCAGCCCTAAGACTAATATGCTGAAAATGGGGGGAATTTTGTAAGGTTTGGGAAAATGTTTGCCCCAAGTAGGCACACTCTTGAACAACCTCCAAGGATGTTCCGTCTAGTGTCCAATTGAAGTGAAAATATTTTTTTCTCCCTCTAAAAGGTACAACTTTGTTTTAGAAATATTTGGGAGGAGGAAATTTTCTTTCGCATAGCAGTTCAGTACGTTTAAATTTCTTTGTAGGCCTATTGGAGTAAGATCTAAAATTACTACATCATCGGCATACATTCAAATATGTATATTACTGAATGCTATTTTTGGCAGAAAATTATGAATTTTTAAAAAACACTCTGGGAGATCGCTTATATAAAGGTAGAATAAGATAGGGGCCAAAAGGCAGCCTTGCTTTAGTCCATTCCTAGTACGTATTAATCGGGTTAATCCTGTTTCTCCGCCAATTTGGACTCTACACCATGTTGCAGTATGTAATGAGATAATTATAGTAAGTAGGCCGTTGGGAATTCCTATCTTCACTAACTTTTTCCAGAGTGTTGGCCTATCTACACTGTCGAAAGCAGTGGTGAAATCAACAAAAACACAGTATACGACCTGTAACTTCGATACTACATATTTATCTATTATTGTCTGTAGGGCCGCAATATTGTCTGTTGCAGAGTGTTTTAGGCGAAAACCTGCCTGCGTCATAGGAATCACTCCTCTGGAGAATGCCCAGTCGTTCAAATGATCCAGAGTACAAGCTGCAAAGATCTTCCCGGTGGCATCTAATAGAGCAATCTGTCGATAAATGTTACTATGTTTCATATTGATCAGTATACTAGCCTCATGAGCAAATATCCTTTGATAATCACTTTAAATTGTGTTGCAATCTCACATACTATATTATTAACCAATGAGTGACTCAGCACTCTGAGTGAGTCAAGGGCAGAGCATAAAGCCAGTTTGATGATCTCTAGTTTCTTCCAGGATAACTCAATTAAGATCGTACAACATCCTGTTATTATTAACATTGTTGAATCTTGACAGAGTACAATTGATATCTTAGATTGTATGGGCCATGAGAGTGTGATAGTTTTGTTCAAAGGCATGCTGGTCCCCGGGGCCACTTCTCTAAAGTTATATTGGACAGGACAGATAATATTGCCCTACTCGACCCAGTTCTTGATCCTGTTCAACACAATTCACCCTATGATCTTGAATGTGGAGTCTAGAAGCGAAATTGGTCTATCGCAATCTTGGCTGAAACCCCTTTTTAAACACAGGAATGATTACAGAAGTATGCCAAGAGCCAGGGAGCCTACTGATTGTGGCACAATTTATAACTATGGTAACAGTAGGGGCCCACTGCTCTACAATCTCCTTATAGATGTCTGGAGGGACTGCGTCGGGCCCAGGAGCGTTCTGCGAAGGACTGACACTGATCGCCAGAATCACCTCATCAAGGCTCAACCAAATTTTCATGGGGAAAACAGGATGGGATGAATAGAGGCCATTGATTGAGGCACCTGGATAAGAATAGACTAATTTAAAATACATAAACCGCTGACCATCGCTGATGTTAGTCCCTAAACTCCTTTGTCTGACTTTCCACCGGATATGGTTGACTGCTAATTTTTCAGAAGGTTTTAGTATCTTTGGCTTGTGTTGCCTCCACCAGATTGTCCCATAGCGAATTTTTGGCAGCTAGCTAGGTGGATCTAATGATAGTTTTATACTCAGCCCTTCGAACAGCTATTAATTAATTAAATATCCCTCGGGGTAATTTAAAGCCTTCCATAACGTTTTGTAAGCCGCCTCACAGTCCTCTGTATACCACCTATGTTAGAAATTGGGTTACTGGTTGAATGGGGTGTGATCCCTGATCAAGCAGCAACCACAATCCGAGTCAGGGTAAGGCACAAATACACTCTAAATTAATCTGTGCTCACCCTCTGGTAGCTTGTCACAGAGCATCAGGCTTAACTTTAGAGGCAATGTGTAAAGTATTTGTGCAGCACTTCAAACAGTGCCAACCGGAGATATCTGGTTGTGCCAAAATTTCAGTCTGACAGTGATGGAGCACGGGTCAGATACTGTCCCAGATTTAGTCCAGCTGAAGTTTTACCTTCTCAGGTTTGTGCCAAGAGCCCCATTTGTGAGGAGGAATTTGCCAGGAGCAAAGTGAGCGCCGCAGGCGATGGTTGGTGGGGCGCAAAGAGCTGGCCTGGCATCATGGACACATGGTCTGGAGCCTCACAGTTGCGAGTGGCAATACTTACTGTGCGAAGAGTCGAACTTTACGGCAGCTTGCACTGATTTCCTGTGCGAGCGGCCCGGTTCCAGAGTGAACAGGCCTGTTAGCATTCAAAAAGAGCCAAAAAAGCTTGACTTTAAGAGCTGAAAAAGCACTTCCAAGGGCCCAGGACTCAAGAGGCACCTCCTAGTGGTCAGGAGCTCATTGAAGAAGGGTCCAGGAGCTGTGGGGAGCCTGTTATGTCCCTGAAGCTCAGATCAAGATGCCAACAGACTAGCCTTTTAAGTCACTCTGGGGTCCCGGGTTCAAGGTGAGTGGCAGATCCAGTTCTGCCTCTACAGGCAAGAGGGCAACAAGCAGCTGTTCAGCACAGTATGGCAGCAGCTCCTTCAGAGTAGCAGTCCAGCAGAGTAGCAGTCCTTTCAGCAGCACAGCAGCCCTTCTTCCTGGCAGAGTATCTAGAGGTCCAGAAGTGTACTGAAGTGGTGGTGTCTGAGGTCTTTCTTTTATACAAAGTTGTGCCTTTGAAGTGTGGAGAAGCTCCTAGAGGCATGCCTTTGAAGTGCACAGATACCCTGCCAGCCCTGGCTCCAGACTAACTACAGGAGGTATGCAGCTCTTTGTTTGGGAACTGGGTACAGCCTTCTCTGGTATAAGTAAGGATGTGCCTAGCCACTCCCTCTCATCCTGCCAGGATGGTCAATCAAGTCACACTTAAGCTCCCTATGTGTGCGGCTGTCTAGGATGAATACACATAGCCCAACTGCCAACTATACCCAGGTATGTGACCAGAACATGTTGCAGGTAACAAATGGCTAAGGCGAGGAAATGACAACTTTCTAAAAGTGGCATTTTCAGAATTGTGATTTAAAACCTGACTTCACCATAAGTTAGGATTTTAAATTAGGATTCAAGAGACAGCAAACATGAGCCACTTATATCTTCCCATTTGGACATTATACTTATAAAATGCAATTAGGTTATCCCAATATTATCCTATGGGAGATATAGACTTTGCAGAAGTGAAAAACTAATTTAAGAGTTTTTCACTACTAGAACATGTACACCTAAAATGTACATGTCCTGTTTTTTAAATACATTGTACCCTGCCCTCTGGACTGTCCAGGCCCTACCCTCGAGGTGACATATCTATTAAAAAGGAAGGTTTGAGCCTGGCATGTCAACATGGCAGTCTAAATTGCACACACAGGCTCTGCAATGGCAGGCCTGAGACATGTTTAAAGGGCTACTTAAGTGGTTGGCACAATCAGTACTGTAGGCCCACTAGAAGCATTTAATTTACAGGCCCTGGGCACATGTAGCGCCACTTTACCAGAGACTTACAAGTAAATTAAATGTGCCAATTGCGTATAACCCAATTCCACCATGTTTTAAGGAGAGGACACAAGCACTTTGGTAAAGGGCACAACTTCCTAAAGCAAACAAAAACAAATACATCAAAAAGTGGAGGAGGAAGGCAAAAAATGTGGGGGTGACACTGCAGAGAGGGCCATTTCCAACAAACCAATATTATTTTTTCCGAGCTCTTACTGTGCACAAAATAAAATTGTTAATTTTAATATTCTTTGTTATGAAGGCATTAACAATCAAATCGCTGATGCAAAGATAGTTATAAAATCAGGCTAGGTTGGATTGAACCACAGTGGCCAGTAATACAGGGATCTTAACCTGAGCCCTCCATCTACCATAGTTAAGTTTCTAGGACCTTCTACTGGAGTGGATTTAAGTGTGATAGGAAGAACAAAAACAATTCAAAATGTTTATGACCACTATAGGTGCTAAGCGAAATGATAGCTGAATACACAAATCCACTAATTGAGGGAGAGAAAAACATGCAATCAATAATCATGCCTCTACCCCAACCGGCGAATGTGGGTGGTTGGGTATTAGTGTCGCCCAATATGTATGTTACATTAACTAAGCCAAATTTGGTCAAATGCATATGAAGTTGTCCCCCCTGTGGTCAACATTGTTAATCAAAGGGCGCACCTAAGAGTCGTAAAAAGGTGAAAACAAAGTAGTGCTGGAACCTAATTTGGCATTTACGTCCCCCAATAACAACATTTAAGCAAACTACCACTAGCGAGGACCTAACCCATAGACACTGCGTAACAGAAAAAAAAGCATCCTCGTTAAAATCCTTAGTAGTTGATAAAACAGCATTATAAAAATTAACAATAAAAAATTAAGTTTGGCAGAACAAACAACCAAAAGAATCTGAATACCAGGATGATTAGTTGCCACCTGGGATGATCACGTAATCACTATAGACACAGGCAGAGGCAGAGGTTAACAATCCACCCCTAACTCTGCCCTTTTTCTACCTGCTAGCAGGGACACAAAACTCTGGAAACAATACCAGGTAACTGTGCCCAATTATCAGGTTTTTGTAGTAAGATGAAATCAAACTTATGCTTTTAGGGAAGCCTCCCCAGATTGACCAATTTGGACTTAATGCCTGCAATGTTCAAGCAAATCAGCTTCAAAGAGAGTCAAGTACTGTCCATGGGCATACTGATTGGCTCAGTGATGGTAAAAGCTTCAATGAGAAGATGGGTCATGCTGTCAGAGGAAACCGGAGTAGTCAGGATAGTCATATCAGCACTCTCCAAAAGAGAGGTTTACGCTGGGATGTTATCCAGCCCAACCGTCCAAGAGACTCTCACTGAGAGTTCCAAAGGACATTGACGTCAGTCCATTTCACTTTGGTCTGTTAGGGGTTCAAAGCTATTGTTGCAGCGAATGCTGCCTTACCCCTCCTTGAGCTGCGCAGACAGATGGTGGGACATGGTTGTTTGTAACTTGCCTGGTTATTAGGTGTTTATAAGAAAACATAGGGCATAGGGGCAATGTTCTCTACTGGGCTCGGTGAGTGTTGAGAAAGTGAGCATCTTCACAGACCCGGAGATCTAAAATTGGTAACCACATAGTCACCATGAAATAACTACGCTAATGGGCCAATTCAGTCAATTCTCCACACGAAAAGAATGTTATCATAATCCTGGATATTAAAGTCTGTGTGCTTCGTAAGCCAATGGCCAACCTTATTTTTTAACTGTGAAGTTAATTTAGACACAGTGTCAGCTAGCTTCGGCACAGTGATCAAAACCACGACAAACAAGTAGCTCTCAGGAGGGAGATTCACATGAGAAGGGCGTGAATAAGAGGAAGTATTGGAACCAGCAATACAGGTAGGTGCGTGATTAACTTACCCTGGCTCATGTGATGCCACACCAGAGACACGAACTGGAGAGTGGTTTCACAATAGCCTAGAAGGAGCTGTCTGGGAGTTAAGAGATGACAAGGTAGTAGTATATGGAAATGTTCTGGGTACCATGTCCAACTTAATTAAGGATGTCTGAGTTGCTTGTGGCAGAGGCTCGGAAAAAGTTTATCTGGCTGGAAGTTAGTTGTATTTTGAAAGTTTTTTAGGTTTTCATTTCTTGGTTTGCAATTTTCTCAACTAAGGGAGCAATACACTCATTAAATGCAGCTTTGAGCTTGTCGTTTAAGAGGTTCCAAGTTGAATCGTTTTGACTGCCTACAGCATTCGAGGCCATGTCAGACAAAGAGACAGAATTACTTAGAGAAGCGGTCTCTAGGTGGTGAGGGACACAGTTTGGTCTCCTTTTGTGTTCGGCTGCTGGGCTACCGGAGTGCAATCACTTTAGCCCAGATGGCTCCTGAATGGGAGCTATACTCTCACCTATAAAGTCAATGTCTGACACGCTGGATGCCAATCCCAGCTACTCATTGGAACAGATATCAACGGAGGTGGAGGAGAAGGCCAGTCCCTTATGTCCAATAAAAATGTTCTTTCTGCCTAGTATATTTCTTTACTAATAACTCAAACTGCACGGGCTAGAAAAGTGTCTAGGGTTGAGCTGCGTGGTTCCATAGCCGCTTTTGAGCCGGGGGCTTTCTGCATCCTCATATCTCTGCTTAAATGCAAACAGACCCCAAGGGCAGACATCAGTAAACTTTGAAAGACAAAAGTATTATGGGAGGCACAGGATCAATCAGACAGAGTACAAAAATGTCCAAGGAGTTACTTATTGAAAAATCTTTGAACTCCCTGGTATGATCTAATTATACAAGGAGGAGCAGACACAAAACAAAAAAATTGGTTCTTAAAACTCTTTAAAGATGGGTAAGGTCAGCATTCAGGAGCCAAAAGGGGTTGGTCCAGCCATAACTGCCCTGGACTGCTACAGATGGGCCCACTATTGGCCCGGGGGCAGCCCGCGTGCGTTCTGTCATAAGTCATACGATTTTATTAGGCGCACATATCACCCGTGGGTCTCAAAGCGCCGGCCAAAACCCTAGGGCGGGAAGGGAAGAGGAAGCCGGCATGAAGAAGAAAGATCAGAACAGCCATGTTTTTAGATTTCTCTGAAACTGTCTCTGGTCGGTTTCCATACGTAACTGCAGTGGGAGCGAGTTCCACAGAGTAGGGGCAAGGTATGAGAAGGATCTGCCGCCATGCCTGCCGGTGTGAATCTTGAAGAGCTGTGTTGCTGGAGCTGCCTTATGCTTTTATGTGGAGCCCCTGCCTCCTGGTGGTGTGAAGGGCTGTGGGCAATGAAGTCCCAAAAGATCGCATTCTATGCTGCGGGACCTGCCTGATGTTTTTATGTGTTGTGATAGCCCCAGGCAGTGTGAAGGGTTGTGGGCAACGAAGTCCCAAAAGATCGCAACATCTGGATGAAATGGTTTCAGGAGAAGCTGCCAATAGTCTACTTCAGTCACTAGTCACTAAGTCATTCATCAGCAAGGCTAAAGGTAAAAACAATTGTAACTGACCCAACACTTCCACCTGGGTTACAGATACCCTAAGATCAAAACGGTGCACAAGGAACAGAAGAAAGAGGCGACTAATAAGGTAAGCAGCAGCAGAGGTAGATCTGGTACAGACTGTCCTCATAAAATAAGTGCAACAGTGTATGCAGCTAAAAGTGAATATTTTGATAAACAATCATGAATCTGTTTGCGATCTGAAAGTACTATGCCAATACTATGCTCAAAAGATTGAACTAGCACATAACTCTTCGAGAGAGCTTTTTCTATTGTAAAATCCCTGTCTTCTCTGGAGCGTGTCACTGCTCATATTGCCCAATCAGTCAAGAGTTCTAACTCGATTGCCCACTTTTTTTCTGACAAAGTCTCAAAAATCTATGAAACTTTTCCTGATGCAGCTAGGGACACTCCATGCCTAGAGGTTTGGTTTAATTAATCTGACATCAAGAATGGTCGTCTAGTTTTAACACTCATTTCTCGAAAGAGCTGCATATTCTTCTGACGAAAGTGAGATCAGGTTCATGATCCGACCCAACCCCGCCAATGATCCTGGCACGCAGGATGGAGGCAATTCTACCCTGTCTGCGTGACCTGCTTAACAATTTGTTCGCACTTGGTCAGATATCTGCGAGATGGAAGCATGCCACTGTCATGCCACTTCTTAAAAAAACGACTTTGGATCTGGCCTTACCTGAAACTTCAGGCCCATCTCCCTGCTTCCATTTTTCTAAAAAATAGACAAGAAATATATAAATTATCAACTGATGAGCTCTGTAGAGACTAAGGCAGTCGCGGCTCCACGAGGGAGTGCTGCGGGGTGGCGGGGCGGGGGAGGGGCAGGGTGGGGGGTAGTAAACTCCGGCATACGGCCACCGGAGTTAAGTACATAAATAAATAAATAAAACAAATTACATTGCGCGCGCTGCAACACAAATGGCGTTGCAGCGCGCGCAATGTAATTCATTTTATTTATTTATGTACTTAACTCCGGTCAGCTGTATGCCGGAGTTTACTACCCCCACCCTGCCCCTCCCCCGCCCCGCCCGCAGCACTCCCTCGAGGAGCCACGACTGGACTAAGGACCTCCTACACGAGACCCAATCAGGGTTCCGTGCTCAGTAAAGCATGGACTTGGCTCTGCTGATGGTTTCTGAGTCTCAGACTCCTTGCTGATGGTCGCAAAACAGCAGCACTGATAATGTTAGACCTAAAATGCAGCATTTAACACTGTATCCCAAAGCCTTCTGTTAGAGCAGCTATGGAACTGCAGTGTTGGGGACAGAGCTTTGATATGGCTCACCTCCTTCCTACAAAACAGCACTTTTCAGGTTGTTGAATGACCTTTCTCTTCTGAGGTCCTGTCACTGCAGCAGGGGGTGCCACAGGGCTCTGCTTTGAGCCCTACGCTATTTGAACTTTATATGCGCCCCCTAGCAAAGGTCATCGAATGGCACAGCTTTAACATCATGTTGTATGCGATGACAAGCAGCTCCTCATCACACTATCTCAGGATGTGCAAGTGTCAGCAGCCTGGTGTAGATCCTGCTTGTTTGAACTTGCTGAGTGGATGGACCAGAGCTGCCTCAAGCTTAATGCTTGTAAAACCGAGGTTCTTATTCTTGGCAAGCAACCCTCTATCTGGTCAATCGGCTGGTGGCCAGATGCATTAGGTCTCTACCTGTTCCTAAATTGAAAGTGAAGAACCTAGGTATCTGGTTTGATGCGAAGCTAACATTCGACAGCCAGTTGGCCAACCTGGCTGAGAAGTGCTTTGGCATCCTCAAAACACCGAACAAGATCATAGGCCTACTCCCTGAAGGAGCTAGGAAAGCAATAGTCCAGGCTTTGGTCATGTCCAGGCTGAACTATTTTAATGTGCTATATCTTGGCGCTACACAAGGCAGGCTGAAAAAACTTCAGAGGGTACAGAAGGTGGCAACGTGTTTATTGCTGAACCTCCCTAGGCATTCCAATCCAATCCAATCCAAACAAGCTTTATTCGACATATAGTCATAAAAGCACAATAAAAATTATAATTTCTATAAAAATGTCGTACATAATTTATAAAATAAACCTGTTTGGGAGAGTATAATTACATACTAGTTGTGTGTCAACATTAAAGACTAAAACATTTTTTCAAAGAAAAAATCTCAGTATTACCAAATTACCAAGCCTTACATTAAACTCACAGTCAAAGGAACACAGTAGTTAAAAATTCATCTTGGATAGGTGACCCCAGAACTATGAAGAGCACTCGATAAATTTGGATAAATATAAGTATTTAGATCACTGGACTGAAAAACTATCCTGTCACAGTTAACATACACATTTCATACAGAAATAAATTTCGACCTGATTGTCCACACCCACCCAAGATATTTTGCAACTGCTATTAAAATGGGGGATGAAGTACTTGTACGAATAATTCTTTCTGCTTCCATACTTCTTCTGGTGCCTAATAATTTACATATAGGCCTCAACCACACCCGTCTCGGGGTTTCGTAGGCTGGACAGGCAAATAACATGTGCGCAACTGATTCTATGCGAGCCATGCAAGTAGGACACTTACTATCACATGTTTTAGTCCACCTTGATGTAAAAGACCTTAGGGGCAACGAGCCCGCCCTCAATTGAAAATACAGTTTTCTATCGAGTGGTTTGGTTACAGTGTCCCAATATGGTTCTAGGCTCGGAATGTGTTTGAATTCCAAGAAGATTCCTGTCAATGAGGAAGATTCGCTGGATCTCAGAGCATTATATGCAACCATCTCCCAATACTTTTCTTTTAGGACCTTTTTTGAGGGAAAACAAGCAGCGATAGGGTCCTCCCATAGCATTGTCTTGCCAATTTCTACTAGGACATCTCTAATTCCGAGTAACCAGCTAATTTTATGAAAGTTGTCAGATTTTAATATGTCCATGAAGCCCGCGGCATAAGGCGCCAATTCTGGTGTTGTCCACAACCTGCGCCAATATAACACTGGACGTAGTTTTGCAATGTCAGATAAAGATTTTCTCCCAAGATCATAAAATAAAGGACACAATGGCGTACTTTGGGGGAGATTGGTGAAACCACGGAGGAACCTGTTTTCTGATGCGCTAAGTTTAGACATGTTCTCAAACCCCCATAGCTCTACACCATAAAGGGCTGAGCTGACCACTTTCATATCATATACTTGGAGCACCGGTCTAATTGGTTTCGTAAGGGACTTTTTGTGCTCCAGGTGTAACGCTCCTGACAGTTGCCGGTGCTTAAGTGTAGCCATGTCAATTTGCTGGTTTCACTTCAGATCGCTCTGAATATTTACCCCTAAATATATGAACGCTCTAACTTGTTCCAATGGTCGGTTATTCATTAAAATACCACCTTTAAAAGCTCTATGTGGGTTAAAAGTCATAAATTTCGTTTTCCACACATTGACTTCAAGACCACGAGCGGAGCAAAACTCTTCAAAAACTGACAGGGCTCGCTGGAGCCCACTTGGTGTCTTTGAAATTATCAATGTGTCGTCCGCAAACATTAAAATAGGAATTTTTAGTCCTGCTAAAATCGGGGCATCAGTTTTCACAAGTGTCATGCAGTCAACTATTCCATTGATAAACAAAGAAAATAAGGTGGGTACCATGACACAACCCTGGTGCACCCCTCGCTCTACTGGGAAAGGGCTGGTAATACCCTGGGAACCCCACGAATTTTAGCATAATTGCCCTCGTGCAATCTCCTTATGAGCGTAAGGAGTTCAATGGGCAACCCCAATTCTTGCAGCGTCACCCACAAGCTGGAACGGGGCACAAGATCGAACGCTGATTTTAAGTCCACAAAGGCAGCGTATTAGCTGCCTTTGCCCAGGACCACCGTCTTCCAGTGTAATAAAACAAAGCGAAACACCTGGTCGATGGTGCTGGTATATGCCCGAAAACCAGCCTGCAAGGGGGACAATAGGCTATGTTCCTCTATCCAATCCTGGATCTTATTAAGGGTCAGCCTCCCCAGAATCTTTTGCAGCGAATCTATCAGACTGATAGGTCGATAATTCCCCGGCAATGATTTGTCTCCTTTTTTGTATACAGGGATTATTTGGGCTCCTTTCCAGGAGTCCGGTGTGGGGGCACCTTTAGCAACTGCATTAGCCAACAACATGATATACCTGCCCCATCTTATTTTATCATGTAAAAACACATCGGCGGGTCGCCATCTGGGCCAGGCGCTCTGCCACCAACCACTGCTTCAAGGGCCACCATAACATCATTAATATTAAAAGCCTCTTCTACATAAAACACATGACTGGGGCCTTCCATATTTCTCTCAATTGGACTACGGGCATATTGTGGTTTAAAATGTTTAACCCAGTCTTCCTGTGTGACATAATTATGTGGATGTTCGGGTTGACCCTCTCGGTCCCACTTTATGATCTTCCAGAATGATTTGCTATTGTTCTTGGTGCTAGCCTCTTTGAGGTCCTTCCATCTTTTCTCATCCCAGGAGCGTTTAGCTTTATTCATGGAACTATTGTATGCCTGCCTAGCTGTACATACCGCGGCAGGCTCTCCATCTCTAATTGCATTCCCAAGGAGAACTCTTGCCTGTCTGCATTCCTTGTTATACCAACGACAACATTTCTGGTCTAATGTTTTTTTTGACGTACAGTGTTTAACAAAATAGGTTCTCATATGCGAGAAAAATCTATCATGAGACTGGATAACGAGCTCCAGTTCCACGCTATTAGAGAGGATGTTTTCTAACTCTGATAAAGCACTATCAATATCCTTGGAGATATTATCCAAGGACACAGAATTTTCAGCTATTCTTGACCATTTAAGTCGTCTCATGTCGTTAGTGGGGGCTACATCATGGGAATGTAGTTCGACCTCCCTACAGGACAATTGGTCGTGCAGCCACCACCTTGAGGCTACACACAGGGGATTATGATCACTTTCGAGACGATCCCTAACATCCATGTCAAGTATGGCATACCAGAATTTCAAACTCATAAGTATATAATCTATCCTGCTTTTACTTAATCCGTTATTAAATATATTCAATCCCAGTCTATCTTGTGGGGTCCTACCGTTTAATGCCCTTAGTCCCTTCTCAAGACAGATAGAATTAATCTGAATTACCACCTCCGTCCAGTTCTTTATTGGTACAAGTTCCAATTTCGGAATTCCCCACTGGGTGTCTTCTTCTTCAGTAAGAAGCCATTCTTCAGTAGCAAGTGGCTCGAAGGTTGAATTAAAATCGCCCGCAATAATAATATTGCTGTCCATTGAGTATAGGTCGAGGAGGTCGTCCAAAGCCGCTAAAAATTGAGACTTGCCCCCTCTTGTTCCCCTCACATAAATGTTATAAATATCAACATTCTCTAGCGGGCTCATGTTTAATCTTAGCACTTGGATATCATTACTCTTAGATGGAAGTACCTTGATGTTAATACCTAATTCTTGGCGAACCCATATAGTCAGACCACCTGAGGGCCGACCTTTTACCCCTTTCACCGCCGGAACATGGTAGTTTAAGAAACCTGCACAGTGTTGTGGTATCAAGAGCCACGTTTCCTGAAAACAACAAATGTCAAAACAATCAATAAAAGCAAACCATTCTGGAGACGTAAGTTTTGAACTCATTCCTGCAATATTCCATGATATCAATGTGTCCCTTCTAGGAGTATGACAAATATATGATGGTTCCTTTGGGTTCACTAGGGAAATACTGCTAAACTCATGCTGGCACACTATTTGGGATGGAGACGAGAATAACATTTGAGTGGGCTTTGTAGGCCTGTTATTGTCTATACAATTAGAATTCATTAGTGGGTAGCTACCCCTGGAAATTGCTAGGGCATCAGTACTACCAGAATAGAATTCGGGCTCTCCTGCCAGTCAATCATTACATTCTAATGTGGAGCTTCCTATCCGACCAATAGCCGGCTGCTCATAATAGTTGTTAGACTGCTAACAGGCGGAAGCTGCCTAAACTGAATAGATGAAAAATCAGGGGAACAAGTTCTGAATTCAAGTGCTAATAGATTTTCGGCCAACTCCTCCCTCTGAAAAGTTAGTTCAATACAGTCTAAAAGATTAGTGGAAGAGGTAAGCCTACGCGCCTTCGTGATGTCTTCTCTGATCACAGAGCGACAACCCCTTACATGCCGTATCCAATGTATAGCCTTGTTGGTCAGTGAATCTACACTTTCTATTTTGTTGGAATCCAACTTCGGAACATTCACCATATATATTCCATGAGTATTTTGTATCTTAACAATATTCTGGTCCCCTCTCCCTTCTTGGGTACTATGTTGCTTATTTTTAGATGTACAAGTATTGATACTCCTATCATGCAGTGAATGCATTCTTAGTGTGTCTGTACTTCGAGACCCAGGAGTATTTATAATATTAGGAGGTGCATTATTTGCAATAGGGATCACTGGCGAGAGTTTTTTCTGCTTAACCACCTCACTAAACAAGGGGGTCACTTTACTCTGTACATCGCTAATTCGAGGGGCTGATGATTTTACCTGAGCAATGGATTGGCTGTGTGGGGGGGATTGATAGCACTATGTGTTACACAATCTATGCATAAAGACCCTCCTTGTGACAGAAGCCTAACCATAGTTGTTAGGTTCTCGATCATTACCTACATGGACCCTATTTCAGCCCGAAGCGAGTGGACCACAAGGATCACATCCTGCGTAGCCGGTATATGATTTGCAACCGGCTCTATAGCACTGTCTAATGGTAGTTCTGGTAGCTGGGTGCTCCCCTCCCCCTGAGTGTTTGACAATATAGCATATATATTTGTGCAAGTTACTATAGGATCAATAATTTGATAATGACTACCATCTGTTTCAGAGCGACTTGGAGTGCTAACAATAGATTTTGCCATCCTCGCTAGATTCGAATGGCTCTCTTCCCTATTGACTTTTGAACCTTTTTTTTTGCTTAAGAAACATAGCAGGGATAACAGAACGATTATTTGGGCTTCCCCTAGTAGAATGTACTGTACTAGCAGGGGACTTGTCCGTATCCAAATGCAGATTTGGCTCGCCTACTAATAGATCCTCACATTCCTCAATTAATGTATCTATACGATCCAATACACAATTACTGCCAGAGTGCTTAGTTGACTTCCTAGCCTTTTTCCCTTTGCGGGTTCTACCAACCATGCCACCATCCCCCCCACCTCCCCCACCTTCCATAGTCTTTCTTTTCCCCATGTCTGTGGAATAATATTAGTTCTCAAAGAAACTTCACAAGTTTGATCTGCTGGGCTGCAAACAGTTATCAAATTTCCACTACATGCAAGCAGGGAAGTCAAGCAAACAGTACCTCTGTAGCCAGTATTGGGTCCTCGTGGTAGACCGACTGTATAGCAAACAAAAGGGGAGTGGCCCTGCCCTGCCTCTTCCTGGCAATGACAGGCAAGGACAGGCCCGCCCGCGCGCGTCCCGCGCCGCGGTGGGAGAGGCAGCACTATAAGCGCGATGGCCACGCCTCCCCCTTACCGGCGGCACCTGCTGTGAGGGCTAAGGACGCTGGGACTTGTAGTCCGTCGTGCAGGGGTGCAGCGCTATGGTGCCAAGGAGCGCTATGTGGCCAGCTGTAACTGCTGGGACTCCAGTCCCCCTTTGGTCCGGCACTGTTTAGATTGTAGCCCCAAGCAACGGGGGCAGAAGCAGCAATACAGCAACGTTGAGTCCCACGCCGCGGTGGGAGAGGCAGTGCTATAAGCGCGATGGCCACGCCTCCCCCTTACCGGTGGCACCTGGTGTGAGGGCTAAGGACGCTGGGACTTGTAGTCCATCGTGCAGGGGTGCAGCGCTACGGTGCCAAGGAGCGTCACATGGCCAGATGCAACCGCTGGGACTCCAGTCCCCCCCGGTCCGGCGTGGTGCCGACTGTAGCCCCAAGCAATGGGGGCAGAAGCAGAAAAACAGCAACGGTGAGTCCCGTGCCGCGGTGGGAGAGGCAGCGCTATAAGCACGATGGCCACGCCTCCCCCTTACCGGCGGCACCTGGTGTGAGGGCTAAGGACGCTGGGACTTGTAGTCCGTTGTGCAGGGGTGCAGCGCTATGGTGGCAAGGAGCGCTATATGGCCAGATGTAACTGCTGGGACACCAGTTACCCTTTGGTCCGGCGCGGTATTGATTGTAGCCCCAAGCAACGGGGGCAGAAGCAGCAAAACAGCAACAGTGAGTCCCGCGCCGTGGTGGGAGAGGCAGCGCTATAAGCGCGATGGCCACGCCTCTCCCTTACCGGCAGCACCTGGTGTGAGGGCTAAGGACGCTGGGACTTGTAGTCCGTCGTGCAAGGGTGCAGCTCTATGGTGCCAAGGAGCGCTATATGGCCAGATGTAACTGCTGGGACTCCAATCCCCCTTTGGTCGGGCGCGGTGTTGATTGTAGCCCCAAGCAACAGGGGCAGAAGCAGCAAAACAGCAACGGTGAGTCCCACGCCGCGGTGGGAGAGGCAGCGCTATAAGCGCGATGGCCATGCCTCCCCCTTACCGGCGGCACCTGGTGTGAGGGCTAAGGACGCTGGGACTTGTAGTCCGTCGTGCAGGGGTGCAGCGATATGGTGCCAAGGAGCGATATATGGCCAGATGTAACTGCTGGGACTCCAGTCCCCCTTTGGTCCGGCGCGGTGTTAATTGTAGCCCCAAGCAACGGGGGCAGAAGCAGCAAAACAGCAACGGTGAGTCCCATTCTCCCTCGGGCCCCGCTCTTACCAAGCTACATTGGCTCCCACTGAGTAAAATAATATCGTTTGAAAGCCGTGTGTCTGTGCCATAAAATCCTGGCTTGTGAAGGACCCTGCTACAGTCTCACTATGGTGAAGCCTTATCAGCCTAGTAGAAAGCTTAGGTCTGCTGGTATTGTACTCACTGCGGTCCTTATTGTGAAAAGAGCACGTATGGGTGGCTGCTCTTTTAGTTTCCTAGCGTCTAAAATATGGAACACCCTGCCACCATATCTGGGACAGGAACGCTCAAAAGAAGCTTACTGAAAAAAATTCAAGACATGGCTGTTTAGACAGATTTAGTGCTTGGTAGTTAGTGGGCTGTTCTTTTCACTTAGGCTCCTTATTTGAGTATGAAATTCTAGCGCGGGGACGCTTCAGATGGAGTAACCATGCACTTTACACATTTCTTATGCCTAATATTATTATTATTATTTTAAAAGTCCAGCAGATATCCTAGATTTTGGAAATTTGGAAAGAAACGTGGCGCAATTATTCAACAGTTGCAATGTTCCCAAGTGGAACTCTGGAAATGCCATATATCTGTCATAGATATAAATAATGAGATCATAATCACTCCTCAATTACTGTCTCAGTCAGAATGCAATGGTGGCTTTCTCATATCAAATATTAGCTAAGTAGTAACTGATAGCAGAATGATTGGGACCCCTGGGTATAATTGTTTGTCAACCGCCCTGTTTAAATTAGACACACAATTTTGGTCTCACTATTTGGTATCCTTATATAGGTCATGCCTAGACTCATCAGTTATCCAGAAATCATAGAAGGGTTCTATTATGCGCCATTTGTTTAAAAAAGTGAAGCCACAATTCAACATGACTATCGAACGATCACATTACTGGATGTATAAAAGCAAGATTCTATGTTTGTTTTCCTGTAAATATTATGCAGAAGTATTGCTTTCAAACTTAACAAGCTGGTCTGCACACAGGTGATCTACTCAGAGATAGCTGGAGAGCTACAGTAGCTCAGGAGCTTCTGGTTGGAGACCCCTGAGAGATAATAGCTTCATCTGAAAGTTTCAGTCCCGGTTCTGTTCCTTTGTTGGTATATTGGATAACATGGTAGCGCTGATGATGCCGGTTTAAAAATCTATATATATCACACATGCTTTATAGGCTTGCTTTGTATACAAGAATACATTTGTCTGGATGTGCCTATTGCCTGCAATAGGAAGTAATCAAAGCAGGGATATTGCGATGACTGCATTGACTTCATATAGTCACAGTTTGCATCTGTTCCTGTGGCAGGCAATAGGCCCAGCCATACCAGTGGGATGCCATTTTTGCATGTTTGGGTATCCTGGTGCTGAGCAGGTGTTTGTGCCCAGCTTTGCCTATGGTAAGTTGAATAAAGTAAAAGCCAGGCCTTCAGCATCTTGTGGAATTCGAGAAGAGGAGGCTCTGAGGAGGAATGGGAGGTTGTTCCATGCTTTAGGAGCGATGTAAGAGAACACCTGTCCTCCTAATCTGGTTATGAGTATGAGTTGGATTTGTGGAAGCAGGAATCCTGTGGAGCAGAGGTGCCTGGGGGGTTGGTGAAAGGAGATGCAAATGTTCAGGTAGGTGGGGCCTGAGTTGTGCAGTTTCTTGAATGTCAGTGTGAGGAATTTGAATTGAGCGTGTTTTTGTATCGCAACCCAGTGTAGGTCTCTGAGGTGTAGTATTGTGTGAGTTCTGTGTGGGAGGTTGAGTATGAGTCTGGCTGAGAGTGCTGGATGGCTTGTATACTTCTAGTGATTTGTTGGTGATCTTGGCATAGAGGATGTTCCTCTCGTCCAATAGCTGGTGCTTAGGGCATTAGTGACTGTTTTTCTAGTGTTGGTTAAGTGCCAATTGAAGATCTTAGTCAGCATCTCCCGAATGTGGAAGCAGGATGCAGTGACTGTACTGACTTGTGTGGTCATGTTCAGTTTGCTGTTGATGATTATTAAGAGGTTCATGGTGCGAGTTTTGGGTGTGGGTGTAGGTGCTGAGTTTGGCTGGCCACTGGTTGGAGTACCATAGTGAGGTGTTCTTGCTGAAGATCACTACTTCTGCCTGATCAGTGTTGAGTTTGAGACAGTTGCTTTCATCCTGTTAGCGACTTTGGTGATCCAGGTGATAAACTTGTTTCTTGTGTTGGTGGTCTTTTCTGAGAGGGAAAGTATGTTTTGCGTGTGGTCAGCGTAGGAGAAGATGTTGATGTGTGCACAGATGACATTGGCACATATATAGGTTGAATAGTATGGGGCTGAGGGATGACATTGAGGCACTCTGCAGATGAGTTTGCGGGATTACAAAGAGTGAAGTGCAAGACTGACAGCTTGTGTTCTATCCATTAGGAAGGAGCGGTGTGGTGCAGCGGCCAGGGCAGCTGACTTCGGAGCACAGGGTTCACGGTTCGATCCCCGGCGGCAGCTCAGCTCAGCACCATGTGACTCTGGGCAATAGCTCACTTAATTTCCACGACGGCCCCCAGCGCCTTGAGACCCGTAAGGGTGAGTAGCTGCGCTATATAAAAACGGACTTACTTACTTTACTTACTAAGGAGCAGATCCAGCGGAGAAGGGGTCCTTGGAAACCAATCTTGTGGGGGCGCCTGATGAGGATGGCATTTGAGACCTTGTTAAATGCTGCAGAGAGTTAAAGGAGTTAAGGAGTTAAAGGAGAATGAGGGCTGCCGTGTCTCCTCTGTTAAGGCTCTTGCGGCAGCAATGTGTGCTTTTCCTGCACTGTGGTTAGGCCTAAATCCAGGCTGCCTGGATTTGAAGAGCTGGTGGTTGCTGAGGTAGTCATTGAGGCTTTGGTTGATTATTTTCTTTAAGACCTTTGCCGGGTTAAAATGCTTATTATGTTATTGGTGAACAATGACTGTTACTCCAACCAAATACATGTCAAATAATGCTGTGTTGCTATGTCTACAGTTGGAGCACATGTATAATATATAATGTTTGTACTGTTTTCGAATTATGCTTGTTGAAATGCCTATAAAAAAACTTCAAAAGAAGACCTTTGCCGGGTATGGTAGGAGGGAGATTGGTCTGTAGTTGGAAAGCGTAACTGGGTCAGCAGATCAAGGGAAAGGTGTTGGCATGTTTCCAGGTGTCGATGGAGGCATTGAAGATGGGTGTTAGTGCTTTACCAATCATTAAGAGTCCCGTTGGTGAAGGTATGGTGGGAGCAGTGGTCAGATGGGGCCCCTGAGTGGGTGCTCTTCATGATAGTAGCTGTTTTGATGGTGGTGATGGCTGGCCACGAAGTTCGGGTTCGTTCTTTGACCGTAATGGAAGGTTGAGTTGTGACATTGAGACATTGTGACATTAAGTGTCAAAGTTGCCATAGATGGAGTATTTTTGTTACAGAAGAATTCCAAGAGCTTGTTGCAAAGCTCTTGTGAAGGGGTGATGTTGCTGGAGGCGGCAAGAGGTGGGGTTAAAACTTTGCTGATGGTGAAAATGTCCTTGCTGTTGTTAGTACAAGCGTTAATGCAATATGCAAGAGCTATGCACTTGGTGGTCTATATTTGCTGGTTGTAGTGTGTTAGGGCTGATTTGAAGATGTCTTTATCTGTAGTGTCTTGAAGTGTTCTCCATTTGCACCCCCGTTGCTTGCAGTGGCATTTCGGCACCCTGAGTTCCTCTGAGTACCAGTTGGCCTGTGGTCAGGCTTTTGCTGTTTGATTGATCTTAAGGGGAGCCAGGGTGTCAGTGCATGCAGTGATCCAGCTGTTGTGGTTCCTTATGGCTCGGGCTGGTATGCAGAGAGGGTGTATGCCTCATTGTCTTCTGCGAGGGATTTCCAGCTGCGGTAGGCAGTTTTTGGTAGTGTTAGTTCTGTTTTGGTGGTCATATTTGCTGGCTTGTTAACTGTGATGTTGCTGATTGAGGAGAATTTCGGGTCCAACAGGTGTCGGACGTTGTGGTTGGGTTCGGTAAAGGCCTGGGAGAGGTACATTTTTCAGAGGTTTTCTAGAAGGGCTGTAGAATTTGTGCGGATCTTCTAGGTGAAAGTTAAGGTCTCTGAGGAGAATGAAGGTGCAGGCATTGATGATGAAGGTCTGTAATGTTGGTGGAGAAATTGGTGCATTGTCTTGTTGTTCTGTATATGAGCGTTCTGCCCATGGAGAATTTGGCTTTGATGCGTATTTTAAATGTGAGGTGTTTCATGTAGCTGATAGGGGTGTCCATGTACATGGTGCAGCGGATGGTATCTTTGAATATAATGGTGCTTCCCCCTCGGGCTTGGGCTGACAGTCTTGTCTGGCGAGCTTGTAGCCGGCCGGGTTGGCTGTAGTGATATCCAGTGCAGAGGTTGTGTTTAGCCATGTTTCCATTAGGAAGAGCAGGTCCGGAGCATGCATGTGAATGTGGCTTGTTGTGTGGATGGTGTTTGACCTGTGTGAGCCTGAGCGGGTGGCTAGTTTCTGTGCGAGTGAACAAAAGGGTGTAGGGCATGGAAGAGTGCATTAGAATATGCAGGAGGCCCAGGTGAACTCTCCTTTTGTGTTGTGTGGTAGCAGGGTGATGAGCGGGGACCAGGGTTGAGAGCACAGAGGAGCACTGCAGGGTAGTGATAGGTAGGGGAGAACCAAGGATCCTGGCAGTGGGTGTGGTCCAAGCATGGACAGTTACAGACGGGATTACCTCAGGCATGCCTTTAGCGTGCCAGCAGCGTGCCGGTTGTGTGCATTTGCTTTTCAAGTGCCATTAAGTAGGTCCTAGGAGGGGGAGTAGCACAGGGTGGTGTGGGCAGTAAACCATTGATGTTACTTCCTGTGCAAATGGATGATGTGAAATCCTGAGATGTCTCTTTCTGGACAGAGGGGTGATGGGAAATAAAGTCCTCTTGCTTGGCTTCTACTTTTAAAGATGGCTTTGTATGGTAAGAAATGTCACTTTGTGAGCAGATGGATAATGGGGAATCCAGTGATGTCACTTCCTGTCCAGATGGATTATGTGAAATCCAGTGATTTCACTTCCTGTGCAGTTGAGCAATGTCTTGTCGCAGGGTAGTGGGTATGGTTGAAGCTCAGGAATTCTGGGTGAGCTCCTGTGAAAGGTTATAGTGCAGTACTCCTGTTTATGAAGTTCTAAGGTCCGAGGCAGGGTTCTGGTTCAGGGCTGCAATCCAAGATTCATGGCAGAGGCACTTTTTAACTGACTACTGGGCATGGATGAAGCTCAAGAATTCTGACTTTGCTCCGGATATAGGGTGCTACCCCCATTATGTAAAGAGAACAGAACCAAAATCTAGCTTTCCTGGGGAGAGGGAGTGGGTTTGAGGCTGTCTGTAATTGCTAAAAAATGAAGACATTGTACAATATGAAAGCACAACATGAATAAGCATGATTAAAAACGAACAATGATGTATACTTAATAAAGCCAGGATTGAGTTTATAAGCAAAAAAGATAGTTTTATGATCGGAATTTGTACAGCTATCTAGCGTCTTCTATTCAACAACACAGCAGTGCTCAGTTGACTATCCCTTGTTTCCAAGGCAGTAGCTTTTTCCATGTAGATACAGTATACTAAAGCAGAGGATAAATCAGTCAAGCACATCTGAATTGTTAGAAGTTTGGACAAAAGGCTGATAAAAAAACAATGGGGCAGATTTACGTTCCCTGGTGCATCCCTGCAAATCAGCAGGGATGCGCCAGGGAAGATGCGTGACGCAAGTTTACCCTTGCGCCACCACAGATGCGCCGCATTTACAATCGCGGCGCATCATGCGCAAGGATAAACAGATGCGTGACGCATCTGTCGGCGGAAGGGTGGCGCAGTACTGGAGTCGTGTCGCAAGTGCGACGTAACTCCAGTACTGCTCAGGGGTGCCCTATACCTAACATGCTGCGTCACTCCTTACGCCTGCTTAAAGCAGGCGTAAGGATTGAACGCAACAGGGACGTAAAAGTGACTCCGTGAAATCTTGTAGATTTCACGGCGTCACTTTACGGGGCTTCACTTGCGCAGGAACGCCCCCTGCGCCGGCACGCCCACATGAAACCTGACGCAGGTGTCATGTGGCGCAGGGCTTTACAACGTGACGCATCTCCCTAGATGCGTCACGTTGTAAATCCCCCGCAGCATGGCACATGATTTGCGCCGCCGCTGCGTCACAAAAGTGACGCAACGGTGGCGCAAAAGTGGCGTAAGGGGCTTGTAAATCTGCCCCAATGTGTGTATTCATTGGAGCTCCAACCAAAGTGTGCAAGAAAGAATACATTTTGCAAAATGCTCTCTGAATCAATCAACCAATCAATCAATATATCTTTATTTCGGTTAAATAAGCCATAAAAGCACAAATAAAGAGACACAATAAGAATGAACATTTCAGGACATAAAAGCCTAACTAAAAATACATTCTAAATGCATCAAATTACAAACTGCAATCTCTACTATAAAAGCACTATGGGCCACTTGCACCAAGCAAAATACCGGTCGCAAACGGGCCGATTCGCAGAATCAACTTCAAGTTGATGGTAATTTGCAATTCCTTTGAAAAATGCAAAGAAATGCATTTTTCAAAGTGCATAGTGGTGCATATATGTGTGCACCACATGTGCATACTTACCTTTTTTGAGGGGTGCATCAGGGTGGCCTTTGTGCCCCCTTTCAACCTTGAAATTGCATGCATATTGCGAATGCAATCCCATTAATTCCTATGGGCCTATAGGCCCATAGGAATGAATGGGAAGCCATTCCTCAATAGCGAATCGCAATTTGCGATTCACTATTAAGGAATATGTAGGAATCACAATTTTGTTTTGCGAAACCTACATGCATAGGTAATTGCGACTCCTTAATAGCGATTCCTTAATATTCGCTATTAAGGACTCGCAAATCCTACCTTTGATGCATGTGCCCCTATATTCCTACAATAGCAGTAAATAGGCCTCATCAATTCACATAAGCAAAAAGATAATATAAGCAATGAAACAATGATCAAGACGTTCTAATAAAACAGGATCCTTTAATAGCAGCAAATCAACCTCGGTTAATCAATGTATGAATTAAAATAAAATAAATAGGGACGTAAATGGAAAGATGTTCTAAAACACAGATAGAACAGATAATCATACAATAATAAACGACCAATTAAATAAAACTCCAGGAAAAAAGAGTAAAAATGCAAGTCTTCAGCCAAATCTCCTGGTGGGAATCAATCCATTTCTGTCTAAGCCTCCACCTAGTTAATAAGAACTGAGAAACTGCAAAAACTATTGGCTGGGCTGTATTTGATCGTATGATTCTTTCAGCTGATCTATGGTCCATAACCCCCATGTTCCAATAGCGGCAGAATCCAGTTTTTCCTTTGAGCATAATACTGGGGTCAAAAAATCAAAATGTGCTCAATAGTCTCCTTGGTCCCAAGGCAGAAGGGGCAGTTCATTTCAGACTTAGAAAGGGAGCACTGCCAGTTCACCCTAAATGGCTGAAGCGGCAGAGCCCCAAACCACAATTTAATATACAGTGTTCTAGCTGCTGGGGGCTCAATAGCATCCATATATTCTTCCAAAAAATAAGTGTCTTTGAACCCTAAAAAGGCTGTGGACAGGGAGCCCAGGTTCCCGAGCTTTTGCAGCCTTTCATCAATGTGTCTAGAAATACATCTGTTTTAATATAAGCTTCATCACCGTACAATCAGATTCTGGATGAACCCAAAGGTTCTCACAACCAAATCTTGATTAAACTGTTTTTAATATACTCCAACCATGGGTTCTTAACTGGCCAGCAGCATTTTAGCATGTCATTAAGGCCCGTCCTGTAGTGTGTCAATTCAGGGGAGAACCAAATCCTTTTCCAGTACATCAAGGGTCTGAGTCCAACCCTATTTACAAGCGATCTAATACCCAGATCTAACCTAAGGGGGACAAGTGGTGTACTGGCCGGCAAGTTGGTAAGAAGTCTGAGCAAACGATTCTCCACCTTGTCCATATCATAAACTTTATCATGCCATCAGAGTTCGCCACCATATAACGACCATCCCAATGCCTGAAAATTGTAAATCTGTAAAGTAGGAGTAACTGGGCTATAGCTGGATACCCGGACAGCCCGCAGTATGCCACCTGTGTAATGCTCCAATCTGTATTTAGACATTTGAATCTGAGAAAGCCAACCGATGGCTCATTAAGAATAAAACCCAGATAATCATAAGTGTGGATTTTCTCTAAGGGAACACCATTAAGAAGAGGATGTGACTGGGTGGTGTGACAAGGATTTAAAACCATATACTTGGTTTTACTTGTGTTCATTTCCAGTCCTCTCTGCTTGCAGAAAATACCAAACTGATCGAGCAAGTTTTGAATGCCCATAGGTGACTTCGAGATCAGCAGGGTATCATCTGCAAACAGGAGAGCTGGAACCTTCCTACCTGTAAAGATCGGGCGTCATGCAGGCACTGCTCCAAATGGGATACCAAATCATTAATGAAAAGCAGAAATAGAGTTGGAGCTAGGACGCACCCTTGTCTCACTTCCTGAGCCATACGGATAGGAACTTTCAGCTCCTCAGATGTCCCACATCTGACCTGAGCAAAATTCTCCATGTGAAGTCTTCTGATAACATCCACCAAGTAACTGGGAGCACCCATATTGACCAGACTTCCCAAAGGGTCTCTCTTGGGACAAGGTCAAATGTTGACTGAAGGTCAACAAAAATAACATATAAACAACCAACACCCATTGTAATATATTTCCAATTCACCAATTGTAATTTAAAAACTTGATTGGTGGTGCTAATCGCTGCCCAAAACCCAGCTTGTAGGGGAGTGAGCATATCTTAACCCTCCATCTAGACTTATAGTCGACTCAGTAGAATATGACTAAAAAGCTTCTGTGAGCTATCAATAAGACTTATAGGTCGATAGTTGGATGGAAGGGACCTAAGAACCTTTTAATAGATTTGGATAATCTCAGCCCTGGCCCACAACCTTGATATAGATAGCCCATCAAATATATTGTTAAAAATTAGGGTAAGTTAGGAGCCCTGAATCTGAATCATGTGATAGTTAGATAACCCCAAATTCAGAGCTGTAAAAGTAAACACTATTTTCAAACTTAGAATTTTGACACATTTAAAAAACTGCATAGGTTTTTTTGTTAACCATTTAACATTCACTAGTCATTACCAGACGAATTGCTGCGTGGTTGATACACAATAATAAATAATTATAAGCTGCAGCTCTGTTGTTGGCTCTGGGTATGTCATGCTTTTGGACAACCAACAAACTCTATTGGGCATATGTACAATAGAAGTGGCGGAGCACAGCGTTAGCCTCCTTGGCTTAACGCCTTGCTCCGCCACATCTGAAGCACAGGGCTGCATCATATTTACAACAGTAAGGCGTAGCCCTGCATTTCCCCCTGTGCTTGCGCTAAATGTAGCTACCTAGTGCCAACACAGGCACCCTTGCACCATAGTGCAAGGGTGTCTGCGTTGCAGGGGAATGTTGTTTATGTGCAGGAAGGTGTCCCTTCCTGCACATAAACAATCTTTACATGGTGTTTTGTAACTTCTATGTGCTGCTTAATGCAGCACACATAGAAGCTGCAAAACATCATTTTTTCTAATGATTGTTTATCTGCACGATGGCACACCGTCCTGCACATAAATAATCAATGGTGTTTTGTCTTTTCCATGTGTGCTGCACAACGCAGAACACATGGAAACAGCAAAAAAGAGGAGAAATGAACATTTCTCCTCATTGCTCCAGGGTAAGACCAGGTTTTCCCTGGTCCTTATTTTGGCGCTGCCCCATATTTATGCCACCCATGTAAATATGGGGCAGTGTCAAAATAAATGGGTGATCCGGCAGAACGCCCACCGCAACATGCATTGCCCTCTCCTTTCACGCTAAGTATAGCATGAAAGGGTGCCTTATTTACAAGGTGGCGTTGAGCCACGTTTAGTTGCTTAACTTTGCCTTGTAAAAAGGCAAAGCTTCTATCGCCACCACAACATTGTGAAATGTGACGTTGTGGTGGCGATAGAGACTTATAAATATGCCCCTATATATCACTACAATTAGAAGGGTCTAATAGGCATAATGTATAGCCCCTAGGACAAAAAGTTACATATAAAATCAAAGTTCCTATTTTTTTAATTCTTTTTTATTTCATCTGTTAGTTTCTTTGGGAAACCCATGATTGATCCACACAAATAACCCCAGGCTGAATTTGGTATTTTGCCTTCTTTTCAGAATGTTCAGCTTTCCAGGTTTACCCATGGGTTAATCTCTTTCATCCACAAACTGGAAATACGTTGAAGCCACAAAATAATTGGGAAAATGGACGACCACTAGCAAAAATGCAAAAATTGTGGAAACAAATATTTTTTTACACCTTTTCCTGTTACTGAAAGCTGGTAATATGGTAATCATAGCAAAGCAGACCTTTTGTTGATGCCATTTGTAGTAAAAAAAAAGATATGCTTTCTTATACAACACGTTTTCTCATTCCCCAACCATCAAAACAAGGGCTTAGCACTAGAGTGGGGAAATCCTCAGCAGCTAAGGGGTTAAGGTGAGCACAGGCACATCGATTTCACAAAACATCTATATTAATTGTGGCCTAAAGCAGGGGAGTCAGCTTGCTCCCCTGCTATTCAGTTTACATACTGCGGTTCTGGATTCATATTTAAACTTGGCAGGTATTTTAAACCTAAATTACATGACAATTCATTTCCATTCTTATTGTGTTTCATCAATAATTTGCTTTCCCGCACTACAGGAGTATGATTATGATTGACAACAAGGAATGCACTTAACAAACTTTACAGTGACGGTATACTAACAGCTATTATAATCAAGGTTATTGTCCTTGGTAAGAAGATATTAAAAAGATTTGTATAGCATATTGGTAAAAGTTCCATAGATTTAGGGGTATATTCACAAGAACGTGCGATAACTACCGCAAGAGTAGCGCAACGCAACTTTCAATATCGCAGCCTATTGCGGGAAAATAACCCAGTGTCAACGTGGAATTCACAACAAGGCGGTAGCAAGCGATAGTCTGCCCAAACCGCGGACAATGTCCGCGATACAACCATCACGATGGAGATAAAAACACAAACCACAACACCAAAAAACACGCGATGGGCCAAAGCGCGATGAGGAAATCAGCGACAAGCAGCGCCAGGCCTGAAACACACACCTGGCAGGCGTCAAAAATCACCATAAAAGTAGAAAAAACACCCACACACAAACTGACCAACACCCAAGCACCATGGAGGCAGCCGGAGCAGGCACAGAGGACGAGCGCAACCCCACAAGCACCCTGGATGACCAGCCTGGGACCTCGGGGACAGGGAAGGGCACGGACAAGAAGATGAGGAAGACCAAGTTCAGTCCCCAGGCGAACAGGATCATAGTCACGGAGGTGATGGAACACCATCAACAACTCTTCGTCACCTCCAACATGTCATTGGGCACCAAAACTGGAATATGGCGGGACATTGTCGACAAGGTGAATGCCGTTGGAGAGCACAAGCGGACAATGGACGAGGTCAAGAGGCGATGGAATGACATCAAGCGGAAGACCAAGGAGAAAGTCACCGCTAACCAGAAGGCAGCAACGCAGACCGGAGGTGGGGGCCCAGCGCCACAGCTGGATGACATGGAGGAGCTGGTGTCGACAGTCATCAGTGTTGAGACTGTGGCTGGAGTCGGGGGACCGGACACTGCTCGACAGAACACAACACAACCGCAACAGGGTGAGTGACCACCAGGTACTAGGGGGACGGGTGGAGATGGCCACAATGGCACACATGCACAAGCAAGCAGGGCACAGTGCACACCCACAATGACCCTGGGTCCTCGCCCAGACCCACAGACTGTCACAATGTACAATGCCATGCTGTCTGAATGTCAACCTGTACCATGCGGCTACATACATGTGGACACATTGTAATACACCATCTCCCCTTCACATCGCAGTGCATCGTCAACACCTCCTGCAGAGCAGTCCCAGCCACTCTTCACTGATGACGAGGAGGACAACACCAGCATCGACACCCAAACCATCCAAGACATCATTGACCTCATCCGCCACTCACCTCCAGGATCAGGGCAGCCCAGCCACATCGATGAGATCCCACCCACCACCCAAACCACCCAGCAGGAGGCACCCACAGCCCCGGCACTCTCCCAAGACCCCCAGGAACAACACATGGCCTGGAGGGAGACGGCTGAGCAGGTGCGGGTGGGGTTCAACCTCATGGCTACCAAACTGGATGCCATCCATGGGTGTCTACGTCCGCCCCATGGTCTCCAACCAGCCCTGACTGACATCGCTGGAGTCATGACGCGGAGAGAAGAACACCTGTCCGCTCAGAGTGGCTCCAGCAATGCCAGCCGTGAGCTGGCACACATGCGGAGGCTCATGGAGGACATGGTGCGGATGGAGGGCGGAAAGGATGGCAGCCACCGCTGCACACCATCGAAATGTAGCAGGGATCTACCATGCCCTGCAGTACTTCATCATGGCATTGCTGCCACAAGGCGTGTCGCTGATGAATGCGGCTGCCCCCACACCATCCACATCTCCGCCCCCTGGTGTGTCAGTGCCTCCCAGTATGGCAGGCGTATCCACTCAGGCCCCTGATGTGTCAGTGGCACACAGTGCCGCAGTCGGTACTGCAACACCCACAGGTGGGGCAGAGCACACACCCGAGGACGAGGACGTGGATGGGTTGGCTCTCAGAAGGAGGCACTAGCATACATTTCCGCCACCTGGCCTGTTTCTGCTTGGTCCCGCACATGGCCTCATGACCTTTTCCTGACCCCCGATACACTCCGATGCACTCACCTTGGACAGCGACATGGACTTCCACATCCTGTTTGACGACCAATGACACGGCGACCAGACTGCGGACTGTACCCTTCCTCTTCTGCAGTACATATCATCCCCGGATGGACTCTGGCTGGCTCTCCACGTGCCCATATTGTGTAGTGTGCTCGGCATTGCCCTGTACCGCTCCAGCTGCATAACTGCACTGGATGTGCAATAAACATCCAGTGATGCACTGCTGTGTCATGTCTTTCATCATTCATGTGTGAATGTGTGGATGAATGTAGGGACAGTGACTTCGCTTGCATCAATGATGTTCATCCTGTGGAATGCCAGTCAGAGGGTGCTACATTGCATTTTTTTATGTACCGGGTCCCGTGAACACTACAACAGGGACACACGCATCAGTCACTTCCTTGTCCGGACATGGACTGAACCACTCCCAGAGCCCACGAGTCATTGTTGCAAGCCCTGTGCTGGTCCAGCGTATGGCAAGCCAGACCACTCCGCTAACGCTCCGAGGGGGGGCCCTCATTGCTACCCGTCGCAGGTGTACTCGCTGGTGGTGTGCAGGTCACTGGTCTAGTTGTCAGTATGTCAAAGCCACTCCCTGAGGGCAGGTTTGCACGCACACCACAGCCATCTGGCACAGGCGTCACAGGCCATGTGACTCCGCCAACATAAGGGGCCGACGACGTCACATTCCCCTCTGCCGGTGGTGACTGGATGACGGACGCTCCACGGTTCTCAATCATTAAGGGCCCATGAGTTTTTGCGCACAGGGTTAGTGGCACACGAGGCCTTGTGGACGGCACGGGCCTACCACCACGTGGCACAGACTGGGGTTGCACAGGGTTAGTGGCACACGGGGCCTTGCGGACGGCACAGGCACCCCGCCACGGGACGGTGACTTTGGGTGCACTGAGTCAGTGGCACCTTGAGCTGCTGAGCGGGTGTGCAGCCTGCGATGATGCCCCGTCCCGGCGTTCCGGACAGCTCAGGTTTTGTGTGCCCTGCTAGACCGCGGTGTAGGCGAGAGCCAGCGGGCAGCGCGGGCCTACCGCCATGTGGCGTCGCTTCCGGGATCCCAGAGTTGGTGGCACCCATTGGGCTGAGCGGGTGTGCAGCCTACGATGGTGCCGGGTGCACTGGTATGTCCTATGCCATGGAGTAATCAAGACCCAGCACCAAACGTGAGACCTGGTGGCCTGCGGAGCGGGGCTGCATGATGTGGAGGGTGCCATGTCCGTGGGCCCCGGGCTTGTGGCTTGCAGCGGCACGTGGTGGGACCTCCTGTCTACGCGCCGGTGGCGGAAGGTGAGCATTGAGGCCTGGGTGTGCATGGGCGGGCATGCTCCGATGGGCGGCGGGAGGGGTTGGGGTGCCTCTGCCTGGGTGTGCATGGGTGGGCAGGCGATGTTGTCTTGCGCAAGTGTGTGTACTGTGCCAGTCATGTATCAGGACTCTGTTTCAGCTGACGGCTCTGACTCAGATGTGTGACATGGTGTCCTGCTATACATACCGGCACGTGGTTGGAGACACACCGGTGGCAGCAGGTGAGCAGTGTGGCCTGGGTGTGCAGGGGCGGCACTCTCTCTCTCTCTCCCTCTCTTCCTCTCTCTCTCTCCTCTTCTCTCTCTCTCTCTCTCCCTCTCTTCCTCTCTCTCTCCCTCTCTTCCTCTCTCTCTCCTTCGCTCTCTCTCTGTCCTCTGATGTGCGCAGGACACACCTTCTCATCATGTTTTTTGTCTTACAGGCTGTGACCTCCGTATTGTCCCGAGGGGACAATACTTCATTTCATTTCTGTGTTCATTTTAATAAAGTTTCATTTGTTGCTTTGTAAGTGAATGTGTGCTGCTCATTTCTGTGATGACACATGCATGTCACCAGTTGTGATTGTGCAACATCAAGCAGAATATTTTGTACATGTTTAGGTGTGGCTGATGTGGCATGTCTTTGGTCGGGGGGGTGCCAGGGAGGGGTGGTCCTGGGGGTGGTGGCGGTGGGTGTTGTGGCCCTATTGGGTGTCCGGGCTGCATGATGGGGGGCTCCATTGCATCTGTTGCCCTTCCGATGTAGCCCTGGGCTGTGCTCCCTTTTGGTTTGCAGGCTGCCATCCGACTTTACACCAGGTCAGAGCAGATGTAGATTTCCTGGTGCTAACGCGCCTTATCGCCTGTTTTGTGTTTTTATCGCCGATGTGGCTGGTCGTTGAGAATGTTGAGGTGTGATGTTGTCGCGCCTTTTGGCATGGGAACGCCCACTCTGCATCTCATTAGCGATAGTTGCGCGGGTCCTCTGTGGCGATGTTTTTTGCGGCTGCTATCGCGGGTAAACTGGTGCTGTCGGCTGTTTACACCAGCTTCTGAATGGGGAGGTATATTTATCACGACTTTGGCTGCGATAAAGTGCCGTTAATTCGGCGATAGCTCCTTGTGAATATGCCCCTAAGTGTATTCCTACAACTATCTCAACATTTGGGTAGATTGCTGGGACAATATGAAATGGCAACACTGAAAATTTAAAATAATCCTTGAAAGAAGTGGTAAATTGTGCTACATTTTGCTCCAGGGGCAGAGCAGCTCCCTGTGATTGTGTTAACAAGCCAATTTTCCATAAAAGCAAACAATCTCTAAGCCAAACGAGCTTGTGTCCCTAGAGCAATTAACTAACTAAGGGGTATATTCACAAGAATGTGTGATAACTACCGCAAGAGTAGCATAACGCAACTTTCAATAACGCAGCCTATCATGGGAAAATAACCCTGTGTCAACGTGGAATTCACAACAAGGCGGTACCATGCGATAGTCACCAGATAACGCGTCAAATGCCAGCGTGAAAATCAACACCACGTCGAAAAAATGTGAAACGCGATCGCGAGAAATCATGTGATGGGGCCAATCGCGGTACAGAAATCAGCGAACACCAGCCACAGGCCTGTAAATCCCACGCGTCCCATAAAAGAACGGGAAAAGAAAGCCCAAAAACAATTCAAACTGCGTAGCTACATGGATGCACCCAGGACAAGTGCAGAGGACAAGCTGAACACCACTAGCCCTACGGAGGACCATCCAGGAACCCCGCTGTCGGGGAAGGGCAAGGACAAGAGGAAGAGGAAGACCGGGTACAGTCCGCTGGAAGACCAGATCATCGTCACGGGGGTGACCGAACACCATCAACAACTGTTCGGCACCTCCACTGTGGCACTGGCAAAGCAACCCAAACCGAAATATGGCAGGCCATCGTCACCAAAGTCAATGTAGTCAGAGTGTCCAGGAGGTCACTGGAGGAGGTCAAGAGGTGCTGGCATGATCTGAAAAGGCAGACCAAACATAAGCTCGCCGCCAACAGGGAGGCAGCAACGGCGACTGGAGGTGGGAGTCCTGCGACACAGGAGGAGCTGGATGAGCTGGAGCAAATGGTGGCCACAGTCAGCAGTGAGGAGACGGTGGCAGGATTGGGGGGCCTGGACACAGCACAATACGACCTGACCCAACAGCAACAGGGTGAGTAACCACTAGGGACGGGGGGACGGGGGGAGATGGGCACAATGGCACACATGCAAAACTACGCGCAGCACACAGCACACCCACAATGACCGTGGAACATGTCCCTGAATGCCTTGGCACACTGCAGCACACATAGAAACGCCAAGTAGGCTCCCATCCACAATGTGGACAGAGGGGCCCCCCTATCACCAATATCACAACCGACCCGGGCACATGTGCTGAATCCAGCAAAGCAGCGGCTCCGTGACCCACACTGACTATGCAAGTAACACTGCATGTCCGATAGCATGGCAGCTGCCCCAAAAAAATGACATTGCCCACGAAGCGACATGGAGGTAGCCAAGTGCGGATCACACCCGTAAAGGAGTAGGTCACACTCCGACATGTCCACGTGCACCCACAACCCATGCCTTACAATACACGGAGGAGACGAACAATGCACCAGGCCACAAAAACAGTCCGCGAGCACACATGACCCAAGTCAAAAGCAAATCAGGCCCCGAAAAGCACACAATTCAAAGGCACCCCGCCTCAAAGGGAGAAGGCTACACGAAATCAGAGCTGCAGGGGCAACTCCCCCACAATGCAGCACACACACATAGCAATCACAGGACATCCACAATGAAGGCAATGTGGTACAAAGTGCAACACCAGCACCACAGGACAGAGCCCACAACAGGTTCCTCTCGTGCGTAGTAACTGTCCACCCACATCTGGCATTGCCTGACACTGTGTGATGTTAATGTACGGGTACTACCACACATCCGTCAGGTAGTCAAAAAACACACTGACTGCCATCAAATAGCCAGCTCCCCCAAAACAGTCACAATGTACATTGGCATGCAGTCTGAATGTGAACATCTGCAAATCATCACCATACATGTGAAACTCTGTTAACCTGCATCTCCCCTTTACATTGCAGAGGGACAAACAACACCCCCTGCAGAGCACACCACACCTCCCACCATTGATGATGAAGAGGACAACCTGCACACATGTCAAGACACCCTCCAAAGGATGCTGGACAGCCTCTGCACCCCACCCCCAGGAGCAGGCCAGGCCAGCTGCCTCAAGGTGACCCCACCACCTGCACAGACCACACCGCAGGAAACACACACCACCACAGCTGTGTCCCAGGACCCACCCGACCAATACATGGAATTCCAACGTAGTGTGTTGGGTTGCCAGGTGGAGTTGGCTCATCAGCTGCGGGTGGGTTTTGAGCTCATGGCAGCCAAACTCGATGCCATACGTGGGTGTCTGAGTCCCATTAGGGACCACGTACAGTCCCTATCGGACACCCCCTGTACGCACCATGCTCCGCCACAGACCTTGGCTAACCTCGCTGGTGCCATGAGTCTAATACAAGCACTGTCTGGTCAGACAGGCACCAGCCATGACAGCACAGAGTTGGCACGGATGCGGAGGGCAATGGACACAATGGAGCAGATGCAGGCCGGAAGTATGTCTGCCACTGCTGGACACCAGCTAGTAGTGGCTGGGAACAGCAACGCCCTGCAGTACTCCAACTTGCCATTGCTGCCACTGAGCCCTTCCCAGATGACTGCAGCTAGAACAGCAACACACACAGCTCCGAACCCTGATGTGCCCCTGGCACACTGTGATGCTGCCCCATCACCTACGCAGTCTGATGTGTCAGGGGCACACAGCCATGCAGCAATCACCCCGCCACACACACTGGACACACCGGACACAGAACCCATATCAGGGGAGTGAGAAAGGGATGGGAACTACTGTGTGAGGAAGGAGGCAGTAGCATCCATCACCGCCATATGGCCTGTCCCTGCCTGGTCATGACTTATGCGTCATGGCCTGGGAAATACCTCCTACTGACCTCCGGAATACCCTGGGACATTCACCCGGACCCCGACATGGACTGCCATTGCTTCACCGCTGGACAATCACACAGCAATCCTGCTGCGGACTGCACTTTCCCTCTTCCCAATCACTGTGCATTCCCCAAAGGACTCTGGTTGGGCCACCACTGGGCTTCCATGTGTTGTGGGCTTGGATGGGCAGCTCCAACTCCACCTCCTTCAATCACCTGAATGTGAATAAAACATTCTGAATCACACAGATGTGTCATCACTATGTTCACTCACGTATGGAAGTATGGCTGGATGTGGGGACGATGATTGCACATGAAGGTACACCCTGCTAACTGACATCTATGCGCATGTCTATCCCTGAGACACATGGCCAATTGGATGACTGTGAAGGTGAGTACTAGCTGTGACCCCATTGCACATCAACACCAATCTCACAACACCCCAACTTAGGCACACGTCCATGTGTTGAATAGGGCCGTGTATAGGAGTGACCAAAATGGTGGCAGGCCAGGAGTGGTATCCCACGCCACGTGTGACAGCATAACTTCATGTCGCATACCGACTTACACACATCTGTGTGGACACATTCTGTTGTGATGTATGACATTGCTCCACATGGGCAGAGGTTGGACACCACACACACATGGCTGCAGTCATGTAAGTGCACATGTCGTCCAGCACCTATCCCAAAACAATGTCTGGCTCACAGAGGCGGAGCTTGCCAAAGGGACACACCCCCATGGCACATGCGACAGTCGGTTCCTCCCTGTGTTGGGACGAGGCACATTGTGGCACACGAGTGGACAATCTTAACAGCACACCTCACAGTTAGACACCAGTGGAGTGGCATAGGCTTTATTGGCATGTGCATGTCAGTACGGACGAGGCAATGGCCACAACAGGCAGGGACATGCTTAAGACACTTACTTACACGCAGCATGGGTACATGTTGAGGGGCAGATAATGTTGGGGCTGAAATGGACAACATTCATCACGGATGGCAACGCTCACAGCCCACCTTGCCTTGCTGTATGAGTCATGTGGTGTTTGGCGTCTGCACATTGCCCCCGTGTGAGGGGGCACGACTCACTGCACGTGGGGTCTGCATGGTGCTCTGCCTCCGGGGTGCGCCGATTGTCTGCTCTGCCGACAGTGATCAGGTGTGAGGGTCCGACAGGTTCACATGTCATGCTACATTGCCATGTGTGTGCTCTCACCCAGCAGTGTGTCCGAATTGGCAACATTGCCAGACGACGCTGTGTTGCTCCGACCATGGACCTGCGTCACCTTGCACAGGTGTGTGTACACACGCGTTATTCCACGCACATGCATCCAGAGCCCCAACGTTGGCAGACGTGTCCTCTGTTGTGGTGGGATATGTGAGCAATCCCCATGATGCAACAAGTTGTTGGGCCATGTGCTGTGGGTGGCAATCGGATGTGGCTGCAGGAACGTAGTTACTCGTCCATGAATGCCCGTGCAGCTTCATGTGCAAAGTGTTCCAATAGTACGTCGTTGTCGTGTTCAAGGAACACCAGGCTGAGCCAGTCCATTAGGTGGTCCGGGCAGGTGTGCTCAGCCCACGCCGTCTCACCGATCCGCAACACAGCCCAATAGGGGAGCGCCTCGATGTGGTCACTGCACACGAGAAATTGTGCTATCTCCCATGCACAACTACCAATACATACGCAGTATGTCAAGGCATCCCATGCACGGCTGTCTCGGTTACACTCCTGTTCGTGAGCCAACAGGGTGCGCAGACCCAAGTCATAGTCCAATTCATCAACAGTTGTGTTGGATAGGCAGACATCCATGGGACGCTCGAATGTGCATGTTCGGCAGTGGAACCAGGGCTGGATGCAGGTGACGTGGGCAATGCGGAAGCTGAGTCTGTAACTGATCCGCAGCACTGCCAGTGGCAGTGCGCCCAGTAAATGCAGCATACGTACACGGTACTGTTCCACGTGATGGGGGTTGTGCATGTGCCCGGTATGGCCTGCCATTGCGTTGGTGCGTCTCGTGAACAGGCACTCTTCTGGACTGCGGCAGTTGTGTGGAGGATATGCCACAGCTCTGAGCAATGATTCGAATGTGTGTGCAACGTTGTGGGTTATGGGTTGCTGTTTCCGTGAGTGTCAAGGGCATCCCATGCGGGGGTACCACAAGCAGGGGCTTCTATGTGTGGGCTGTGGTTGACACGGATGGTTCATTTGCGGAATGCGTGGTGTGGGAGTCGTCCCCATCTGCCATTGCATCTCTATCAGGGTGTTCCAGGCACGTTCTGGACCAAGGTCAGAGGTGCAGGTGTCCTCCCGCATTCTGCATTGGGACAATGGTACTTTCATCCCTGATGTTTGTCTGACTACTACTTTCGTTTTCGGAATGTGATGTCGGTTTGGCGCTGAGATTGGGACACAGCCTTGGGCTCATGGTGTACGGATGGCGATGCACACACACATGTTGGCATGTGGAGCCAGGTGCCCGAGCGGCCCTGCGCTGCTTGTGCTATCTCACTCTGTCTCTCTCCCTCGCTCTCTCCCTCTCTTTCCTTTGTTGGGCGCATGGCACACCTTCTTCTCTTGGATTTGGTCTTCCAGGCTGTGTGCTACGGATTGTCCAGTGAGGAGCAGCTAGGACTCATCCTAAGGGTTGTTTCTGGTTTTGTTTGTATGGTGTTTTGTGTTGGTGATTGCATTGCTGTATGACTGATTCTCCATTTTCTGGCCACGCATGTATGTTTATTTTCCTGCTTGTGCGACATCAGGCAAAATGTTTGTTTTGGGATTCGTGGTGTTGGTGTGCAATTTCTTAGTCCGGGGTTGGGGGTGGTCCCGCGGGGGTGTTGCAGGCCTGGGTGTGGTGTCGGTGGGTGTTGTGGCCCTCTTGGGTGTCCGGGCCGCATGATGAGTGGCTCCATGGCATCTGTTGCCCTTCGGATGTGGCCCTGGGCTGTGCTCCCTTTTGTGGTGCTGGCTGCCGTCCGACTTTACACCAGGTCAGAGCAGGTGTAAATTTCCTGGTGCTAACTCGCCTTATCGCCTGTTTTGTGTTTTTATCGCGGATGTGGCTGGTCGTTGTCAATGTTGAGGTGTGCTGTTGTCTCGGCTTTTGTCACGGGAACGCCTACTCTGCATCTCATTAGCGATATTTGCGGGGGTCCTCTGTGGCGATGTTTTTTGCGGCTGCTATCACGGGTAAACTGGTGCTGTGGGCTGTTAACACCAGCTTGTGAATGGGGAGGTAAATTTATCACGACTTTGGCTGCGATAAAGTTCCGTTAATTCGGCGATAGCTCCTTATGAGTATGCCCCTCAATCTCTAAGTACACTAGGTATAGTGGAGGTTTGGTCTTGTAACATTGTTGGACCTAGCCTTCTATGAAGAGTCACCCTTAAACATTTTGCCTTTTACCCTACACTTTTTGCTGAATTCGTTTTTGTTGGCCTTCTGAATCTGTGCTATTTTTCACTGCTAACCAGTGCTAAAGTGCTTGTGGTCTCTCCCCTAAACATAGTAACATTTATTTACCCCTGATTGGCATTACTTATATGCCCCGGGAAAGTAGTTTACCATTGACCCAGGTCCTGTAAATGAATTGCTACTACTGGGCCTACAGCACTTATTGTGCCACCCACGTAGGTAGCCCCTAAACATGTCCTAGGCCTGCCATTGCAGCCTTAATGCAGTTTTAAACTGTCAATTCGACTTAGCAATATAAACCTCTTGCCAAGCCTTAAACTCCACTTCTATTGCTTATACGTCATTCCTTAGGTAGGCCCTACGTAGCCCATAGGGCAGGGTGCATTGTAACATAAAGGTTGGATATGTACTTTTAAGTTTTACATGTCCTGGCAGTAAAAAAAATCCTATATTTGTTATTCACTATTGTGAGGCCTACCTGTCCCATAGAACAACACTGTGTTGCCTTATTACATTTAATAAGCGCTAACTTTTAATTGTGACTAGGTAAGCATTTCATGTTTGTCAATTATGAAATTGTAATGAAAAATCCTCTTTAAAAGTAAAAGTTGGATTTTACATTACAATTTTAAAAATGCCACTTTTAGAAAGTTTAAAGAACAAACGATGGAAAGAATGCTGAACAGTGCAAACATTCACCCCAGTCACCAAGAACTTTGTTTAATTCAACTTTTTTTCACTCACCACGCCACCCCAGTTTGAACCCAGCCATATGCAAATCAGTTTTGACCTCGCTCCTCATTGGAACAGACCAGCCCAAACTGCCAAGCCAGGTCCTCACTGTACCAGAAACAAGCAATCTGGGACTGGTTTCTGGTTTTCACCCCTCATCAGACAGGCCTCCTTAGGAAGCCCAGCCTTAACTTACCACTAAGGACATGAAATAGCACAATTCAAAAATGTTTGGGATCCAGCCATCTGTGCTTGTGCCCTCACCTTCTATATGAACAATGTCTTTATTTTGGCTGCCGAGGTTCAAACACAACCAGTGCAATATACCTCAGCAATCTATGTTCACCGTTAATGGCGAGAGTAGTCAAATACTTTGATTGTGGAATTCAGTTATTGAAGGGAGGAAACTACCAATAGATTTGCACCTAATAGCTAAAAATAAAAATTTAAAGTTAAAATATTGCGATCTAACTCGTTTCATGACAATACTAATTTGGATTTATTTTTAATTACAAATTCACTAATTTATTCAAAGTGTTAATAAAAGCACAGTGCTACTTATTTTATTGGCTCAACAGTAATGTATGAATGTTTTTTCTAGTTTCTGTAAGAGGTCGATCCATCACATTATAAAACCTTATTATTTTATCTTGTTAGCAATGTTTTAAATAATTGTGTAAAAACGTGTTTTGATTCTCCCTATGCTCAATGACTTTAAAACCCATGAAATGTCTTCTCAAGACCCTGAACAAGAGAATCACACTGGGTTATCTTTTCTATCATATACATTTAGGTATGTACCTCCACTGCCTGTGTGGAAGACCTTTCTAAGTTTCTGAGATAAATGTCAAGCTGTGCATTTCTAAATAAATAACGAAACAAATTTCCTGTCACAACATTTGGAATAGTATGGAGCAACTTGATACCAATGTGCAATGGTATTTCCAGATTTGTTTTTTTGTGTACAGCACCACTACAGAACTCAGAAGAAGCCTGGCAATGTATAGTTGAAGCATTAGTTAGGCTGTTTTCAAATCCCACAGTCACAGGGATCGCCAGCCACTCAAAAAGTGTAAAGGCTAGGGATCCCTATTAATCAAGGCTTCAGGTACAAGTCTGGAATGAAATGTTAGCCACAATAAGTCTTCTTAACTCTCCAGGTAGACAAGAACATGCAGTTAAAGCCTTGCTCAAGTGGATTTTGTGTGTCAAATCTAGGTACTGTTGAAATGAAAATTCACAGCCTCAATAAAGACATCACTGTCTAGCAAAGGTGATAGTTATGCAACACTTTAATAATAATTCATGAATAAGTAGCTATATATAGATTATAAATGTTATGCCAAATCCCCATAAAATACACAATAAAATGCACAGTATACAATGAAACAACAGTATAAAACACCATAGCAATAAAACGTAGGACTGTGGCGATGCATACTATGAAATGTTTTTGATCAGCAGATAATTAACTGATAGGAAACCGATGAAAAGGTTGAGATATGCTTTCAAACAATATATTGAATTTGCTTACTGTGATCTGTTCACTGCAAATTGTATAACCTCCTTTCAAAATTAAACTGTGTTATGCGTTGTAATGTTTACTGTTCAAGACCCTAATGTTCAGGAACATTTAACCCCTTCAATGTTGAGGACATGATGTTCACTACTACCTCCACAGTACGGAAAATATGAGCATCATGTCCTCCTACTAGAGGGGGGGGGGATCTGTCTGGTGCTCAGACCAAAGGAATTTATTATTATAACTACAAACTGATGCTGCGAGGAAGAGCTTCCCTTGGAGCTCGAGAAGTTTTTGTTTGATTTCTAAGACTTTATTTCCCTATGCATTTGTCAAACAATCAATCAAAAATGTAGATGTACATCACTGATGACATCTCAAATTATATCACCGAAAGTGAGTGTAAGTGTTTTTGAAAGTTTAGTGGTGTTAAACATATATACTAACCTAGTTAAACATATGTACTAACCTACTACAAAAGTGACATTAATATACTAGGTGTACTAATACTGACTGATGCTACTTCTCACATATATTATGTGAGCAGCTGTGTGACTGTATGTATCCTTTGTGCATGGGTGTATGAATGGCTATATTGGTGAATAAGTAGGTGTGTGAGTAGCTGTGTGGGTGAGTGAGATGCTGTGTTAGTGGCTGTATTTGTGAGTGAGTGGGTGTGTTAGTGACTGTATGGGTGAGGTAGTGGCAGTATGAGTGCTCTATGGGTGGGCAAGTGGGTGTGTAGTGACTGTATGGGCGAGTGAGTGGCTGTTTGAGTGAGTGTTTGGTTAATTGAGTTGGTGAGTGAGTGGCTGTATTGGAGAATAAATGTCTATGTAAATGGCTGTATGGGTGAGTGAGCAGATGTGTTAGTGCTTGTATGTAGGTGTGAATAGGTATGTAAGTGATTGTACAGGTGTGTGAGTGAATGCTTGTATGGGTGAGTGGGTGGCTGTGTTGAGAGGATGTATGGGAGAGTTAGTGGGTGTGTAAGTGACTATATAGGTAAATAAATGGGTGTGTGAGTAGGTGTGTGGGTGAGTGTGTGGCTTTGTGACTGGCTGTACAGGTGAGTGACTGGTTGTATGAGTGGCTATATGGGTGTGTGGTTGTGTGAGTGGCTGTATGAGTGAGTGAGTGGGTGTGCGAGTGGCACAATGGAGGAGTGAGTGGGTGTGTGGGTACTGGTATGGGTTTGTGAATGGGTATGTGTGGTTGTGTGAGTTGGCATATGAGAGGTTGTATGGGGGTGTGAGTGGGTACGTGAGTAGTTCGGTGGATGATGTTATCAGTGATGTCATTTGAAATATCATCAGTGATATCATCAGTGATGTCACTGACCATGTCATGAGTGATGTAATATGTGAGGTCATAAGCAGTGCATTGCGGGGGCGTAAGTTATAGTTAGCTCAGGTAACTATAACTGCTGAATTTCACTGGCTTTGTATTAGTGAAATCTGAGCCTAACTATAATGTCCCAGTAACCTGTTTTTTCCAGTGAATTTCTAAGGTTCTTTTAAATTCTATTTTCTAGCTATAAAGACCCCGTAACCTTTGTTTTTAAGTGAATTTTGAAGGATTTTAAAATTTTATTTCTTAACTATAACATCCCTGTAACCTTTGGTTTTTTAAGTGAATTTCTATGGTTTTTAGGTCTCGACTCTAGACTTCACGCATGCGCTGTCTCGAACTGAGACATGGTGTATCTGCTCTGTGGGCTTTCAGCACACCCATCGCTTTTCATTCATAGTTTCCTGTGGCTTTCTAAAACATTTGGTTTTCATTGGTGGTACTTGGTCATTTGTCCCGCTTTTGGTGTGTGGTTCTCTCCCATGACTACTGACCCTGTTGCATGTCTTGGTTAGCTTTTTGCCGTTGGGGTATTTACGGTGCACTATTTTTTTCTTTTTGATTTCCTTGCCTCATTTGTTTTGAGTGTTGTGTTTGTTGGCCTCAAAGCAAATGCACGCAGTTGGTGTTTGCAACCACACATGTTTTTCTGTTAGTTGAGAAGCACCACTGTGTATACATTTACCACCCTGTAATCTCTACCCTGCCCTCCCCAGTTTGTCTCTGCGCTGAGGAGAATTGCATGCGGTTTGTGGAGCATTCGTTTCTATGTGGATGGTCAGCCATTGCACGGTCATTCTTGTGGGGGTCCTCTTGTTTGAGGCTCCTGTTTTTGCTACACATCGCGAAAGAATAGAATACACAAACTTTGATTTTGTTGACTTTGAATAGTGTACATTTTGTTTCAATTTTTCCTCTTCTCATTGTAGACACATCCAAGTGTGGCTGCCGTGTTCCATTTCTTTTCCCATGAGCTTGCACGAAAGGTAGCTTGGGTCATTCTGGAAGATACAGTCTGGCGGTCTCTATGGTTGAACCTTCAGGTGGCTCTTGCAATGTCGTTATGTTCTTTTTAAAATGGGCAGCTGTGTAGACTCCGTCTGCAACATTTCTCAGGGCAGAAGTCAAAACAGAGGAAACTTGGGGCAGGGGCAAGACTGGAGTTCGCTGGCCATCGGACTGATGGCATTCTCATGTGGGTCACACGCTCAGGCCATTGCGGTGCGCTGGTTCACCGTGACACCTGAGCCCGATCTCCTTTAGTATGTCAAGGTGGCTCGCTCTCTCCAATTCTCACCTCAGCCCTCATTTCCTTTCTGACCCTCTGTGGTGTATGGCCTAGCAACAGCACATATTTCTGACTAGTAAATTTGTAATTGCACTCAAGAGTGCACCCCTCAAATTATAAGTGCAACAGTGCTTGTTTGTGAAACTAGTTCGGTCAATGTGGAAACTCAGCCTCCACCTTCACTAGGTGAGCTAAGCTGATGTAAGGAATCATCGATTGCTTAATTTGTCAAATATTAAGTACCTCCCATCTGTTGTGCACTCTCCCTGTGTCTGGTGCCTGCTGCCCTCTCATGTCCTTCTCTGTCTTTAGCCTTCTGTTCCCACTCACTGCTTTGCATCAGACTGGAGAGGGGTTGAAGCACTGTAGAGGCAGGCATTGGTGTGGCCAGTGGATCTTGCTTCTGGGACCTTGTGGGTGGTTGGCCGGGGCTGTTGGCTTTACCAGCATCTTTGGGTTGTGCTGTGGAGCAGTGTGTGTGCTGTGCAGCATGTTGATATCTTTCTATCTTTTGTTTATGTGCTGCTTGCGGGGACAGTGCTTCTGGCTGTGCACTTGTGGGGTCACAGGGGTGAGACCTATTTGCATATACTGTCTCGAAATATCTACCCCCCACATCCCCAATCTTCCCCCTTTCTGATTTGTATCTCTTGCTCTGCATTGGTAGTGGGCTGCAGGTCCAATGAAAGGAAAAGCATCGGCAAAGCCAATAGGTCTCGGAAATATGAGAGCTATAAGCATTGGCAATGTTAATGCATTTGTGTATATAAATAAAACAGCCCCAGTGTCACACACAAATGCATTTACCATGCTGACCCCGATAGCTCTCCGATTTGCGAGACCTATTGGTTTGCCAATGCTGGTTTAGTAGTCACATTTGCAGAGTGGTGGAGAAAGGGAGCACGGCCTCCGACCAGCACTCAGGAATTCTGCCTTGTCAGACTTAATGGAGGTAACAGAAGGGCTTCTTGGCCCCAAGGACCATCAGCATCAGAGAGGACTTCATCCCTCAACCAGTAGTGCACCATGAGGCACATTTGCAGAGTGGTGGAGAAAGGGGGCAGGGCCTCAGACCAGCTTTCAGCAAATACACTGTGTGGGACTTACTTGAGGTAACATGAGGGATTCGTGGCCCCCACAAACCCTCAGCATCCAAGGGGACTTCATCCCCAAACCAGTAGTGTGCTAGGAGGCGTGTTTACAGAGTGGTGGCAAAAGGGACGGGCCTCCGTAGACTTCTCAGCAATCCTGCTGTGTGGGACTTACTGGAAGTAGCAGGAAGGGTTCTTGGCCCCCAAGGAGCCTCAGCAGCGAAGGGGACTTCATCCCCCAACCATAAATTTCTTTTAATAACGTCATAACTACTGAACAGATTAACGCCAAATCACAAAAAAGGTAGTTTCCTAAACCGACATCTACATTTCTGCCAAATGTGGTGTAATTCAGTTCAGCCGTTTGTGCTGTAGGCATATCTAAATTTCCTATGGAAATTAGCATGGGGAAAATGCGCATTGGGAGCCCCTCTTTTCTCAACCCCCCGCTTGATGGATCACCCCAAAACTTTCAGGACAGCAGCAGAAGTAAGTGGCAAACTAGTTTTGAAAATGTTGCAAGAATTCATCGAACAATGCCAGTTATTGGCAACTGCCAGTAGGATGTATATATATATATATATATATATATATATATATATATATATATATATATATATACATATATATATTATCTACTGGCGGTCGCCAGTAGATAGTTATAGTTACAACCTATTATCCATAGGAAATCCGCGACATTCTATTTGAAATAACGTTGGCGCCGGTTGACGAATCTTCGTGAAAGTTTCCAACTTGTTGGGGCGCTCCGCTCCGCTCCTACCCTGAAAGTCTCGGGGTGATACGTGAAGCGGGGGCCAAGAAAAAAGGGGGTCCCAAAACGCGTTTTCCCCATTCATTTTTCCATAGGAACCTTTAGTCGCAGCTACAGCCCGAACTGCTGAACGGAATTACCCCAAATTTGGCAAAGAGGTAGTCCTTTGTTCAGACTGGTGCCTTTTGCTTAAATGGTGTAAATCCGTTCAGTAGTTCCTGAGAAAATCAAAACTAAAAGTACATATATATCTATGGGCGCGTCGGATACGCGTACCCTCAGCGCACCCTGCGCGCACCGTCCCGA